>CM077152.1:47628705-48163705 GCA_039583875.1 Platanthera guangdongensis
CTTAATTAAAGAACACAAAGATTTAAAATTCATTAAAAAAAATTATAAGGGAAGTAGGTATAGAGACTGGACCTAAGGTGCATTAATTAATCAGTCCTTGACAAAAAAAGTGTTTTTTTTGGAAGATTGTTGTGTTTGGCGTGACTTATCGTGACTTATTTGTTTCAGTGAGGTTGGACAAAAATGTTATTGTCATACCAAAATTTTATGTTTCAAACTTGTTTTTTTTTGTAACATTTGGCATACCAAACATGCGTTCAATGACAATGATGTTATTGTCCAACCTCATCGAGCAAATAAGTTGTGGTGGTAAGCTGGGCCAAATGCAGCCTAAGTGCCCCTGCATATATCATCATTGGTAAAGAAAACTTCGCAAAAATGGAAGATGAATTAATTTGAGGACTAATTGCATATTTTGATATTCCGGTGTGAGAGTCTCATAAATTGGTAAGATCTGTAACACCAAAGTCGCGCTTGAAGTCAATTTTTGAGATTATAGTTTCACATGTTTTAAGAAGTTCTCTGAGACTAGTGTGCAATCATTCACTCAAAAATTAATGCTTGTGCAATAGGTTAGAGAGATACACACAAATGTTTGGATGACAATGTGAGCTCTAGTAATATATTCGCTCAAAGATGGTGGATCTACGAAAGGCTCAAGTATAATTGGTGTTCATTCTTGTGTTAAGGATCACTAATTGCATGACACACACTCTGCCCAAAGGTGTTGCATGCTAAAACATCTGGATTCTCTACTTAGTGTCTTATTTTGGATTTTTTTAGGCACTGTTGTCTTATTGCCTCTAATCTTTCCTCTCCTTACCGTACACTCTCATAGATCATAATAATATAACGATCATTGAAAATCTAATATAGTCAAACTTCAAGCAATGAAAGTGGATCCGACATGATGTTCACCCTTAAGATGACCGATATCGAGATAGTCGTGAATACTGACCATCCTATAGCCCTTAGAGCAACCAATGCATACTCAAGCTGAGAAAGATCACTATAGTCCATCAACTGAGCATGCACTACACGCCAAACTCGGTTTTGGAACCAAAAAATAAGAAAAAGGAAGAAGTTGTCCACTTCTATAGGAAGGGGACGAGCCAAGAACTTGTTGAAATTTGATATAGCGGAAGACGAGAAATCAGGAGCAGGAACACTCAACCTATCTGAGGCCAAATAAACCAGATGCAGACCAGAAAATCAAGAATCTTGTACTAAACAATCTTTACAAGGCGAGACATATATGACAAGACATGATTTCGACAAGTACAAAGGAGAAGCAAATAAGCAAACAAGACGATTAAGTCGGGCAGACTGCCTCAAAGACCGTCGAGTCCGCCAAGTCCGCTGAGACCGTTAAGCTGCCACTGCACCACTGATCTACGGAGTCCGCTCAACCCGCCTAGTCGCCAGACTGCAACCAAGCCTGCGCGGACTGCCCGTTATTCCAATGTTGAACTCTAACCGTCGATCTGCAAACCGTCTAACCGCGAGGTCGCCTAGCCGCTAGATCGCCCGAGCTGTTGCCAAACTGAACAGGACGCCTAGTGGCAGACAGCTTATTGAACCGGGAAACTAGTTGCAGAAGAGAGATCGCCTAGTCGCAACTCGCGACCTGCTGTTAACCGTTGGTTGCTATCCGCAGAGTCCGCACCATCCCTATTCGCGGCCAGAACCAAGTTCTGGCCTTCAAGCGCTATCTGCACAACCTACACAACACAACCCGATCAATCTTCTCAAACTGTGCGGATACAACAATCCAGTCCGCAACAACTATCCACGAGCTCACTTAATGTTCATTCGCTTATAATTGATGTGACAGATGGTCTTATTTATAGGCACGGTGAGGAGTGTGGTCACCGCCCTAGGCGATAAGATAATCGCCCCATCCCGCAGCAAAATCCATGTGTATATGCAAGCCGCGAATACACAAGCAGTCCGCCGCGACCTGAGTGGGATAGCCAGCCCGCCAAGAGCATCACCAAGGCCGGACAACAACCCTATCCGCCTTGCTGCCAAGGGCCAAGCCAGACTTAGACAACCGAACTCTAGAGCAACATCTTGTCCGCCTATCAGCAGACACCGCTCCAGTCAGCGCGCCCTACGGACTCACCTCCAGTCCGCGTACCTCGAGCCCGCAGCCAAGGCACTAACGTCAACTATCGCCAGACTCGGCGGACGAGGAGAACAGTCTGCATGCCCAGGTGGACATAACACCAGTCCGCACACCCAAGTTAGCAATCAAGGCACAACAACCAAGCTGCTCAACTAGGCGGATACAGCTCCAATCTGCACGTCTTACGAACTCAACTCCAGTCCGCATTCCCCAAGCTCGCAACCAAGGCATACGACACTGCTGTCAAGCTTGGCGGACTGAGAAGCAGTCTACGCTTAACTGAGCAATCTCCTCGGACTGAGCCAAACCTGGACTTGGTTCAGAACCAACCAAGTGCACACCACCAGCCACGAGGGCCAGTCCGCGCTTACTGGCGGACACTGGAAACAGTCCGCCAATCTCAGCTACCTCCAGATCCAGTCTGCTCTAACCGGTCGATCTCTGCAGCTTCCACCAGCCGCACGAGAGCTATACCAAGGCAACTGTCATGCCGGTCTGCCGAGCTCCAACCCAGTCCGCTCCATCTGGCGAACTCCGCGGCTTTCGCTTGCAGCACCAGAAGAGCTAGACCAAGGCATCTGCCATGCTGGTCTGTCGAGGTCCAGCCAAGTCCGCATCTTGCCAGACTCCACAGATAGAGAAGCTATCTGCCCGGTTATCTTCTGTGATCTAACTGTTTGCTGATTATAAGCCGACATGGCTGGCCGCCGCCTCTGTCCGCACAGTCCGCACGAACAGATAGCCCATGCTGCCAATGAACAAGTCGCCAGCAACAGCTCTGCTGACATGGCTATCCGCCAGTCCTGTCCGCATAGACCACGCGGACAGGTCGCCCAGGTTGCTCAATCACCCACTTTCACGTCACCATTTTCGACAGAACTATAATTCTGGTCGTTCGAGTACCTCAAATCAATGTAAAATATGTAAAGACCAATCATGAATTGACACGAAAGATTGTTACTTTTATTATAGAAAATGTAAAAAAACAACACATAGTGATCGTTATTGCTGGTTTTAAGAAGATGCTCAAACTGAAGAAGCAAATTTGGTGGAAGAATAAGAACCTTGTTCCTTTCTTCAATTGTATACCAACTACAACCAGGTCTGAGGACACATAGTATGCACATTCTGGCTGCGCTAATCACATGACTTATAGCAAGGATGCCTTTGTTCAACTTGATGAAACTTTCAAAGCAGAATTCATGATGGGTGATGACAAAATACAATCAATCACTATAATAAATTGTACATATAATAAGGACTAAAACATAACTAAAACATAATTTGTTACTAATAGTTATATTTAGTAACAAAAATTTTTTGTCGTTACAAAAGAGTATTTTTTTATAACAAGTATTTTATATTTTGTTACAATAATAAATAATTTGTTATCATAAATGCAAACATTTGTAATAAGACTAATGTCACGTTACAAATAGTAAAGTGTCCAAAAAAATAAGTAGCAATTGTAACAATACCTTGAAAATATTTGTAACTAGAATTTCTTTACAATTAATAAGTTTTTGTAATCAAAGTTTTGTTACAATAAATATATTAAAATTTAAAATCAATAAACACATGACATTTTTTTAATATAAATTCATAATAAAAATAAAGATCATATATAATAACTTTAAATTAGTTAATGATTTCTTATCTATTTAGACTTAAAATATAATAGCAAAATCGCTAAAGGTCCATTCGACGCATGAGCATGTATTTTTTTGCCCGAGCACATGTTTTTTCACTTGTGCTGGTGTTTTTTACCCGATCGCGCGTTTTGCACTAGCATGCATTTTTGCCCCGGCACATTGTGTCCTAGGCGTGCATTTTTGCACGGTAGCACGTATTCGACCGAGAATGCATTTTTGAATCATCACTCATTCTCTCCCGAGTTCATTTTTGTCAGAGCACGTGTTTTTGACTGCTGTCACTTTTTTGCTTGGGAGCATAATTTTGCTTGCGCACATATTTTTCGCTCTGGAGCATTTTCTTCAAAAGCACGTTTTTTTCAGACGGGTTTTTTCGTTCCGGTGTTTTTTTGCCCTTGCATGTTTTAGCATAGTTACGCATTTTCACGCGGGAGTGCATTTTTCAACCGGGTACATGTGTTAACTCGAGCATGCATTTTTCTTATGGGTGCGAGAGTGATGACTATTAAATATCATCACAACATGAAAATATCTAATGTATCTTTTAATTTATTGTATAAATAGAAATATATTGTTAATAAAAAAATAATTTAATTAATTTATTATCACTACAAAAGAGACGTCTACGATAACATTTTTTATAGCTGTTGCGGCCTAACTCGACGCTCCTAAATCGGCCTAGATGCGACTGTCTTAGCCCGGGAGCGATCGAGTGTGCAATCAGTCACAGAGTAAGAAGTCAAATACACATGACAATTTTTATGTGAAAAAACCCCTCAACCGGATCTGTGTCGATCAAACTCTATTATCAGCTTCAGGTTACAACCTGTTTGTATTATTGAGTAAGACATGTCACTGCTCGTTACACTTTAGTGATGAGAGAGAATGTTTGGCACCCGGTGGGCAATAGGCTGCTCCACGCGAGGTTTAGTTTTCACGATCTTAGTGCGAGGGTCGGCACGAAACACGCAGAGTGAGGTTGAAGCGGGCTTTCTAGAAGCTGATCACGAACAAGTCTTTCTTCCTGCAACTGGCATAGTGTTTTCTTCGTGGTGATGTTGCAGACTTAACTGATTTTTTGGTGGAGCGACGGTGGCATGCAGGAGAATTATAGTGGAGGAACGGTGGCTCGTTAGAGAATTCTGGTGGAGGAACGGTCGCTTGTTGGAGAATTCTGGTAGAGGAATGATGGCTCGTTGGAGAATTCTAGTGGAGGAATGGTGGCTCTTTGGAGAATGTCGGCAGAGCTCTAACATGAGGAAGAAGAAAGCGCAAAGGAGAAATGACAGAAATGAGGAGGCATGTGAGCATTTTTATAGCCTACAGGAGGTGGTTATGCGGCTATCTACACACAGTAATCACCAATATTATTATATTAAGCATAGTTTTGGGCATACATATATCATCCAATATTTACTAAATACAAATCACTAATACAATCATGATCCCCACGACTAATGGTGGATGTTACTGATAGCTTCCTAAAAAGAAGTTTTCTAGCACTTTATTCTGATTTAATATTTATCATAATGAGAAAAAATGATTTAACTGAGTAAAAATATAAGTAATTTTATATTTATTTTATTTGAAATTAATTTGGTTATTTTTTCTATGTTTTTTTGCTAGAAATGCCGAAGAATTCGATCTGAAGAAATAAAACTGGACTTATATTTTGGCCTGCGTAGGTTGTTACAAAAACCTATTTTAGTTGTTACAACAAGCTGTAATCCGAATTTCAAATTTCAAATCCAGATTTTGGCTCCATTTGCAATTTCAAAAATGTAGAGCCTTGGTTCAATTTTGGCATGAATAAAGGAGCAAAATATCATCTTAAAGGGGATATATTTCTATAAGAAAGACAATCATATTTCATTCAAAAGATTTTTCATTAAAGAAGTAATTTATGTAAAGGAAAACGATCTTTTGCGATCTCTCTATTGAGTCAATTAGAGGGGCTGAATTAGGGGGTTCGGCCAGCACAATAGGAGGATAAATAGGAGGGATTTCGGCCAATAGAGGGGGATCCTCATTATCATAATAATCTTCATCATTCAGAGGAGGAACGACTGAGAAAAATGAAAAGGCCGGTGACTAGAGCAAAAATCCGGAGAAAAATTCCTACAATGTTGATTTTAATCATCATGTTTTGTAAAATATTTTTAATTGCGTGTGATTTTCCTCAAATATGAACTAAATTTCTAAGTCTTGTATGTTGAAAGTACTTTGTCTTGTTGTGATGTTGTAATTTTAATTTTTCTTTTATGGTTGTTTGAAAAACTATCTTTATTAGATTTATGTTTTTATTTTGTTAAATTTTTGAATTAAGTATTTTTCTTCTAAATTGTATGGCGAGATTAAAGAAAGGAGTTACATTATTTTAGGGTTGAATCCTTTATTTTGTGTTGCGAGATTCGAGAGTGCAGTCGCATAAATCTTTAGCCAAATTCCATCTTTATACTGTGTTGAAAGATTCGAGAGAAGTGTGACGTAAGTGTAACATAAATTTCAACAAAGCATAAAAACAGAAAGAGATTTCATCTTTTATTAGCCACATTGATTTGTGCTCTTCATGTTATTCTTTTTCTGCATAAATTAGAGATAACTATAAGAAATTAGGGTAAACGGATTTCAGCGATTGAGAGATGATGACATCTACTTTTAAATCATTGCAGGATAATAATCAAACATTTCATGAAAGTTCACTCTAAAAACTCATCACAACGGGCAAAAAAATCAACGTACAAGACTATTTCTCTAATTTTAAAAAAAGTATTCTTATGTAAGCGTTGTTAAGTTTTGTTATTATTTTCTTTTAATATTTCATCATCAAAAATTCATTCTAAATTAATCCGCTTGAATTTAAAGAAAAAGTAGAGATAGTACTTACGAGCGCTAAATTGCTCACTTCTTCATAGGAACAATCTTAACTCACTTTTAATATAAAAGTAGAGATAGTACTTACGCGTGCACTTGTGTTAATATAAAATCTATTTTGGATGTATCAAGTTTTTGGCGTCATTGTCGGGGAGGTGAAAATAATTTAGTGTTTTATTTCTTGCAATACTAGTAAACTTTGAATATTTAGAACTCACTTTTTTTTTATTTTATTCTTATCTTGAATTGTAATTTTGTCATGTGCCTGTTTTTTTAAAAAAAAATTCAATAGCAATTTTTTTAAAAGTTTTATTTTATCATAATCTATTTTAAAATTTTTAACTCAGATTATCCGTGTTCGATATAATTTTGTTGACACTGTTTTTTGTGCACAAAAAAATTTTATTTTATTTTATCAACTTCTGTTCAAAAATATATATACAAATGTTAGATGCAAGTGTTGTGGATTATCTGGTCATATTAGTGATGTATGTTATACAGAGAATGTTGAGTGTCGTTCGTACCTAGCAGAACACAGAGAATCTAAATATTTAGGTCCCCAATATTGTGTGACAAATCATTATAATTTTGTATCCCCACGACAAATAGTTTCACAGCCTTATGACTCGACCCCTTCGTTGTTAAGAAGTAATGTTAGGATGTGTTTATTTTGTTATATTACATTTCATGCTTTGAAAGATTGTGTTGCATTTCAGCACAAAAAGAGAAGAGAATAACAAACCTAAAATTCAAATCATTTCATCCACTTCTCATTTTGGCATTCCTTATATTTTTGATGATATATACACATTGTTGCTTTGTATGTGAGGGAGAATTGGGGGTATATCCATCACGCTCGTTGATGATCTATGTGATGATGTCGCGTAGCTGCCTCTTCCTACACATTCATCGTCATTTTTGGATTCACTCATGGAGGAACTAACCTACATATTCTCTGATAATATTATCACTATGGTTCCTCCATCTTCCTAGCTCACACAGTAAAAGTGCTAACCAAGCTTCCTCTTCGTGCAATCCTTCAGAATCCAGAGGCATCAGGAATATTGGTAAAGTGGGCGAGCTCGACGAATTCAACCTTCACTTCTTACCCCGACCGGATATCAAGTCACAGGTGTTGGCCGACTTTGTCATGGAGAATACTATTTGTAGTGCCCCCCTAACCTTTAGCCCGGGTCGGGCTGGAGGGGTACTATTGGCCCAAGACGTCCACCCAGTGCTCTTAGGGGAAACGATCCGCCCTATCCAAGCAATAGATGACCACCTTGCTCGGCTCGAATCATAACATTCACAACCCATCAAAGTGTAGAGGAAGCATTAACAGAAAACCACTGCAGAAATATGACATCAAAATTATACAGAGGTTCTAGGGCCGAAGCCTAAGCGTTTAAATAAGCCCATAGGCTATACATGTGCTACATATAATCCTCATGCACACTCTCTCTACGCTATTCGGCGGTACTCACGTCTCTAAACTCCAGGGACGGCGGGGGTGCATCTGCTCGAGTAGTCCTAGCTGCTGGCATAATCTCCTGAGGCAGCGGGTCACTACGATGCTCCACCTATTATGAATGGTTATATAAATAACCGTTAGTCACATAACTAAGCGAAAACAAATCTCCTCCCCGGATCCATATCATGGGGACGAGCACACACCCACACAACAAAAGTAAATAGCCGAAGCAAGAGAGGGTTAGCACAACATTTCATATATGTACAGCTAGGAACAATTATAAAAGAGTGCATGATAATATAACTTGAAAGAAAAGCAGCAGTAATTTAAACCAGTTATAACAAGGCTCCACTAGCTCATCGGTACATCAGGTTTTCGTATCCTGAATTCTATCGCAGGCATTCACAGTCGTGCACACACCACAGACATTTATAGTCGTGCACACACCACAGGCATTCATAGCTGCGCGCACAAACCCTATGTCGACATTGTTTGGACCGCTTCTGTTCCATCAGTGTAGCGAGCCCCGCGGGCCTCACTGATGTGGCCGTCGGTGACATTGACCAGTCATGTCACTTCTGGGGGTGATCGTACCGCGCAATCCCAGGTCCTAACGTATAACCTTGTGTACTCTTGGATGTGAGCGACATCCGGCGAATCGTTTTGGCCGATTAGCAGAGGAAAAACCCGACGGGGAATAATATAACGGCCGGTCACCCGTGGTACTCATCTCCCTGTCCCCTTGAGTCGTTGACCTTCCCACACTGGTACGAACGGTTTGCGGGAGGGACTGACCCGCCACTATTTCACCGCAAGCAATTTACAAACAATCAAACAAAAGGCAAACAATATATATGCACCGGGTCTATGTCGGTCTACCCTACGAGGCTTTAGACTTCGGGTGTCGGTACTCAGCTCTACTTTCGACAAGGAGCGTGGGAGCGCATTATTTGGGGCTAGACCTGGAGGACTACTTCAACTCTGATTATCCCCAACTAAGGCTCGACGACTGCTCGTCAGAGCAGGACCCAGGATTATAATAGTAAATTGCAACGAGGACAAGTGCGGTGCTTATGCTGCTTATTTAAAGTGCTGGAATGAAATGTGACCAGTACGAGACTATAGTAGTACTGAATAGAAAGTACTGAAATAAGCTTGACCAGTACGAGACTGTAGTAGTACTGAATATAAAGTACTGAAATAAGCTTGACCAGTACGAGACTGGAGTAGTACTGAATAGAAGGTATTGAAATAAGCTTGACCAGTACGAGATTGGAGTGGTACTGAATAGCAAGTACTGAAATAAGTTTGACCAGTACGAGACTGGAGTGGTACTGAATAGCAAGTATTGAAATAAGTTTGACCAGTACGAGACTGGAATAGTACTAAATAGAAGGTACTGAAATAAGCTTGACTAGTACGAGAGTGGAGAAACACAAAGAAAATGGTTAGTAGTCCAATCACTCATATTCAGGAGGTTTCAATTTCATTGAGATTTAAAGGAGATTTTATTAGGTCACATCAATTATTAGGATCCAATTAATTTGGTTGCGCCATAATTATTGCGGCCTAATTAGATCAAGGGTTGGTTAGGAGTTACATTCTTATTAGTCGTCAGGGAACAACTCCAAGTCATTACTCGTACTCTCACCTTCCGAGCGTGCTCTATTCACCCGAGAGTCGAGGCGCTGGACGGTTTTACGAAATCTCGGAAATCCCGGAGCTTAGTCACTTGCCTCAGCCACTCTCGTCGATAAAATAGTTTAAAGTACTTATTTGATTATAAAGGAGTGGTGGCGCACTCCAATTTCCACTTTTTAGGGAAAACGAGCGGAATAAAGATCCGTGCGCGACCCTAGGCTTCCAAAATTTTAGGAAAAATATCAAAACTTATCCCCATGACCCTAAATTTTGATACAACCCTTAGGAGGGCCTAAAATGAGCCTAGTAATTTTTTTATAATTTTTCGAGGTGTTTGGGGCATTTAATTTAGCTAATCAAATTTTATTTTGGCTTTTAAAAATAGTAAATTAACTCCAAAATTCTCAAACTTTTTGTGGAGGTAGCCCTCATCATGAGAAACATTTTTCATGTTGGTCATTTTTCTCCTAGAGGCATAGGTTTGGCCCAAATATTTCCCAAAGCTCCTGCCCTCTGATTTGGTCTGCCAATAGCAGATCTAACTGATCCTGCGGCTGAAATTGAGCCGCAGGATGCTCTTTGTCCTTCTGTCCCCACAACGGATTTGCAGCGGATCCGCTGTGGGGGGCATTGATGCTGAGGTGGGGGCGAGAAATTGAGATCGGACGGCCACTGCTACTCCCGGCGGTGTGGAGGGTGGCGGCCTCCACCACCGCCGGCCAACCTACGCCAGCCGCCGTCACTAGCCCCGATCAACTTGCTGGGGGTCGGCGACTCTCTGGGTGGTGGTCCGGCGGCCTGGCGCCACCGGCCGCCGCCGGAATTCTCATCCCGAGAGCCTGGGGTGGTGGGGGCCCTGCTCCCGGTGCCACCGCGCCACCCCCGCTCCTCGGGTGGATTGTCGCCTACCAGTCCACCCTCGGCCGATGCACCTAGGGTCGGGCTTCTCGCCGGCGGTGGTCCGACGGCCATGCGCCGCCGGCCGCCTGTTTCAAACAGAGTTTTCTCTATTTTTATGGGTGTCGTCAGAACCGTGTTTTTCGGCGGCACTGTCGCTCTCCACCGCTGGGGGTCGCCGCCCCCAGTGGTATAACACTCCCCCAGCGCCACCACCAGCGCTGGGGGAGGATCCTTCCTCCTTGGGCACCACCTGATCTGTAACAAGGCTCGGGTGGCGTCGGCGGCGCTCCAGCCGTCGGGAGTCACATGCAGCACGTTCAGAATGGGGAGAGGGGAGGGAGAAAGGTTCCACCTGGGTCTGGTGGGCTCGAGAGGGGCCGGCCTGGTCGGCCATGCCTTGGTGGCGGTGGTGGTGGGGGGAGGAGCCTCGGCTTTGTTTTTTCCGGCCACCAGGGCTCCGACAAGGGTCAGACAGGGGGGGAGGTGCTCTAAGGCTTGAGGGGAAAGGAGAGGGGGAGGGAGCCTTTTATAGGGTTGGAGAGGGGGAGCTCCCCTCCCTTAGTCAAGGTGGGATTAATCCCTCCTTAGAGATTGATTAATCCCCACCCTCCAGCTGTCCAAGGATAGCTCCAGGCCCTATCTTTTCCCCCATGCGGGGAAAAGAATGAGGAGAAGCCCTTATGGGCTTGGGCCTTATGAAAAGTGAGGGGAAAGGAGAGGAGAGGAGGGGTAGGGTGGGCCTCCACTCCTAATGGTTGTATGTTGGTTGGGGGGTCCCAAAAAGAGTGAGGGGGCATGGGCTATCCTCCCTTGGAGAGGAGGTGGGCCACTACTTAGAGAAAAATCCAAAAAAATGGATTTTTAGGGGGGTTTGACCAAGTCAACCCTAGGGTGGGTCCCCCTTACTGGTCAAAGTCAAAGTGGGTCCAAGTCATCGGGGTCGGGTCAAAGTTCGGGTGTCGTGTCATAATTTGTATGCGCATGCTTTTTGGTGCACGACTATGCTTGATTTGACCATGAGTTGACCAATTATCATCGAAATTGACTGGAACGACTTTCATTGACTTCGTATTGACCACATGAGTCCAATGCCACTGACTGGGGTTGAATCGGAGCCCGTTTGGCGAAAGTCCAAAATTTGCGCGTCGCAGCGCACTAAAATGATCAAAGTGTGTAAACTGTCGTTAGATCTCGGATTGTGACGCAACGGGTTCTGATACACCTGTCTAGGTTATATGAGGTCACATGAATCGACAAAACTCAATCCGGAGTTCTCTATCTCGATATCCAAAATCTGCTCTAGTTGTGTTTTACGAGGAATGGTCACATTCACTATATGACCTCGGGGTCCAACTGAACGAGTTCTGATGCACTCGTATTGACTATACGAGGTTACAGAACTGACCGAACTGAATTCAGAGTTCTCTAGCTCTATTTTCTGCTTAGTGTTATCTCCCACCAGGTTATGGGTAGGGTTCGGGCCACTTTTATTGGGCCCAATAGGGCCCTGGTGGCCCAATAAAAGTCGGGATGTTACAATCCAATAAAAATAAAAGGATTTTCGTCCCCGAAAATTTGCTTGAAGTAGGGGGAAAAAGTAGCATACCTGGGGAAAGAGCTCTGGGTGCTTCTCTCGGAGGAGTGCTTCAGGTTCCCATGTGAACTCCTCTCGTCGCAGTTTGACTATAGTATCTTAACCATCCGGATGATCTTGTTACGTAGTGTCTTCACCTTGTAATCTACTATTCTGACGGGTTCGAGCTAGACAGATCTATCTGACTGTAGTTGCGTCGGCGGGGTAGGAACGTGCTGCTCTGGTTACCGGAGGACTCGTCTCAAGGAAGAGACATGAAACACATCGTAAAGATTTCCCAACTTTGGTGGCAAGGCTAAACGATAAGCGACGGGGCCAACACGCACTATCACCTGATAGGGGCTCAAGTAGCGGGGATCTAACTTTTTCTGCTTTCTCAACCGGGAGACACCATGTATGGGCTAAATTTTCAAAAAACATCATCTCCCCCATGCTGAACTCCACCAGTCGTTGTCGCGCATCATAGTACTTGGCCTATCAGCTCTGCGCTTCCCACATTCTCTCCTGGATCAGTTGTATCGCTGTCGTAGTGTCATCAATGTAAGCCACTCCCAAGGCCTCCGGGTCCTCTTTCTGAGCCCAAGTCAAGGTGGTTCGACAACGTCTTCCATACAATGCCTCATATGGAGCCATCTTAATGCTAGCCTAGTAGCTGTTATTATGAGAGAATTCGACTAGTGGCAGCAGATGCTCCCACGGCTCATTATACTCCACTATGCACAATCGAAGAAGATCCTCCATCGTCCGGTTCATCCTCTCTGTCTGTCCGTCTGTCTGCGGGTGGAAGGTGGTGCTGAAGGTCAATTTGGTTCCTAAGTATGCCTGTACCCGCCTCCACTCCTTAGATGTGAAACGTCCGTCATGATCTGATACGATGGACTTTGGTACTCCGTGAAATCGAACAACTTATTCTAGGAACATTCTGGCCAGAATATCCACTCTGTCACCCTATCGATTTGGTATGAACCACACTACCTTGGTGAGTCGATCTACGACCACCCAAATTGAGCCATTCCCAGCGCGGGATTGAGGTAGGTCGTGGACGAAGTCCATGGAGATATCTTCAAACTTCCATTCTGGTATCGGCAGGGGCTGTAATAGGCCTCCTGGACTGCGGCACTTGGCTTTAACCTTCTGACAGGTCTGACACCGGGCCACGAAGTTGGTGACATCTCTTTTCATTCCAGGCCAATAAATGGTCCTGCGCAGGTCCACGTACATCTTAACTACACCAGGGTGAATCGAGTACCTGGACTGATGAGCCTCTTGTAGAATTTCCTTACAAATTCCTCTGGTGGCGGGAACGAATATATTATTTTTGAATTGTAGAATCCCGTCATGCAAATTATAATCCTCATGTGTCCTTCCTTGTAGAGATCGAATGATCGGCATTACCTCTAGGTCGATCTTCTGGGCTTCTCGTATCCGGTCACGGATGTCACATTGGATCTCCATCCAATGCAGCTGAGAATAGTACTCTTCCGGATCTCTTCGGGCAACCAGGGTAATTTCCAAGTTTATCAAGGACTGGAAAAGTTTCTTAGGTATCTGCTCCATCCAACTCCCGGCTATCGCAGGCTGGAGGCTCAAAGTGTCAGCGACTCTGTCAGCTTTCTCGAGGTGATATTGGAGAGCGAAGTCGTAAATCGCACATGAATTTTAGCCATAGGCGCTGCCGGAGATTCAGCTCCTTCTACGTGAAGATATACTTGAGGCCCTTGTGGTCCGAGAAGATCTCACATCTTACTTCGTACAAATAATGCCTCCAGATTTTAAGGGCGAAGACGACGGCGCCCAACTCTAAATCGTATGCCGCATAATTTAATTCGTGCGGCTTTAATTGTCGCGATGTGTAGGCCACTACATTGTCATGCTGCATTAGAACAACTCCTAGTCCCTTCAGGGAGGCATCAGTGTAGATTTGGAATCTTTCGGTCCCTGTGAGGATCGTAAGGATTGACGTGGAAGTCAGCCGCTTCTTTAGTTCGACGAACGCAGCCTCGCACTCCGACATCCATCGGAATGTGACGTATTTCTTGGTGAGAGCAGTTAGGGGTAGGGCAATCTTGGAAAAACCCTCAACGAACTTCCTGTAGTATCCGGCAAGACCGAGAAAACTCCGGATGTCCACAGCCGTCCTGAGTGGAGGCCAATTTTGTACTACCTGGATCATGGCTTGGTCTACTGCCACTCCTTCCTTATTTATTGTGTGGCCCAAGAATCCAACTTCTTCTAGCCAAAACTCACACTTACTGAATTTGGCGAAGAGAGAGTGCTCCCGGAGCTTTAATAGCACCATCTGCAGGTGTCGGGTATGGTCCGTCTTGGTCTTCGAGTAGATTAATATGTCGTCTATGAAGACGATGACAAAGTGATCCAAGAAGGGTTCGAAGACTTTATTCATTAGGGCCATGAAGGCGGAGGTCGTGTTGGTGAGCCCGAAGGGCATCACTAGGAACCCATATAGACTGTATCAGGTGTAATGTCCCGATTAGTACTAGTCCCCTCATGCGCGTTTTTGAGTCAGGAGAGCTGACTTGGGTTCAGGGAAGTGCCGGCAGCTGGGCTGCACTTGTAAATGGGGGGGGGGGAATCAGTCCAGAATAGGACACGGGTAGAGACACGGTCGTGTCCAAACCCGTGTGTGTGAGGCCGGCTCTCGATTTGACGACTCGAGTATGTCCAGAGAAGAATACGGGTAGTGACACGGGCGTGACACAACACATATGCATAAGGACACGGGTCGAGACACGGGCATGTCCCTACCCGTGTCTATCCAACCAACTCTCGAGTCGATGACTCGAGTTGTCCCAGAGAAGGAAACGGGTAGTGACACGGGCGTGTCACTACCCGTGTGAAGATGACACAGGTAGAGACACGGGCGTGTCCCTACCCGTGTGCGTCGAGTTGAGATCGACGAAGTCTGCCCCGGGAAGGACACAGGTAGAGATATGGGCGTGTCCCTACCAGTGTGTATCGAGTTGAGCTCGACGAGGCATGTCCAGAGGAGGACACAGCCAGAGAACACGGCCGTATCATGTGGACACGGGTAGGGACACGGGCGTGTCCCTACCGGTGTTGTGTATCGAAACTTCAGGTAACCGCTTGTAACACTTCGCCCGAACAGGATACGGGTAAGGACACGGGCGTGTCCCTACCCGTGTCACTTTTCACATATAAGGGTTGTGAAGACCCTAGCTGTTTTCACTCCTCATTCCAACCTATTTTTCTGAAGAAACTATTGTAGAAGTGAAGGAGGTGCTGGAGCAAGTCCTAGAGGAGAAGGTCCACCGCCGTCGTGAAGAAGAAGATGCTGCCGCGAAGAGTTACAAGGTCCTTGGCCGGAAATGGTGGAACCGTCGGAAATGATGTGAGCTTCCTCCCCTCTCCCGTGGTGCTAGATCTGTAGATATCTACGTGAGATGTCAACTCAAAAGAGTCTAGATTTGCGAGATGATGATTTCTCTAGGAAGAGGCTGTTCTAGGGCTTGTGCTCTAAGGTTAGTGATGTCTTCAACCTCTCCAACCTTCTATGTGAAGATGGGGGATGGTTTCGTGAAGAGTCATGGCCTCATGAGGGTGAATAAGGGAGGAGGAATTTCTGGTGTGATTTGGGAAGATCGGCTTGAGGAGGAAAATGAACTGATGCCGTTCATTCCGCTTTAAGATGCGTGCAGAATATGTGTTTTGCGCACATCGATCTCCTTGGACATTTTCATGTGTGATATGGCCAGATCTGGGCTTTCGCCTAAACACGAAAGTTGAAGCCCTTGGAAATACCTTTCCAACGAGTGGTCGCACGACTTCAGGTGACGTCTATAGCCACGGGAAAGTCCGAACGAATTTGGCGGCCGACAAACCCTGCTTGCAGAAATTGTGTTCTGTATGCAGCGAACTTTGAAGCCGATTTCAAGTATGTTACTGTCAAATCGAGGTTGTGGTCTGAGTATGAAAGTTATAACCCATGAAAATTCCTTTCCATCGATGGTTTACACATCTTCACCAGATTCCTGTAGCTTCGGAAATCTCCGGTCGAAGTTGCTGTCCAGATTTATTCTGCACCTAAATTCTGGGTTTGGTATAGCATGGGATTTGGACTTGGTGGAGTCAATGTTGCAAGTTAACTTGAGGTTTGGTGAACTCTTTTATGTTAATCATCTTAGTTCTATAATTGATGAAGTTTAATAGTTGGATCACATGAAATTGATTTGTGAAGCGAAGCATACTTAAACGAAATGATTTAATAGAAATTGGTAGACTAATATAGATGCGCATCATGTTTATAATGTGTGGAAATCATTTGGAATGATATGTAGGAGGATAATCTATTATCATGTGAATGTTTGATTAACAGAATGAATTTAGTAGTCCAATGCTTAGAGTGTCGTCTCCCTACGGGTTGCATTGTGAAAGGATGTAAGTGCGGTGCTGACCGTCACTAGTTGGGGTTGTGATGAGATGAGTCAAAGTCACACGGTTGGGCTTGGTCCTCGGTGCTCATTTCCCGGGGCTCCTTCCGTGCTGAGTGGATGGTTGGGCTTGGTCCTCGTGTTTTCTCGGAGGCTCCTTCCATGCCACGGTGATGAGGAATTTCATGCGGTGTGGGTCGACATGCGGTGTCGTAATCCTGGGTTAAGGATAGTGTGACAGGTCTTTGGGCTCGCCAGTCGTCACACCGATGGGAGTTGGCAGTTAGACCTTGGGCGATTGGGCTTGGTCCTCAGTGTTCACGTCCCGGGGCTCCTTCCGTGCCAAGTGAACGGTTGGGCTTGGTCCTCGTGCTTTCTTCTGAGGCTCCTTTCGGGTCACACAAGGCCAGTTCTGGGCTTGGTTCTCGATGCACATCTACCCGAGACTCCCGTTGGGCCATAGTACACGAGGCGGAGGCTCCGCTGTTGTGTTCATAGCGTTGAGACATACAGAGGCCTAACTGAAGCAGTGTGGATGCTCACTTAGTAGTAGATAAGCCTGCTCTACTGTCGCCGCCTGGCCACGACGGTTGATGCCTGAGAGGTTAGCTACCTGCTCGAAAAGTGGGAAATACTAGTCTGTGTCGACATAGCGGTTGCATGTGTGTGATCATGGGTGAGTCATTGCATAGCATACATAACATAACATTAAATTACACAGACAAGATCCTCATCGTATAAGTTTGTATGGACACTCCTATATGATGAGTTACTTTATGTTAAACTGATCCTTAACTTATAAGCTTGTATGGGCATCCTTATAAGTTAAGTTACTTTCATGTTATAGATACTTATACCTGATTGTTTGTTATTGCTCATGTAGAACTACTAGATTATAGTGTTGTTAATCATATTGTACTATTATCACCTGCTTGTACCTGCTATATGAATAATTATATATTGTATCCTGCTTCCTTTCTCCGTTCGGTGCCGAGGAGTCGCCGGGGGAGCGGATGCGAAGCCAGTTAGTCTTTTTGACTAACGATTGCTACATCTTCCTTTTAGGAGGTCACCCCGCAGGTAGAGGAGCCGCAGATTTTGCAACAGGGCAGCCAGGCCAAGACGACAGGGCCTAAAGGGACGATACCGTCGCTATCGTCAGTTATTGATGCGAGTGTTTAGCGACTCTGATGTAGCCCAGTTGGGCGTTTATTAGCTGTACTCTGATATTGTAGAAGCATGTTTAGCTTCTTTATTTGATGTACGTTGGATATATATGCTTTGTGTGAATTTGACTTCTCTTATTATATTTTGGTTGGGTTGGCGTATGTATATTGATATTGATTGTAGCCGGTAGAATAGGCGTCTTGTGGTACAAGTTAGCCCGTGTGCTAATGCTACCGCAACACGGCTGTTCTGGGCATAAGACACCCCTTCGTGCCGTGTTTTGGGATCAGGGAGGGGGGGTCTCACAAATGGTATCAGATCGTCACGATCCTCAACTAAAGAAGTCATTCAACAATGGTATCATCCCCGTTCAATTAGTCAGTTTGTGGACAAACTGACTTAGTGGAAGCATTGGTGTGCTCATATGTAATTCACACTAAGTATGTCCAACTTTGACCTTTAGATTAGCCAACCTGACCATACGTTTGTATTCTATGTGTAGATTCCAGTGCACGTTGAGCCGATGGGGGGCACTCCTGCCCCTTCCATACCCACTCAGTTCCAACAATCCGAGTTGGGGCAGACGCTCACCGCCATCCTCGATGCCTTTGGGGAGCAGCAGCCTCCAGTGCAACAACAGGCTCCGGGCTCAAACTGGCTGAGCACCTTCTGAGCTCTCTCCCCTCCCGCCTACCTTAGGACAGAGTCGGCTGCGCGCACTGAAGAATGGCTCGACACGGTGCAGGAGCTATTGGCGGGGATCCGTTGCGTAGCCAACATGGCTGTAACGTTGGTGGTGTCCGTATTTGAACTACATGCTAATAGGTGGTGGAAGTCCCTAATGGGCTCCACCTTCCAAGGGCGAGTCTATACAGAGATAAGATGGAGCGAGTTCTCGAGTGTCTTCTTGGAGCACTTCATTCCCTCATCTGCTCGAGATGAACTCGAAGAGAGGTTTCTTCTGCTAAAGCAAGGATCAAAGATGGTTACGGAATATCAGCGAGAGTTCCAACATCTCGCGAGATTCGCGGACTCATATGATTTGGATGATAGAGGATATGCCAAGCGCTTCTACAAAGGGTTGCGGGATCCCCTAAGACAGGCCCTTTTGTTTATAGCGGATGCTAGTTTGGCAAAGATTATCGACATGGCGAAGAGATTGGAGGCTAACCACTTGGGAAGTGGTAAGAGGCCTGCGGAGGGCGTGATGGAAGCTGGCCCAAGCAATAGAATGAGACAGGACTTTAGAGGAGGAAGAGGACATCAAAGAGGTGGAGGGCGCTTCCACCGAAGTTTTAGAGTGGAGCATCCGGTTCCGCAGCCGCCTGTGTTGCCTCCACCGCCTCAGCCTCAACAATTTCAGCAACTTGAGGGGCGTCGTGGGCTGGTGTGTTTTGAATGCAACCAACCGGGCCACATTCGACGCTACTGCCCGCAGTTGTTTGGGAACGTCCCTCCTGCTCTCCCTTTGGTAGCTCCTCGAGGACGGGGTTACATGTGTGGTCGAGGACGAGGACCGCAAGGAGGAAACCCCGGCCCTGCCCGAGATCAAGTTTACGCGCTGGACATGGCGCAAGAACGGAATCCCCATGATGTTATTGCAGGTATGTTGCAGTTAGCCTTCTCATTTTCATTGTTTAAGTTAAGTTGCTTAAGACATACTAGACACCTACTGGACATGGAGGGTGTAGAATATTTTACTGGCATAGCCCGACGAGTACACCTCCCGGACGGCTTTGAGATGATTGCAACCGCCAAGTGCGAATTCGAGATACTTATTGGGGGAAAAGCCTTTGATACGCCTTCCACAATCTTGAGAATGCCGGAATTTGACATCATTCTGGGCATGGCGTGGTTGGACTAGCACTTTGCAAGGATTGACTGTGCAGAGAAAAGAATCTACTTAAGATATGGAGACACCGATGTTATCTTCCAAGGTATTAGATTCGCACCTCAAATGTTGTTATCTTCAGTTCACGCTGTAAAAGCCCATATGAAGGGAGATGAAGTATTCATGATATGTTTTGAGTTAAAGAAGACAACGTTGGATATGAAAGACGTACGGGTAGTGCGGGACTTCCTCGAGGTATTTCCTAAGAAACTGCCAGGATTACCTCCGCATAGAGAAGTTGATTTTCAAATTAATTTAGTACCGGGTGCCAAGCCTGTATCCAGGGCCCCTTACCGAATGGCACCAAAGGAACTCGCAGAGTTTAGAGTTCAACTGCAAGAACTGGTGGAGTCACGGTTCGTTCGCCCCATCTCGTCATCTTAGGGAGCCCCTGTATTGTTCGTCAATAAGAAGGATGGAACCCTACGTTTATGCATAGACTATCGGGAACCCTGCGTTTATCTGCTACCCAGGATCGACGAGTTGTTCGATCAACTGGTGGGAGCGCATTAGTTTTTTAAGTTGGATTTGCGCTCAAGATATTATCAGTTGAGGATACAAGAAAGGGATATCCAGAAAACGGCCTTTAGTTCAAGATATGGACTGTACGAGTTCTATGTAATGCCGTTTGGGCTCACCAATGCCCCTTCGGCCTTCATGAGCCTGATGAACAAGGTGTTTGAACCTTATTTGGACATCTTCGTCATTGTTTTCATCGACGACATCTTGGTCTACTCAAAGACGGAGGAGGAGCATATTGAACACCTGACCTTGGTATTAAAGAAATTAAAAGAGCACGCCTTGTTCGCCAAGTTCATCAAGTGCGAATTCTGGCTTAAAGAGGTTGCTTTCTTGGGGCATGTGATCAGTGGAGCAGGATTAGCGGTAGATCCGGACAAGGTGCGTGCTGTGACGGGGTGGTCTCCCTTGAAGTTAGGGACCGATGTGCGGAGCTTCCTTGGACTTGCCGGGTACTACCGCAAGTTCGTAAAAGGATTCTACAAGATTGCCCTCCCTCTTACTTCCTTGACAAAGAAAGGTGTGCCATTTTAGTGGACACCCCAGTGTGAAGCAGCGTTCCAATAGCTGAAGGACAGACTGACATTTGTACCCATCCTCGCACTTCCGTCTGGGAAGGAAGGATTTCAGGTTTACACCGATGCATCTTATCAAGAAATGGGAGCAATATTGATGCAACATGAACACGTGATTGCTTACGCCTCAAGACAGCTGAAGATGCATGAAATCAATTACCCGATTCATGATTTGGAATTGGGAGCAGTGGTGTTCGCCTTGAACTATCTATATGGCATCCACTACGAGATCTTTTTAGACCATAAAAACTTAAAGTACGTTCACACACAGAAGGAATTGAACTTGAGACAACGACAATGGTTAGAGTTTCTGTGCGATTATGAGTTCACCTGGAACTATCATCCTGGAAAGGCGAACTCGGTGGCTGATGCATTGAGCAGAAAGGTACCGGACTCAAGCCTAGAGTCTCGGTTAATGAGTATGGAGTTAGCTCGGATGCTCGAAGAGATGGAGATTACTTTGGTGTATAAGGCTCCTTCGACAGAGTATACGGAGTACTTGGCAAGCGTGAGCATATTTTGTGATATCCGGGACCGAATCCGGGCGGAGCAAGGAAGGGATGCGGCTCTGGCCCCGGCAATCAAGGCAATCGAAGATGGGACTACTGATGAGTATACACTAAAAGATGGCCTCGTTTATTTCCGCGGCCGGCACTACATTCCCAAAGGCGGTAAAATCGGGAGGATATCTTGAGAGAGACACATTGCTCTCAGTATTCAGTGCACCCGGGTATTGCCAAGATGTACGCCGACTTACGGAAGACCATGTGTTGGCCGAGAATGAAGAAAGATATCAGATATTTTGTTACACACTGCGAAGCCTGTCAAAGGGTGAAGGCGGAATGCAAGATCCCTTGTGATTTGGTACAGTCGTTGCCCATCCCTGAGTGAAAGTTCGAGGATATCTCCATGGACTTTGTCCATGGGTTACCTCGCTCACGCTCAGGGAATGATTTGGTGTGGGTGATCGTTGATCGACTGACCAAAGTAGCCCGGTTCATCCCTATGAAGAAAGAGGCTCACGTGGATGTTTTGGTACGCCTCTTTATGGAGCAGTTTGTACTGTACCATGGCGTGCCTAAGACAATCGTTTATGACCGGGATGGTCATTTCACCTCCAAGGAGTGGAAAGTTGTACAGGCATATTTGGGTTCACGCCTTACCTTCAGCACATCGTTTCATCCTCAGACAGACGGGCAGTCTGAGAGAACCATCAGAACACTGGAGGATCTGCTGAGGTTATGTGTGTTGGATAGAGGAGAGCCGTGGGAAAGGCTCTTACCACTGGTAGAATTCTCCTACAGCAACAGCCACCAGGCGAGCATCGGCATGACGCCCCATGAAGCCCTTTACGAAAGAAGGTGTAGAACCCCCTTGTCTTGGGTGCAAGATGAAGACCCAAAGGTTTTAGGAATTGAGTATATTGATGATACTTATGCTGTGGTTAGACTAATAAGGGATCGCATGTTAGAGGCTCAAAGTCGGCAGGCGAAGTATTATAATGCAAAGTACCGGATAGTGGAGTTTCAAGTGGGTGATAAAGTGTTCCTGAAGATCCGGCCGATGCATGGAGTGTCCTGGGTGCGTGGTGTGAAAAAGCTCAGTCCAAGGTACATTGGGCCTTACACTATACTGGAAAGGATTGGCCCTTTAGCCTATCGGTTGGAGCTACCGCCCGAGCTAGAGAATCTCCACGACGTGTTCCATGTGTCGTCGCTTCGAAAGGTGTTGTTGCGGCCCGATCAATATATCCCCACCACTGATGGTACAGTGGCGACTGATAGGTCTGTGCGACTAGAGCCGGTGCGGATCGTAGACAACAAGACAAGAATATTGCGCCGTAAAAGTATTCCATTGGTGAAGGTGTTATGGTCTAATCATGGGAAGGAGGAGTATACATGGGAGCCGGTGTACTTGATTCAAAAACGCTACCCGGAATTATTTACTCAAGGTAATTTCGTTTAAAAGCATATTTTATTTTTTGTATGCTTTTCTCCCCATAACCTTAGCCTGATTTCAGGACGAAATCTTTTATTTTGTTTATAGTATTTGTAACGTCCCGATTCGCACTAGGCCCCTCATGCGCGTTTTTGAGTCAGGAGAGCTGACTTGGGTTCAGGGAAGTGTCGGCATCTGGGCTGTACTTGTAAATGGGGGGAGAAATCAGTCCAGAATAGGACACGGGTATAGACACGGGCATGTCTCTACCTGTGTATGTGAGGCCGGCTCTCGAGTCGACGACTCGAGTATGTCCAGAGAAGAACACGGGTAGTGACACGGGCGTGACACTACCCGTGTGCATAAGGACACGGGTCGAGACACGGGCGTGTCCCTACCCGTGTCTATCCAACCAACTCTCGAGTCGATGACTCGAGTTGTCCCAGAGAAGGAAACAGGTAGTGATACGGGCGTGTCACTACCCGTGTGAAGATGACACGGGTAGATACACGGGCGTGTACCTATCAGTGTGTGTCGAGTTGAGATCGACGAAGTCTGCCCCGAGAAGGACACGGGTAGAGACACGGGCGTGTCCCTACCCGTGTGTGTCGAGTTGAGCTCGAGGAGGCGTGTCTAGAGGAGGACACGACCAGAGAACACAGACGTGTCATGTGGACACAGGTAGGGACACATGTGTGTCCCTACCCGTGTTTGTGTATTGAAATATCAGGTAACCGCCTGTAACGCTTCGCCCGGACAGGACACGGGTAAGGACACGGGCGTGTCCCTACCCGTGTCACTTTTCACATATAAGGGTTGTGAAAACCCTAGCCATTTTCACTACACATTCCAACCTCTTTTTCTGAATAAACTGTTGTAGAAGGGAAGGAGGTGCTGGAGCAAGTCCTAAAGGAGAAGGTCCACCGCCGTCGTAAAGAAGAACTTGCCGCCGCGAAGAGTTACAAGGTCCTTGGCCGAAAATGGTGGAACCGTCGGAAATGATGTGAGCTTCCTCCCCTCTCCCTTGGTACTAGATCTGTAGATATCTAGGTGAGATGTCGACTCAAAAGAGTCTAGACTTGCGAGATGATGATTTCTCTAGGAAGAGGCTGTTCTAGGGCTTGTGCTCTAAGGTTAGTGGTGTCTTCAACCTCTCCAACCTTATATGTGAAGATGGGGGATGGTTTCGTGAAGAGTCATGGTCTCATGAGAGTGAATAAGGGAGGAGGAATTTCTGGTGTGATTTGGGAAGATCGGCTTGAGGAGGAAGATGAACTGATGTTGTTCATTCCGCTTTAAGATGCGTGCAGAATCTGTGTTCTGCGTACAACGATCTCTTTGGCCATTTTAAGATGTGATATGGCCAGATCTGGGCTTTCACCTAAACACTAAAGTTGAAGCCCTTGGAAACACCTTTCCAACGAGTGGTTGCACGACTTCAGGAGACGTCTGTAGCCATAAGAAAGTCCAAACGAATTTGGCGGCCGACAAACCCTACTTGCAGAAATTGTGTTCTGTACGCAGCGGAATTTGAAGCCGATTTCAAGTATGCTACTCTCAAATTGGGGTTGTGGTCTGAGTATGAAAGTTGTAACCCATGAAAATACCTTTCCATCGAGGGGTTACACGTCTTCACCAGATTCCTGTAGCTTCGGAAATATCCGGTCGAAGTTGTTGTCCAGATTTATTCTGCACTTAAATTTTGAGTTTGGTACAACATGGGATTTGGACTTGGTGGAGTCAATGTTGCAAGTTAACTTGAGGTTTGGTGAACTCTTTTATGTTAATCATCTGTGTTCTATAATTGATGAAGTTTAATAGTTGGATCCTATGAAATTGATTTGTGAAGCGGAGCATACTTAAACGAAATGATTTGATAGAAATTGGTAGACTAATATAGATGCGCATCATGTTTATAATGTGTTGAAATCATTTGGAATGACATGTAATTGGATAATCTATGGCCATGTGAATGTTTGATTAACGGAATGAATTTAGTAGTCCAATGCTTAGAGTGTCGTCTCCCTATGGGTTGCATTGTGAAAGGATGTAAGTGCGGTGCTAACCGTCACTAGTTGGGGTAGCGATGGGATGAGTCAAAGTCGGATGGTCGGGCTTGGTCCTTGGTGCTCATTTCCTGGGGCTCCTTCCATGCCGAGTGGATGGTTGGGCTTGGTCCTCGTGTTTTCTCTGAGGCTCCTTCCATGCCACAGTGATGCAGAATTGCATGCGGTGTGGGTCGACACGCGGTGTCGTAATCCTGGGTTAAGGATAGTGTGGCAGGTCTACGGGCTCGCCAGTCGTCACACTGACGGGAGTTGGCAGTTATACCTTGGGAAATTGGGCTTGGTCCTCGGTGTTCACGTCCCGGGGCTCCTTCCGTTCCAAGTGAACGGTTGGGCTTGGTCCTCGTGCTTTCTTCTGAGGCTCCTTCCGGGTCACACAAGGCCAGTTCGGGGCTTGGTTCTCGGTGCACATCTACCCGAGACTCCCGCTGGGCCATAGTACGCGAGGCGAGGGCTCCGCTGTTGTGTTCATAGTGTTGAGGCGTACGGAGGCCTAAGTGAAGCAGTGTGGATGCCCGCTTAGTAGTAGAGAAGTCCTCTCTACTGTCGCCGCCTGGCCACGGCGGTTGATGAATGATAGGTTAGCTACCTGCTCGAAAAGTAGGAACTACTAGTCTGTGTCGACATAGCGGTTGCATGTGTGTGATCATAGGTGAGTTATTGTATAGCGTACATACCATAACATTACATTGCACAAACAAGATCCTCATTGTATAAGTATGTATGGGCACACATATACGATAAGTTACTTTATGTTAAACCGATCATTAACTTATAAGCTTGTATGAGCATCTTTATAAGTTAAGTTACTTTCCTGCTGTACATACTTATAACTGATGGTTTGTTATTGCGCATGTAGAACTGCTAGATTATAGTGATGTTAATCATATTGTACTATTATCACCTGTTTGTACCTGTTATATGAATAATTATATATTGTATCCTGCTTCCTTTCTCCGTCCGGTGTCGAGGAGTTGCCGGGGGAGCGGATGTAAATCCACTTAGTATTTTTGACTAACGGTTGCTACGTCTTCCTTTTAGGAGGTCACCTCGCAGGTAGGGGAGCCACAGATTTTGCAGCAGGACAGCCAGGCCAGGACGATAGGGCCTGAAGGGACGGTACCGTCGCTATCGTCAGTTACTGATGTGAGTGTTGAGTGACTCTGATGTATCTCCGTTGGGTGTTTATTAGCTGTACTCTAATATTGTAGAAGAATGTTTAGCTTCTTTATTTGATGTACTTTGGATATATATGCTTTGTGTGAATTTGACTTCTCTTATTATATTTTGATTGGGTTGGCGTATGTATATTGATATTGATTGTAGCCGGCAGAATAGGTGTCTTGTGGTACAGGTTAGCCCGTGTGCTAATGCTACTGCAACACGACTATTCTGGGCATAAGACCCCCCTTCGTGCTGTGTTTTGGGATCCGAGAGGGGGGGTCTTACATCGGGAGCTGAAGGCAGTCTTGGGAAAAATCTTCCTCTCGGATTCGAAGCTGATAATAGCCGGATCTTAGGTCCATCTTGGAGAACATGGATGCACCTTGCAACTAATCGAATAGTTTGTCGATCCTAGGGAGGGGGCATGTGTTGCGTATAGTGAGGTTATTCAGTTCCCTATAGTCGATGCACAGTCTCAGTGTCTCGTCTTTCTTCTTGACAAAAAGCACTAGGGCTCCCCAGGGCGAGGAACTAGGACGGACGAATCCAACATCTATTAGTTCCTGTAGTTGAATTTTCAGTTCAGTCAGCTCTCTTGGGGCCATCCGGTAGTGGGCTAGCGATATTGGCAGTGCTCCGGACACGAGCTCAATCTGAAAGTCGACCTCTCGTTGTGGTGGCAATCCTGGGAGGGACTCAGGGAAAATATCTGGAAAGTCGCGGACTACTAGAACTTTGGTGAGCACCTGAGTTTTGCATTCCATCTCGAAGTATATAAGTTATACTTCATCCTTCTATCAGACTGATTTCATAATCTGTGTAGAAGTCAGAATAATACGCGAGACAGAGGGCACACCTATCAACGTGACGCTCTGGCCATTTAGGTTCTGTAGCCGGACTTCTCGTGTGGAACATTTTATCTGTGCTTGGTGCTCGGCCAGCCAGTCCATCCCCAGAATGATGTCAAACTCAGTTATTTCTAGGATGGTTGCGTCGATCTCAAATTCTACTTCTCCCAGCACAGCCTGGAACGAGCACTTTTCGGTCGATGTCATATCCGACCCGTCCGGTAAATGGATTTGTATAGACAGTCCGGTTGAACGAATAATGTTTCCTTTTGTTGCGTTGAAATCATGGGAAATGAAAGAATGTGTTGCTCCTGTGTCGAAAAGAGTCTTGGCAGGGTGTCCTTCTACCAACAAGATTCCTGACGACGTGGGAAATTTATACATATATATCATCTAACTAATACAGAAGATGTAAGCACATATATATATATGTAATATACAACACCAGTAGTAAGATCTGATATCTCACTATCGCCTAAAGTATATACCTATGACTACGTCAGGGGCCGGTACGTGCTGCAGGTCCAGTGCATAGGCCTCCAGGGGAGCTACTCGGCCCTGCTGGCCTCTCCTTCCAGCTCTACCTCTGCGGCCTCTCTGACCATGTCCCCGTACCGGTTGTCCACCCTGAACTGCTCCTAATCCCAGTCTCCTTGTCGCCTGTGGGCAAAAGGCTCTCATATGTACCGGCTGCTGACATAAGAAGCAGTTCCCTGCGAAGGGAACATCTCGTCGGGCCACTGGTGGGGGCTGCGGTGCTGGATCTGGTATGATGTCTGGCTGCGCAACTGGGGGTGTTGGGGGTACTAGTGGGCACCTATAAGGATGTATGCGGTGTCGCTGCCTGTGCTCTCTATCATGTCTATGGGGAGCGACTCTTCCGTCTCGCCTCTGGTCTCGAGGAAGCTCTACCTTTCCTCTATGCTGCTGAGCCACTGTCTGCTGGTCCAACTTTAATAATGCCGCGTGGGTGGCTATGGTATGAAAGATGGCCTGAGAGAGCATGATCAGGGCCTGCCTCAGGTTGTCTCGTAGTCCTCGGTAGAACCGAGAAGCTCTATCCCTGTCAGAGGTAGCCAGATTCCCAGCGAAGCATGCCAGGTGTATAAACTCTCTCTCGTACTCTGCCACTGTGTGGTTGCCCTGTCGAATGAGCAGGAACCTCTCTTGCAGCGCGGCTCGGTCTGCATCTGTGATGAAGAACTATAGTAGAGCCACGGAGAAATCCCCCCCCCAAAGGATTGCGCTCAACGGCCGACCTCGAAGGGTAGAGTGACTAGCCGCTCTCCACCAATCCCTCGCCTATCCCTCCAAAAGGGTCATCACCAAAGAGACTGCAGCCACAGCTGGGCACATCATTCCCACTAACAGCTCCTCCACCCGCTCCACCCACTCCTCTATCTGGATGGCCGTCTCTGTACCTCTGAAAGGGGGAGGCCTCAGTCCTCGAAAAGTCATTAGCAGATCGGTGGGTGCGGTCATCTCTCGCGGTGGCTGTGCCAAGGCATCCCGGAAAGTCGCTAGAATGGCCATCAGTGTCTGCCACATATCTGTCTCGGCAAACGGTACGGACACGTGAGCGACCGGGTCTGGTGGTGTATTAGCTGGAACATATCCTCTGGACGAGGATCCCCCGTTACTATACTCCGGTATCTGAAGAAGTAACAGGAATGAGTGTCAGTATTTTGCAAAAGTAGGAGAAATTTGCAAAAAGGACAACCCAAGCAGAAAACAACGGTGTATGGGCGTACTCTCGTACAGTCTAGAATCCCTAAGCCTCTACAATAGGGTCTACCAGGCTTCCACTGCAAGGTTCGTCCCGAACCCAGAATGAAGCGAGGGATGGAGGGATCCTGAGACTGCTCCACAAGGACGAATCGTGATAGCTCTGATCCGTTTGTAGTGCCCCCCAACCTTTAACCTAGGTCGAGCCAGAGGGGTACTATTGGCCCAAGACATCCACCCAGTGCTCTTAGGGGAAACGATCCGCCCTATCCAAGCACTAGATGACCACCTTGCTCGGCTCGAATCATAAAATTTACAACCCATCAAAGTACAGCGGAAGCATTAATAGGAAACCACTGCAGAAATATGACATATCAAAATTATACAGAGGTCCTAGGGCCGAAGCCTAAGCGTTTAAATAAGCATGTAGGCTATACATGTGCTACATATAATCCTCATACACTCTCTCTCTCTCTCTCTACGCTGCTCGGCGGTACTCACGTCTCTAAACTCTGGGGACGGCGGGGGTGCATCTGCTCAAGTATTCCTAGCTGCCGGTGTAATATCCTGCGGCAGCGGGCCACTACGATGCTTCACCTCCTATGAATGGTCATATAAATAACCGTTTGTCACAGAACTAAGTGAAAATAAATATCCTCCCCGGATCCATATCCTGGGGACGAGCACACACCTACGCAACAAAAGTAAATAGCCGAAGCAAGAGAGGGTTAGCACAACATTTCATATATGTACAGCTAGAAGCAATTATAAAAGAGTGTAGGATAATATAACTGGAAAGAAAAGCAGCAGTAATTTAAACCATTTATAACAAGGCTCCACTAGCTCATTAGCACATCAAGTTTTCGTATCCAGAATTCTATCGCAGGCATTCACAGCCGCGCACACACCGCAGACATTCATAGCCGCGCACACACCGCAGGCATTCATACCCGCGTACACAAACTCTATGTCGACATAGTTTGGACCGCTTCTATTCCAGCAGGGTAGCGAGCCCCGCGGGCCTCACCGATGTGGCCGTCGGTGACAGTGGCCAGTCCTACCACTTCTGGGGGTGATCGTACCGCACAACCTCATGCCCTAACGTACAACCTTGCGTACTCTTGGATGTGAGCGACATCCAGGAAATCATTTTGGCCGACTAGCGGAGGAAAAACCCGACGGGGAATAATATAACAGCCGGTCACCCATGGTACTCATCTCCCTGTTGCCTTGAGTCGTCGACTTTCCCGCACCGGTACGAACGGTCTGCGGGAGGGACTGACCCGCCACTATTTCACCGCAAGTAATTTACAAACAATCAATCAAAAGGCAAGCAATATATATACATCGGGTCTATGTCGGTCTACCCTACTAGGCTTTAGACTTCGGGTGTCGGTACTCAGCTCTACTTTCGACAAGGAGTGTGGGAGTGCATTATTTGGGGATAGACCTGGAGGACTACTTAAACTCCGGTTATCCCCAACTAAAGCTCGACGACTGCTCGTCAGAGCAGGACCCGGGATTATAATAGTAAATTGCAACGAGGATAAGTGTGGTGCTTATGTTGCTTATTTAAAGTGCTGGAATGAAATGTGACCAGTACGAGACTGGAGTAGTACTGAATAGAAAGTACCGAAATAAGTTTGTCCATTACGAGACTGGAGTAGTACTGAATAGAAAGTACTGAAATAAACTAGACCAGTATTAGACTGGAGTAGTACTGAATAGAAGGTACTGAAATAAGTTTGACCAGTATGAGACTGGAGTACTACTGAATAGAAAGTACTGAAATAAGCTTGACCAGTACGAGACTAAAATAGTACTAAATAGAAGGTACTGAAATAAGCTTGACCAGTACGAGACTGGAGAAAACACAAAGAAAATGGTTAGTAGTTCAATCACTCCTATTCAGGAGGCTTCAATTCCATCGAGATTTAAAGGAGATTTTATTAGGTCACATCAATTATTAGGATCCAATTAATTTGGTTGCGCCATAATTATTGCGGCATAATTAGATCAAGGGTTGGCTAGGAGTTACATTCTTATTAGTCGTCAGGGAAAAACTCCAAGTCATTACTCGTTCTCTAACCTTCCGAGCGTGCCCTATCCACCCGAGAGTCGAGGCGCTGGACGGTTTTACGAAATCTCGGAAATCCCGGAGCTTAGTCACTTGCCTCGGCCACTCTCGTCGATAAAATAGTTTAAAGTACTTATTTGATTATAAAGGGGTGGTCGCGCACTCTAATTTCCACTTCTTAGGGAAAACAAGCGGAATAAAGATCCGTGCGCGACCCTAGACTTCCAACATCTCAGGAAAAATACCAAACTTATCCCCATGACCCCAAATTTTGATACAACACTTAGGAGGGCCTAAAATGAGCCGAGTAATTTTTTTATAATTTTCCGAGATGTTTTGTGCATTTAATTTAGCTAATCAAATTTTATTTTGGCTTTTAAAAATACTAAATTAACTCCAAAAATTCTCAAACTTTTTGTGGAGGTAGCCTCATCATGGGAAACATTTTTCATGTTGGTCATTTTTCTCCTAGAGGCCTAGGTTTGGTCCAAAAATTTTCCAAAGCTCCTGCCCTTTAATTTGATCTGCCAATAGCAGATCTAACTGATCCTGCGGCTGAAATTGAGCCGCAGGATGCTCTTTGTCCTTCTCTCCCAACAGAGGATCGGCAACGGATCAACTGTGGGGGGTGCTGATGCTGAGGCAGGGGTGGGGGTGGGAATTAAGAAGATCTGGGTCGTCCGATCTCATCATGAGATCAGACGAGCACTGCTACTCTCGGCAGTGTGGAGGTTGGCGGCCTCGACGACCGCCGGCCAGCCTCCGCCAGCCGCCATCGTCGGCCCCGATCAACTCGCCGGGGGCCGACGACTTTCTGGGCGGTGGTCCGGCGGCCTGGCGCTGCCGGCCGCCGCCGGAATTCTCCTCCCGAGATCCTGGGGTGGCGATGGCCCTGCTCCTGATGCCACCGCGCCACCCCCGCTCCTCGGGTGGATTGACACCTACTAGTACACCCCCGGCATGTAACGCCCCGAAAACTCGAAAGAGGGTTGGAATGCATTTAGAGCCAAGTTGGTGTCTTGGTAGGGGTCACACGGCCTGGGACACGGGCGTGTCCAAGGACGTGTCGTGCTCGGGTTCGACGAAGAACCCGAGTGGCCGACGAACTGAGATCGATGAAGTTTCGAGACAATGAACACGGCCTGGGACATGGGCGTGTCCAAGGCCGTGTCATGCTCGGGTTTGACGAATTTTCTGAGTGGTCGACGAAAATGAGGTCGACGATCGTCGAGACAGCGAACACGGCCTGAGATACGGGCGTATCCCAGGTCGTGTCCTGCTCGGGATGTTAGTCGGGCTGTGTCGGGAAAGAACATGGCCTGGAGCCCAGGCATGTTCAGCCTGACACGAGCGTGTCCAAAATCGACACGGGCGTGTCCAAAATCGACACGGGCGTGTCGAGGACCCGTGTTCTTCTCGGGTTGTTTTTGGACCTGTGTCGATGGAGGAATATGCCCAGCAATACGGGCGTGTACTGAGTGACATGTGCATGTCACGTTTGACACAGGCGTGTCCAGAACCCATGTCCTGTTCTTGGTACGACGGTTTTGGCATCGATTGAGGCACACGGCCTTGGACACGGGCATGTCACAAGCCGTGTTTAGCCCAGAAGTTTGGTTTTAAGTGTGAATCGTGGCCGTCTGATTCCTTCTAATGGGATCTGATGGTCCAGAGTTGTTCTTGCTGAGATAAGTCCGGGGATAGGGTTTGAAACCCTCATTCCTCATCAAGTATTCTCTTTCTAAAGTTTTATAGAGAACGAAGAGCAAGGAAGAAGGTGAAGGAGAGATCTGGCTGTCGGAGAAGCTGCGTAGCCCCAATTCGCGAGCCGAGTCCAGATCCACAGAGGCAAGTCCGTTGCGATGGTTTTCATCCGGCTAAGTTCTCATGGCTAGGAAGAGGGGTCGTAAGGTAACGACACTTCTACTCTTGGTTTCTAGGATGCGTGCTTAGTATCTTTTTTTCAAGCTTTTGGGCATCAAATTTCTCAAATGAGAGGGGTATTGGTCGCCATAGTTCAAGAGGAACCTCCGGGTCGATTGAGTCCATCCCCGGCATGATTTTGCATTAGAGATCCGCTCCATTAGTGGATTAGGCATTGTGGGTGAAGCCGTAGTCGTGACCGTTAGTTCGACTCGGTGATGTTGCATAGTGAGCCTTAAGGATTTTGTAGAAATCCGTTGCGACAAGATGTCGTTTATGATATATGTGATTTCCCCCTTTTCTCGAGTGAGTACGTGTAGTCGGAACCGGACAAGGTTAGCTCCGCATTGGCGGTATATGGTTTCCTTGGGGGACAAGGTTAGCTCCGCATTAGCGGTAGATGTTTTCCTTGGTGTGCGGGGACGTTGCAGTACAAATGATGGATTAGGGTGGGAATGTTTATGGATTGTGATGTGCTAAGTCGTGGCTTTGTCTCTGTGGTCGGCTGGCTATCCCGTGATGTGCGAGTCATGTGGGGAGAGTGTCCGGCGAGACTAGTCCCCTTCTGTGAGACTGATGAGAACGCCAAGCATGGTACAAGCCCGGACAATGAAGCCACGAGCGGGTGGGGTCCAGCAAGGGTTCTTAGAATCGGTTTGTGTGTGAGACAGAATCTTGACGTGCGAAGTCAGAGTTTGCAGGCAAGCCCGGGTCTAAGACCCACGAGCTGTTGGGGCCTTGACAAGATTTTCGTACGGCGGCTTGTATGTCGTTAGGGGAATTGCAGTACCATTTTGTTTGTGGCTTAACTCCAATGGGGAAATTGGAAGTACCAGATGTTATGATGATGTGCTAGTTGCATGCGCAATAGGGTGCCTTGGGTGAAGCCCGGGTTTTGCATACATGCTGCATAGTAGGCCCCTTTTTATTATATGCTCAACATAGAAAACATTTTTGTTGTTTGAGACATCCAAACCTATTCTTTTAGAGCTTTACATGTTCATGTATATGGTATATGAAGTGATGACTTGCAGTTTGGAGGGGTACCCCGGGGTTTGTTAGGGGCGGCCGGGAGGAGATGTGTTGGTTACACAGTTTGAGGTCAGCATTTGCTGACCCACATTACCACCAATTTTTACAGGGCAAGGATCGCAAGCAGCAGCTAGCTCGCTGGCCAAAAAGGCCTAAGCCTCATGAAGTGTTACAAGTTTGTACTAGCTCTAGTTTGTGGCATTGTATGTTTGATGCTCTAGTTTTTCGGCTTGCATGCCGAAGTAGTTTAGGAGTGCTTATACATATTGATGCTTGATGTATTCATTTGCGTATTGGACTCTCTTTTGTTGTAAGGCCTTAAGGCTGCTTCGATACTCTTGTATATGTGGATAGCTTCTGGTCGTGTTTACTGTTTCCACTGTTATTTGATATTGAGTTTTGAGATTGGATAGTTAATATCATCTTTTAATGCTAAAACTGCGGCATCTGTATGTTGTGGGGCCCCGGCCGGACCCATATTATACGTTCATTACAGGGGAGGTGTTACAATTTGGTATCAGAGCCAGGTTGCGTCCAAGGTCAGTTAGGACGGTCGATTTAATGTAATCGGATCACGTATAGAAGTTATCCACATTGGAGTAATGCGGGACCATGAGTGTCCTTATGTTTGAGTCTTGTGATTAAGAGACTGATTTCTTGTTACCTTCCTTTTGTTAAGAGTGCAAGCAACGAGGCGGGTACGTCGAGACAAAGAGAAGAGCTTTCAGCGAGCAACGCTACTGCTTAGGGTCCTTTGGGAATGGGTGTAAACTTGACCGATTTTTATCGCATGCTTGCAGAAGCAATGGTGGCAGCCCAAGATGTAGCGACAACTCAAGTAGCAACCCCTGTTGCTCCGGTACCAACTCCTATTACCTCGGATATGGCGACGGCCGTGCCGGGCGGGGAAGCCAGGCGAGCAGAGTCGTTGGCAGAAAGGGCGGTTGTCGGGCATGGAGACCGACAGATGAAGTATTTTTTGATCTTCCATCCTCCAACGTTCAAGGGAGTCAGTATGCCGACTGATGCGGAGGATTGGTGGTCACGAATGCAAGAGCTTCTGAGGGTGGCAGAGACGCTAGAGGAGAAGAAATATGAGTTTGCGGCCTTCATGTTGGAGGGAGACATGAAGTTGTGGTGGGTGATCCATAGCGGCCGCCAGTTTCCCGGACGCATCCCGTCCATGGAAGAGTTTGTGAATGCTTTCCTAAAGAAGTACATTGCTATTTCGACAAGGTTGGCCCTCCAAAGGCAGTTTCTGCACTTGGTGCAGCGGGATAAGACGGTGGACGAGTATATACAGGAGTTCACTCGGTTGGGACGTTATGCAGGAACGATAATGACAGATGATGACGAGAGGGATAACCTATTCTACCAGGGGCTGAGGGAGAATCTAAGACAACCCCTCATCGCCATGAAGAGAGCTGGTTTCAATGAGCTAGTTGAGGCTGCCAGGGTACTGGAGAGTGATCTGGAGCGAACCCAACGTCGTAAGAGTTTCGCGCCCAATCTTGGGGAAGGGAAGCCTTCTCAATCCCAAGGGAAGTCCGAAGGGAATAGATGGAAGAAAAGACCTCACCCATTCAAGTCCGGTGAGAAAAGCAAGTGGACGTCCGGAGGGTCTCACTCTAAGGGACCACCAACGTGCTTTAATTGTGGCAAGGTGGGGCACATTGTTGGATCCCCAGTTGATTTGGGCTAGGTTCACTAGCTTAGGATGTGACCCATCATGTATAGCCAGGGTAAATTTGTGTCCTGGAGTCTAGGCCAAGTCCTTAGAGTCAACTTCAGTTGGACCAGCTATCACAAGACCATCAGAGACTCCAGACTTAGAAGTTTTTCAGACTAAGTAAAATGAGTTCGACGTTCGTCGAACTCAGGTCGACGAAAGGTGTTCTGAGCTCGACGATCTTGAGACATTTCTCTGTACTGAGCTCGACGATCTTTGTTCTCTGTTCGACGAAGACTGAGATACTTCAACAAGCTAGAGTCAGGATAACTCCAGATTTTTTCTAAGTCCAACTTCAGACTTTGGTCGACGAACAAGAATCTGAGCTCGACAAACTTGGACCTCAAGTTGATAACTTCTCAGGTCGACGAAGTCAACTTCTCAGGTCGACGAATTCAGTACTCTACTCGACGATTTCTGGACTACGATTTAAATCTCTTTCAGTCAGAGACTTCTCAGAGTCTAAGTCCACAATCATTCTCAGCTCGACGAATTTGGATCTCACCTCGACGAATGAAGATTGTCAGTTCGACGAAGATTAAAGCAGAATTGACAAGTTTCCTTTGAACACTGTTTGCTATTGTTTGGTCGACGAACTCATCAAACTCAGCTCGACGAACTCAAGCTCAGCTCGACGAACTCTCTCAAGCTCAGCTCGACGAACTCAAGCTCAGCTCGACGAACTCAAGCTCAGCTCGACGATTGGTGTTCTTCGTTCGACGATTCCAGACTAGGTCTTCTCCAGTTTCCCGTCCCTTTTCATGGCGATGATTCCGGAGTAATCAATGCTCAATCTTCTTGGAATGTTACCGTTAGAACGCGCATTGACTATGGAGTATTACATGCCGTTTTTTCATGGGACAGTTAGGGAAATCATTGATTGTCATTTCCTTCCCAGGCCGATTGCATTTACTGCTCAACATTCAAATTTTGAATGTTCTTAGTCAGTCAAAAGTTAGAAAAGAAAGGGATACATACACAGTGATACAGTAACAGAGATTCAGACAAGCAGTACAACACATACCAGACACACAGACAGACATTTTTGCATAGAAGAACAATCTTACAACAATCAAAAAGTTTTTTACTGCAATCTGCCCAGGCCAGAGAATAATTTCATCAAGAAGAAGAAGAACATTCAATCACTATCAAGAGTCTTCTTCCTTCAATCCTACAGGACAACTTCAGAAGGACAACAAATCTTTATCTGTCAAAGAAGTTCCTGAAGCAATATCTGGCCCCAGGCATTCAAGTCTTTAGAGACCTATCACCCTGAAGCAGTGCTCCAGCTTTCCTGATCCCTTCAAGATCTCAGGGGGAGAAAATCTGCTAACAACAATCTACAGTCTTCTCAGTTGTTATTGAGAAAGAGAAGACACCATCACACTTTTTTCATCCTCTGTACAGGGTTTTAATTCCCTTCAAAATTATTCCTGGTTGCAAGTCTCCTTCCAAAAGACATGAGGTTTTGGTTTTTGAGCACCTGAACAAAAGCTCATTGGTGTCAGGCACCTGATCAAAAACCTGAGTGGATTCCTACCAGGGTGGTAGAAGAGTGGATGTACCCAGGTTGGGGAACCACTATAAATTTCTTGTGTCGTCTGGTTGTCCTTTTTCTTTTGTTTTGGCTGTGCTCTATGATTAACTAGGCTGTGCTCTATGATTGTTTAGGTTGCTGTATGTATTTCTTTATTTGCTAAACTGTTCACCTTAGGATTACATCAAAAGCTATAAAAAGTTTTTAGTGAGCACAATACTCTATTCACCCCCCCCCCCCTCTAGAGTATTTCAGATCTAATCTGCACTTTCAATTGGTATCAGATGGAGGTTGGTTAAAATACCACACCTTTAGAGGTTAATTGGTTGCACAGGCTAACACCTGAACCATAAAGGTCCCTCTAGTTAAATTTGATTGTGTTGTTTCCCTTTTTAGATTTATTTCATCACAGAAATGGCCCAAAACAAAGAATATGCAAGAATCAGACCTCCAGTATGCAATCTTAATAGATTTACCATTTGGAAGGCAAGAATCAAATTATATATGAATTCTATTGATGAGGATATTTTTGCTTCTATCGTGACAGGAGTACCTTCAGCACCTACAGCTTCCACAAGCACCTCTACCAACATGACTGCAGTTCCTCCTCTAGAGAATAATGATGCCTACAAGAAAGCCAAATTTGCAGATGCAAAGGCAATGAACATCTTGGCTCAAACAATGTCAGATGACATATTTCAGAAGGTGGCTGAGTGCACCTCAGCAAAGGCCATTTGGGATTCCCTCAACCAAATGGTAGCTGGCTCTGCAGATGAAAGAAAAGATAGGAGATCAAATCTCATATCCCTGTATGAGAATTTCAAGAAGGATGAGACTGAATCAGTGGCTGAAATGTATAACAGGTTGAGCTCAATCATCAATGAGCTTAAAACCTTGGATAAAGACATCACCCTTACAGAGGTGAATGATAAGATCTTGATGTTCTTCCCTTGCTCTTAGGATTCAAGAATCTGGCCTATCAAAGAAGCCAGAAGCCTAAATGAAATATCAACTGAATCACTGCTGGGAAAACTAAAGTCTTATGAGCAGTTGATTAAATCAAGAGAAACAGCTGAACAGAAGTCTACAACTCCAGTGAGAAAGGATCACAGTATAGCCTTCAAAGCATCTGAGGAAAGAAAGACCTCAACATCAAATGAAGAACTGATGAGCCTCTTTGCAAAAAGATTCTATAAGATGGATAGGAAGGACTTCAGGAGAAAATCATCCAGGCAGGATGATAAGCCTAAGTTTGACAAGACACCAACCAAGGAGGTTGTGTGCTTGGGTGCAGAAAGCCTGGACATTATATCTCAGAATGTCCAGAAAATCAGAAGAAGGAGAAAAGCAGAGAAAAGGACTCCAGGAGAAAACACAGCAGCAGACCTTCCTCAAGCAAATACAAAAAGAAAGACAAGGGCTTTGTTGCTAAGACATGGAGTGATATAGAGGAAGAATCATCCTCTTTCAGCTCAAGTGAAGAAGAGGAAGAAGAAAGTCCAAGGAGGTTTGCCTTATGACAATTGATGCCTCCAGGAGCAATTCAGGATCAGAAGGAGAATCTGAAGATGAGGCAGCCTCAGACTCAGAGGCTGATCAGGTTCTTTCAAGCTTTGATTTTAATTCTGACTTATTTAAAACTGAATTTAAAACCATGTGTTTAGATCTAATTAGTTCAGAAAAAGAAATAAAAACTCTTAGAGAAAAACTAGGAGATCTTGAACTTGTCAACTCAGAAAATATTAAACTAAAAGATCAACTGACTTTAGCAAATGAACAAATAATTAAATTAAAATCTGATTTATGTGAGGCCAAACAACTTGAGCAATCTCTCAATGGGAGAAGTCTCAAGCTGATGGACATAACAAGCACAGTGAATGCCAGATTAAATGGCAAGCTGGGCTTGGGCGCTTCATCAAGTTTGCCCCCCATAATTAAGAAAAATATTCTTACAACCCCCATTAAATTTGTCTCTGCCAAATGTAAAGAAAAGATAATAAACAAACTAATATCTAAAAACAATCGAAAACCCATAGATAAGAGCAACAGAAATCAGAAAACAGCTAATAAAAACAAGGTTCAGCAGCATTCGTCGAACTCAGATCGACGAAATGTGACCAGTTCGTCGAACCCAGATCGACGAACGTTGAACGCAAACTTTAGTTATAACAATTCGTCTAACTGCGATCGACGAACTTTGTATGGTTCGTCTAGCAGAGGTCGACGAACTTGGGGCGCTGAAAATGACTACTGTCATTCTCTGAGCAGAGATCGACGATCTCAGCCCTATTCGTCGAACTCTGGTCGACGAACTTACAGGAATTCGTCGAACCCAGAAGGACCAAACTTAAATCATTTCTCTTACAGAAATTCTAAGCCAACTAATAAACCATTCAATCCAGTAGCTGATTGGGTTATTCCACCTAGGAGATATCACCCCTTAGGTTATAAATCTCAACTTATCTTATCAGTTATATCCAGTTTTTCTTTTCAACCAAATAAAGGACCCAAGGTAACCTAAGTCAAGAACAATTGAGTTTTGTTTTTCATTACAGGTACAAGTGAAGAGCTGTCCAAGGGTAAGTCAGACCTGGTACTTGGACAGTGGTTGCTCCAAGCATATGATAGGCAGCAAGGCAAATCTATCCAATTACAAGTCCAAGCTAGGACTAAAGGTGATTTTTGGAGATTCAAACAGTGGCCAGTCTGAAGGATATGGAGTAGTAAAGATTGGAACACTTACCTTCACGAAAGTAACATATGTAAGAGGACTTAAACATAACCTAATATCCATAAGTCAATTATATGATAAAGGTTATCAGGTACACTTTAACTCTAGCTCTTGTTCTATTATTTATGATGAAAACAAAACTGTTTTAATTGGAATTAGACAAAGTAACATATATCTAGTAGATTTTGTTTCTGTCAAAACTGATGTTTGTTTACTCAATATCACTAGTAATCAAAATGAGTTGTGGCATAAAAGACTAGGACATGTAAATCTTAAGAATATAGCTAGGTTATCTAAAGACAACCTTGTTAGAGGCTTACCTTCTGGCCCCTACAAGAAGGAAAACCTTTGCAGGGCTTGTCAATTAGGCAAGTAAACTAAAACTAGTTTCAAATCCATTAATAAAAGTGATTCACCTAGGATTTTGTATTTGCTTCATGTGGATCTATTTGGACCCATTGCAGTACAAATCCTAGAAGGGAAGTCTTATACTTTAGTGATTGTTGATGACTTCTCTAGATTTAGTTGGGTAGCCTTTCTGAGAGCTAAGTCAGATATATTCAAGGTTCTTACAGATTTTCTCAGGATCCTACAGATTGAGTTCTCTACTCATGTTGCGTTGATCAGAAGTGATCATGGCACAGAATTTGAGTCTTTTCTTATGCATGAGTTCTGTGAGAAGGAAGGTATCAGGCAGTGCTTCTCAGCTCGTAGAACTCCCCAACAAAATGGGATAGCTGAAAGGAAAAATAGGACACTCATTGAAGCTGCAGGCACATTATTGGCAGATGCTTACATGCCTCTATCCTTTTGGGCAGAAGTTGTAAACACTGTTAACTATGTCCTGAATAGAAGCCTTATACATAAGCTGAAAAATAAGACCTCCTACGAATTACTTAAAGGGAAGAAACCTAAAATCACATATTTTAAAGTTTTTGGTTGTATATGCTATATTCACACTAACAACAAAAGATACATTAGAAAGTTTGAGGCTAAGGCTGAAGAAGGCATTTTTCTAGGATACTCCCCAGTACGCAAGGCCTATAGGGTATTTAATAAATCCACCCTTAAAATTGAAGAATCAGTCAATGTATCTTTTGATGAAGCTAACATGTCTTATAAGTAGAAAGAGATTTCTATCAATAGCTTTTTGCAGGTTCCACAACTGTGTGAGTCTATAGATGGACTAAACCTTACCCAAAAGGTGTCAACCCATCCTTCACCACAGGTTGCTGAAGACAGTGAAGAAGAAATTCAAGTGGAAGTGGATGAACTTCCCTCAACAACTAATAACATTCCCCAAGAGGAATTAATTACAGAAGCTGTTGCTGAACAAACTCCACCAACTGATCTTGTCACACTTAGAGATCACCCCAGAACTCAAGTGATTGGAGACATTTCAGCAGGTGTACAGACAAGGCATCAACTCAACCAAGACTTGATGCATGTCTGTTTTCTCTCTCAGATTGAACCTCTCTCCATACATGAAGCTGAGCAAGATCCCCACTGGATCATTGCAATGCAAGAGGAACTAAATCAGTTTGAGAGATGTAGAGTTTGGGAGTTGGTTCCAAGAACTCATAACTACCCAGTTATTGGAACCAAATGGGTCTTCAGAAATAAGCTAGATGCCCAAGGAAACATAGTGAGAAACAAGGCTAGGCTTGTTGCTCAGGGCTACAGACAAGAGGAAGGAATTGACTATGACCAAACCTTTGCCCCTGTTGCAAGGTTAGAGGCCATAAGAATATTCATTGCCTATGAAGCTCACAGGAGATTCAAAGTTTACCAAATGGATGTCAAGAGTGCATTCTTGAATGCAGTGCTTCAAGAAGAGGTTTATGTAGAACAACCTTCAGGTTTTATCTCTCTAACTCAACCCTCTTTTGTATTTAAATTGCATAAAGCTCTCTATGGTTTAAAGCAAGCTCCAAGAGCTTGATATGAGACCTTAGCAAGCTTTCTTTTAGAGCATAAATTTACAAAAGCAACCATAGATAAAACTCTTTTCACTAGACATCATAAGGACCAAATTTTGTTAGTACAAATATATGTGGATGACATCATCTTTGGGTCTACTGATCCCAAATTATGCAAGAGGTTTGCTGACCTCATGCATTCCAAATTTGAGATGAGTAGCATGAGTGAGCTTTCCTACTTCCTTGGCCTCTAAGTGAAGCAGCTCCCTGATGGTATCTTCCTCTCCCAAGCTAAGTATGCTAAAGAGCTTATCAAAAAGTTTGGGATGGGTGATGCTTCAGGAATGAAAACACCTATGGCTACAAATGTTGTTGTGGATTCTGATGCAGCAGGGAAACTTGTAGATCAGAAATATTATAGGGCAATTGTTGGATCCCTATTATACCTAACAGCTAGCAGACCTGATATCATGTTTGCCACATGCCTTTGTGCTAGGTTCCAAGTGAACCCTAAAGAATCTCACCTTATTTTCTTAAAAATAATTTTGAGATATATAAAGACTTGCCCAAATCTAGAACTCTGGTATCCTGTAGAGTCAGAATTTGAGTTAACTGGATACTCAGATACTGACTATGCTGGATGTAGAGTGGACATGAAGAGTACCTCTGAAACTTACCAATTCTTGGGTATGAGACTTGTCTCCTGGTTTTGTAAAAAGCAAACATTTGTGTCTACATCAACTGCAGAAGTAGAATACATGGTTGCTGACAGTTGCTGTTCACAAATGTTATGGATACAAAACCAAGTCCTAGACTATGGTGTCAACTTAAATAATTCAACATTATTTTGTGATAATACTAGTACTATTGCTATAGCACAGAATCCAATTCACCATTCTAGGACTAAACATATTGAAATAAGACATCATTTCATTAGAGATAATGTAGACAAAAAGAAAATTAACTTAATCCATATTCCTACTTATTTATAGAGAGCAGACATTTTCACCAAACCCTTGGATGAGAAAAATCATCTATTCTTTATAAATCAACTGGGAATGATCAATGGAGAAGAGTTAAATTAGTTTCTGTCTGCATTCGACGAATTTTCCAGAGTTTGTCGAACGAAGTTCGACGAATTAGGGAAAGTTTGAGAGATGCTCATCGAACGGAGATCGACGAATTCTCTGTATGGAAACAATTTTCGTCGACCGGAGATCGACGAACATTGTTTCAGAAGATATTTCGTCGAACGGAGTTCGACGAACTGTTTTCGATTCTTCTGGATGAGATCGACGAATTATTTGTCTATAATTTATTTCGTCGACCTCAGTTCGAAGAATTTTTCTTTTTCGTGGAACGGAGATTGTCGATTCATATTCTGGAAAACATTATATCTAGGTTTTCTTCGACCTATGTCCCGCACTTTCAGTTCTCTTGCTCTTGATCGCCGTTTTATCTGTCTCTCTTGCAGGTCATCAATGGCGATTCCAGCGAGCACCCTGGCGGCCATGAAATTTGACACCGATTTCGACATGGATTTTGATTCATTCCAACATTCTGACCCAATATTTCTCTACATTCTGGAACTACTAGAAGAACAGGGTCTCAAGGATTTTATGACCCGAAGAATTAAACTGCATGCAACTGAAATTCGAGAATGGGTATATACTTCGTCAGTTTCTGAGGAAAATGTTCTGACAGGAAATATCGGGAGTACTGCCGTTTCTTTGTCTCCCGCCGTTCTCTCTGAGATTTTTGGTTTGGTAAATGGAGAAGATGATATGGATATGGATTCTGAAGAATACAGTTCGATGCTAAAGTTGATGGGGTTTTCTGGAAGCAACCCTAACAAATTATTAAAGAAACAACTGTCTGCCGCCTACCAGTTCTTGGCGGATATCGTGGGCAAAGTACTGATGGGCAAGCATACCGCACATGACTACATAACAAGACATCAATTTCTTATCATGTGCGCGGTGGTGAATAAGCGTCCCGTGGATTGGAGCAAGATTTTATTTGAGTTAATCAAGAAGAAGAACAATAAGAAAGAGGTTTGTTTTGGAAGAATCCTGGGGATCTTCCTCAAGGACAAGGCTGGTGAATTCATGGTCTCCCCGACCATCTTCATCAATGCTAGCAAGCGCCTCACCTGCGCTTTGTTTGGCAGATGGGAGAGGACGATCTCCAAGGCTTCCTCCTCGTCCATCCTTGCTTCAGAAGGCACCAGGGCTGTTAAAGCCACTCCCGCACCTGCTGAGGAGATCCATCCCCCTCCACCATCTCTTCCAGCACCCCTTCCAGCACCCCTTCCAGCAAAGCAGCCTCCTCATGTGCCTACTCCTCCTCCATCTCCACCACTGGACATCACCAACATTTCATCTTCCCCTCTGCAAGCTAATCAATATTCAATACCTCCAGCTTCACCTCATGACACACATATCCTTACACCTCCCAGTCTCCACTTCCCCCTCATTTGTCCTCCATTCCATCTTACACCCTACCCTCAGACATTACCATGCGAGATGCCACCATTCCATCTTCATCACCATCCACTCTTCACATACATGTTATTCCACCCTCCATTCCATCATTAGTTCCATCCTCCTCCACCTCTTCATTTGATCCCTCTACCATTTCCTCTATCCTAACCATCATCACTCCCCTCAGCAAAACCCTTATCACAAAGGCCATTACACCTCTTATGAATTCTATTAACTCTTTATCTGCTCAAATTTCTGCCCTTTCTGCTGCCCCCTCCTCAGTCCAGGGCTTGGCCTCAGTCCCCACTGAACCCAGGCAGGGGGAGATGCCTGATGATGAAGCAGCAGCACAAGCTTCAGATACAGCTTCTCCAGCAAATACAGCTTCAGAAGTTCTTCCAGATTGTACAGATACATAGTTAATTGATTTGATTAATTTTATTAATACTGATATGGATATTGCTGACATGGATACTGCTGAAACTGTTGGTGATTTTATTCTCAATCCCACAGTTAATCTACAAGAATTACTGCAACATTTTGATATTGTACATATGCAGTCTTTTCCAGCAGACTTTACTAAGCCACAGTTGGCTCTTGTTCCCTATACATCTCCAGCTAGTCCAGCAGTTGCTAAGCAACTCTGTGACAGTTTTGCTATCCCAGCTTTAGCTTCAATCTCTGCAGCTAGTCCAGAAGTTATTCTAGAAGATATCTCAGTACCAGTTTTTGTCATGGATGATTCCCCTATGCCAGATTTGGATGAGCTAATCCTGGCTGATATTGAAGAAGAAAACAAGGCAGCAGCTGAAAGCTCTGTCCTAAGTACTTCTGCTTCTTATACAGTTTGTTCTCCCACTATTGCTGAAACTTCAGCTGTTGAAACTTCTACTTCTGCCCCTACTCCAGCAAAAGCTGTCATTGATGCTAAAACTTTAAAAGCATTGGATGCTTTATATGATAACCCTTAGGGTTCTGATACTGAAGATGATGAAGATGATGATGATGATGATTCTGATGAAGAAGCTTCCAAGAAGAAAAAGAAATTATTGTCAAAGAAAAGGAAGGCTCCTCCTCCTCCAGCTCCCAAGCCTAATCCAACTGCTGACACTCCCTACTATATTTTGCACAATGTTACTCCTTACAAGGGAATGCCTGCATGGATGTGGTTATCAAAGAATCAGCAGAAGGAAAGGAAAAGAAGTAAGAGATATTCTCCTCCTCCAGTCCACAGATATAGAAAGGATCCACCTCTTCCTCCTCCTCCAGCAGTTGGTGCCAATGGCTCTAGCTCTCAGAGATCTGCCCTCATGCAAACCTATCAGAGACATTCAGGGAGATCCTCTGGAAGCAGCCAGCAGAGTCAACAATCTTCAGGAAATCAGCAACAACAACATCAGCAGCAGCAACAACAACATATATCTAAAGAACAGAAAGCTGAAAGTCCTAAAAGGCCATACTCTCCTCCTATTCCATTTGAAAATCCTGAAACAGCCAATACTGAAAGAATGGCTAGGTATCAGGAACTAATTGGCTTATCATTGATTAATAAATCCAAAGCTGAAGGTAAAGACATTTCAGGTTTTTCAACTATGTCTAAGTACAGGAAAGAAGAACTTAAGAGATTTGAGAAAGACAACAAGCTCTTCAATGTTGATGATTATATGAAGCTCCATCCTGAAGCAGTTGTCCCCAAACTGAAAATCATTGGGGCAGCTGATATGACAATGACTGCAGCACAGGCTCTAGATCCAAACAGAGAAATTATCTTCAAAAAGCCAGGAGAGAAGACAACTGAAGACAAGTCTTTGCAGAAAAAGAAGAAGTAATCTTTATTTTGTTTCAATTTTTGTCTGCATTTGTTTTCAAACTATGTCTTTTGTTTAAACAAAGCTATGTATATATATATCTGCTGCATGTGTTAGTAATTCTCTGCCAGATATATTTCTTTTTCTTGCTTTGTTTATGTTCTGAGTCTCTTAGTGACCTCACCCAAATAGGGGGAGATTGTTGGATCCCCAGTTGATTTAGGCTAGGTTCACTAGCTTAGGATGTGACCCATCATGTATAGCCAGGGTCAATTTGTGTCCTAGAGTCTAGGCCAAGTCCTTAGAGTCAACTTCAGTTGGACCAGCTATCACAAGACCATCAGAGACTCCAGAATTAGAAGTTTTCCAGACTAAGTAAAATGAGTTCGACGTTCGTCGAACTCAGGTAGACGAAAGGTGTTCTGAGCTCGACGATCTTGAGACATTTCTCTGTACTGAGCTCGACGATCTTTGTTCTCTGTTCGACGAAGACTGAGATACTTCAACAAGCTAGAGTCAGGATAACTCCAGATTTTTTCTAAGTCCAACTTCAGACTTTGGTCGACGAACAAGAATCTGAGCTCGACGAACTTGGACCTCAAGTTGATAACTTCTCAGGTCGATGAAGTCAACTTCTCAGGTCGACGAATTCAGTACTCTACTCGACGATTTCTGGACTACGATTTAAATCTCTTTCAGTCAGAGACTTCTCAGAGTCTAAGTCCACAATCATTCTCAGCTCGATAAATTTGGATCTCAGCTCGACGAATGAAGATTGTCAGTTCGATGAAGATTAAAGCAGAATTGACAAGTTTCCTTTGAAGACTGTTTACTATTGTCTGGTCGACGAACTCATCAAACTCAGCTCGACGAACTAAAGCTCAGATCGACGAACTCTCTCAAGCTCAGCTCGACGAACTCAAGCTCAGCTCGACGAACTCAAACTCAGCTCGACGATTGGTGTTCTTCGTTCGACGATTCCAGACTAGGTCTTCTCCAGTTTCCCGTCCCTTTTCTTGGCGATGATTCCGGAGTAATCAATGCTCAATCTTATCGGAATGTTACCGTTAGAACGCGCATTGACTATGGAGTATTACATGCCATTTTTTCATGGGACAGTTAGGGAAATTATTGATTGTCGTTTCCTTCCCAGACCGATTGCATTTACTGCTCAACATTCAAATTTTGAATGTTCTTAGTCAGTCAAAAGTCAGAAAATAAAGGGATACAGACACAGTGATACAATAACAGAGATTCAGACAAGCAGTACAACACATACCAGACACACAGACAGACATTTTTGCACAAAAGAACAATCTTACAACAATCAATAAGTTCTTTACTGCAATCTGCCCAGGCCAGAGAATAATTTCATCAAGAAGAAGAAGAACATTCAATCACTATCAAGAGTCTTCTTCCTTCAATCCTACAGGACAACTTCATAAGGACAACAAATCTCTATATGTCAAAGAAGTTCCTGAAGCAATATCTGGCCCCAGGCATTCAAGTCTTTAGAGACCTATCACCCTAAAGCAGTGCTCCAGCTTTCCATATCCCTTCAAGATCTCAGGGGGAGCAAATCTGCTAACAACAATCCACAGTCTTCTCAGTTGTTATTGATAAAGAGAAGACACCATCACACTTTTTCCATCCTCTGTACAGGGTTTTAATTTCCTTCAAAATTATTCCTGGTTGCAAGTCTCCTTCCAAAAGACTTGAGGTTTTAATTTTTGGGCACCTGAACAAAAGCTCATTGGTGTCAGGCACCTGATCAAAAACCTGAGTGGATTCCTACTAGGTTGGTAGAAGAGTGGATGTACCTAGGTTGGGAAACCACTATAAATTTCTTGTGTCGTCTGGTTGCCCTTTTTCTTTTGTTTTGGTTGTGCTCTATGATTAACTAGGCTGTGCTATATGATTGTTTAGGTTGCTGTGTGTATTTCTTTATTTGCTAAACTGTTCACCTTAGGACTACAGCAAAAACTATAAAAGTTTTTAGTGAGCACAATACTCTATTCACCCCCCCTCTAGAGTATTTCAGATCTAACCTGCACTTTCACACATAGCTCATTTTTGTACTCAAGGAGGTGCTGAGCAGGAGCTAAGGCAGGAGCAGACTGTGCGCTTCGGCCCCAGTGACACAGAGAAAGGAAAGATGGCGGAGTCTAGCGCTTCTCGGTTCCAACCGGTGCAACCAAGGGCTTACAACCTTGGACAACAGGAAGCGATCCGCCAACCCGATGTGGTGACAGGTATGATGAAGTTTAAATTAAACTTTATACTTCATACTTTCATGTTGTTATTTTTAATGCCTCTATTTTAGACTGTGTTAGTTTCTAGATACCCCGCTAGGGTATTGTTTGATACGGGAGAGTCGCACTCTTTTCTTGCGGAAAGCTTCATCCAGAGAATTGGAGTTGAGTCATTCTCGACGGACGCAGAGCTGAAGGTGTGCATGCCCAATGAGTCATCCATGACCACCGGATCAAAAGGGCGCATTTGTTGGGAGCTAGGCGGAGTTGACTTCGTATTGATAGCAGCGGTCCTACCGTTGGTTGAGTTTGATGTAATATTGGGAATGGACTAGCTAGCGGAGCAGCGGGCCAGTATTTATTGTCTATCTAAGGTGGTGACCCTGAGAAGCGAAGGGCAGACAAAAGTCAAGTTTGAGGACCTTAATGGAGTGGCATGTTCCCAGATTTCGGCCATGCAGTTGGTGTGGGCAGTTAACCAGTGGGAGTAGCTCTTGTAGCATTATTAGAGATTCGCCTTTCCAAGTTATCTCTTGGGGAAGTGCCTGTAGTGGCATAGTTCGATGATGTGTTTCCTGATGAACTTCCTGGAGCACCTCCTCGACGGGAGATAGATTTCTCGATTGAGTTAGTGCCAGAGGCACAACCGATGGCACGTCCTCTGTTTAGGATGACACCAAAAGAGTTAAACGAACTGAGTCGACACTAGAAGCACTTGTGTCGACATAAAGATCATCAGTCGACACTTTGGAAAGGTTGTGTCGATACCACACAGAAGACTTGTGTCGACACACAGGATATCAGTCGAAACCACCTGTGTCGACACCAGAAGTAATTGTGTTGACACACAGAATATTTGACAACTATAGAAACTCAGCTCGACGAAATCAAATCTTAGGTCGACGAATTATAGAGACTTTAACTTTCATTTCAGATACAAATGTGAATATTCTAAGTCCAGAATAGTTGCTGAACTCCAGTAGACGAACACAGTTATCAGCTCGACGAATTCTGTCATCAGTTCGATGATTCCAGACTTAGCATTTATTCCTTCTGTCCTTTGTCTATGACAATAATTTCTGAATGATTAATGATAAAATATTCTCTGAATATTACCGTTGGACGGTACATTAATCACAGCTTTCATCAAAATTATTGTTTTCCATTTTTTCCAAGGGACAATTGGGGAAAGAAATCAATGCGGTTTATTTTCAAGGACCGCCAACATTGATTGCCGCAGAAGGATTCAAATTTCGAAAGGAAATTCCCTCAGGAAATATAAAAGAGATTTTTCTCTCTTTCCTGAAAGCAAGCAAGCAAGCAAGCAAGCAAGTAAGAATAATCAGAGTACCAGAGCAATTACAGAGACACAGCATACACATACACAGAGATTTTCAGTCAGTCTGTCTTCAACAACTTCTCTGTTCCTTTCATAAAAGCTCTGATACAAAAAAGAATATCTGCTCTCAGTAGAAGAAGAACAATCATACAAAATTAAGAGTCTTCTTACTTCAACACTCAAGGATTTCCAAGGACAACAACTATCAAATCTTTCAAGAAGATCCTGCAGATAAAAAGCTAAAAGCTTGAAGGCCTATCACCCTGCAGCAAGGCTTCCATATTTCCCTAAACCATTCAATATCTCAGGGGGAGTCATTTGCTACCATCAATAATCCACAAGTCTTCTCTCTGATTGTTGACAGAGAAGACATAATCAACTCTCTCACCCCCACTGTGTAAAGGGTTGTCATCTCCCTTCAAAAGTGATTCCTAGTTACAAGTCACCTGATTAAAAGACTTGGGGATTTGGTTTATGAGAACCTGATCAAAAGCTCATTGGTGTCAGACACCTGATCAAAAATCTGAGTGGATTCCTACCAGGGTGGTAGAAGAGTGGATGTACCCAGATTGGGGAACCACTATAAATTTCTTGTATCGTCTGATTGCCCTCTTTCTTTTGTTTTCTTGTTGTGGATGTGGTAGTTAGTTTCTATGCTTTTATATTTTGATTTATTTACTACGACACTTAGACTAATTTACATTATCCAGCAGAGAATTTTATAAAACTCTGAATACTCTATTCACCCCCCCCCCACCCCCTCTAGAGTATTCCTGATCTAACTGCTCACTTTCACAATATAGTAGGTCGTTGGTGCCATTAGTGGTGGATTCCAGCTTTCCCGCACTGAATTTGAATTCTATTAACTTTTGTTGACTTTTGCTGACGTCAGCATCTGTAGACTTAGCCAAATTCTCATTTCTGACTCAAGCGTTGAGTGCGTTGAGTGAACAAGTTTCACTCAATGATTTTGAACTTAAATAATCTTCTACCTCCTCAGGTGTTGAGTACGTTGAGTGAACAAACTTCACCCAATGCCAAAACCCTTGGTCAACTTTTTAAAACCATTCTGCATCTTAGGCGTTGAGAGCGTTGAGTGAGCCTTCATCACTCAACGTGTTGGAACACCCTATTACTAATTTGGGTCAGGATCACTATGTCTCTAGGAACCTTTGCTTGACCTCCTGTATAGCTCATAGGTCAATTAGAATTGAGTCTAAGGGTTAGAAGTCTAGGTTTGGAAGCTGCCCTGGAGATCAAGATTTTGTATTTGGAGACTAAGTCATATCGTCGAGCTCAGCACGACGATTCGTCGAACTCCGATCGACGATCGTCTAGCTCAACCTCGACAGATCGTCGATCTCCATTCAACGATTGCCTAGCTCAACTTCGACAGATCATCGAACTCCATTCGACGATCGGTGAGTTCAGGTCGACGATTTTGACTCTGCTTTGGATCTTTATCTCTGAGCTCAGTTCGACGATCTTTGAGCTCAGATCGACGATTTTTTGCTGCTGTATGTTTCCAGATCGCTGAGCTCAGCTTGACGATAGCAGAGCTCAGTTCGACGATTTCAGATAACTTCCAGGATGTTTCTAAATTCAAATTCAAATCAGTCAAGGAGTTATTCTGCAATTAATTCAGAGATTTCTTAGCCGTTTTCATTCATTTCTGGACCAAGTTTCAAGGGATTTTTCAAGGAATATTTCTGTAGACTTTCCTCCAGAAGAGATTGTGCAATTAAGGATGCAATCAATGCAGGCTAACGGCTATTCTTGATAGAGAATGTTATTCTATTCTGTACCAGAGAATAAAAGACAGAATTTTTGAATCACTCACAGAACAGAGATTACTGAGACACATTCAAAAATATTCTGTCAAAAAGAATTCTGAAGAACACTCATCCAAGGAGATCAATCTTTTCAGAAATCTTCAGATCTCTTTAGTTTTCAAAGTGTTCAAGGCCAACATATTTTCAAGACTCCAGACATTCAACATTTCAGCTATTGCTGAAATCATCTATTGCTGGAGTTCAATCTTTGAAGGTTTATCACCCTCAGCAAAGCTTTTCTTCCTGAAGATCTCAAGGACTCAGGGGGAGCTTTGACATCAACAATCCACATAGTCTTCTCAGTTGTTTGAGAAAGAGAAGACTTCCATCACTCTCTCACCCCCTCTCTGTAAAGGGTTTCTCAAACTCCCTTCAAAAGTTTGAGCTTGGTTTTTGAGCACCTTGTCAAAAGCTCATTGGTGGCAAGACACCTGATCAAAAAATCTGCTTTGGTTTTTGAGCACCTTCTCAAAAGCTCATTGGTGCCCAGGACACCTGATCAACTCATCCTGCAGTGGATTCCTACCTAGGGTGGTAGAAGAGTGGATGTACCCAAGTTTAGGGGAACCACTATATTTCCTTGTGTCTTCGGGTTTTGCTTGTTTTTATTTTTGTTTCTGGCCTTGATTCTTCTATGATTAGCTTTTGCTTATTATAGTTCTGTAATTTGATTTTTAACTGCTTCCCTGCTCACACATATTACAACAACTGTTGTAAAAAGTTTTAAAGCACCATATACTCTATTCACCCCCCTCTAGAGTATATCAGATCTAGTTGCACTTTCAATTGGTATCAGAGCCAGGTTGGTTAATCATACCACACCCTGATTGGTTGTACAGGCTAACACCTGAACCCAAAGATCCCAAGTTAGATCTGTTTTTCTTTGGTATTTTATTATTAGATTTTGTTTTCACAAGTCATGGCCCAAAACAAAGAGTATGCTAGCATCAGACCTCCAGTGTGCAATCTATCCAAGTTTGCACTTTGGAAGGCAAGAATTAGACTTTACATGAATTCTATTGACGAAGATATCTTTAATTCTATTTTGACAGTATGTCCAAGACCCCCAGAGAACACAAGTACAAGTGTTGTTCCACCTCCATCAGGAACAGATGCTGATATCAAGAGATGGAAGGTAGATGATGCCAAGGCTATGAACATCTTGGCCCAGATAATGTCTGATGAGATATTTCAGAAGGTAGCTGAATGTAATTCAGCCAAGGAAATTTGGGACAAACTCTCAGAAATAGTCTCAGGCTCAGCTGATGAGAGAAGGGATAAAAGATCCCATCTCATCTCTCAATATGAGAATTTCAAAAAGGGAGAAACTGAGTTAGTGGGAGATATGTACAACAGACTAAGTCTAATTGTCAGTGAACTCAGGACATTAGACAAAGAGATCTCTCTAACTGAACTTAATGACAAGATCCTAATGTGCTTCCCTAGTGTACAACCCGTAGACGGGCGAGTGGGACCCTCCCCAAAAAGCAGCCTAGGGCCGTGTTGTGGGCGACGTTTTGGTGTCGTCCCGTTCGAGGATGTGTGGGTCCTCGTGCGTGCGTGCGGAGGTCTTATGCTCCCAAACTTAGAATTTATATATGTATATATACATATATATATATATATATATATATATATATATATATATATATATATATATATATATATATATATATATATTATATTATATAATATATATATTATATTATATAATATATATTATTATATATATATTATATGTATAAGATATAAGGATGGAGGGGGAGGAGGGGATATAGACAGAGGGGGGCAGGAGAAATAAAGAAGAAAAAAACATAAAAAAGAGAGAGGGGGGTCGGGACAGAGGGAAAAAGAAAAGGAACGGCGGGTTTTCTCCTGGAGTCCCCGGCTAGGGTTCGGCCGAAGCAGCAGCAGCGCGCCGCCTCCCCTTCTCCTCTCCGGCCGCCGCCTCAGCAAGGAACCGCCCGCCCCCGCGTCTCTCTCTCTCTCGTCGGCCAGGAACAGCGCAGCCGGCCCCCTCTTTCCCTCTCCGGTCGGCCAACAGGAGCAGCAACCCGAGCTCCCACCTCCTCTCTCTCGCCGCCGGTAGTGGCAACCCGAGCTCCCACCTCCACTCTCTCGCCGTCGGCCTACAATAGTGGAAACCCGAGCTCCCACCTCCTCTCTCTCGCCGCCGCCGCCGCCGGTAGTGGCAACCCGAGCTCCCACCTCCACTCTCTTGTCGTCGGCCTACAGTAGTGGCAGCCCGAGCCCCACCTCCTCTCTCTCTCCGGCCACCTGAAGTAGTAGCACCCCCGCGCCGCCCCTTCTTTCTCCAGCCGCCTGGAGATCAGCCCGGCCCCTCCTATTTTCTCTGTCCAGGTCGCCGCTCGGAGGTGGTACCCGAGCCCCGCATCCCTCTCTTTTTCCCGGCCGAGAGCAGCACACCTCGACCTTCCCCTCTCCCGGCAGCAAGCTCGGTCTGGAGCGAGGCTCGGCCTGGAGCGAGGCTCGGCCTGGAGCGAGGCTCGGCCTGGAGCGAGGCTCGGCCTGGAGCGAGGCTCGGCCTGGAGCGAGGCTCGGCCTGGAGCGAGGCTCGGCCTGGAGCGAGGCTCGGCCTGGAGCATGGCTCGGCCTGGAGTGGAGATCGACCACCGACGCGGCCGCACGCAGCAGAATCGACCCGGAGCTCCTCTCCCGCCACCGCCGCCAAGCACGCGACAAGGGTAATGATGTTTCAACTTGGGCAGGTGAAGCCTTCAGTTTACATATTTGCATGGAAGCCCCTCTCCACCAACGGGTGGGGGGAAGGGAGCTTTCCGACGGGTTGACGTGTACGTCCCCGTAGTTAATTGCATTAGTGCCCGGAAGCGTGAGTACGGGTTTAGGCATGCTGTGTGAAGCTCATCCGGACGTGTGAGCCGGATTGGTGATGTTCTGGGGTTCCCGGAGAAGACTCCGAGGAAGTTGTTTATTTGGCCGCTTGCAGGGAATGCGCACCATAGCCCCAAAAAAGGGGGTGTGCGCAATATGTTTGGCCCGCTTATATTAGTCGACTGATGACTAGTTGGCCGCCGCTCGTCGAGACGTTGGCGTACAGGTGTTGCAGTACCAGGCGGGGAGTAGCGAACTTAAGCCCAAACTTATGCCGGCCCTCGAAGGCCTTTTTGTTTATATTTTCGGCCTGCGTGCCGAGTATGGAATTTATATTCCTGTAATATTCTTTTATATCTGTGATGCTCTGAGAATATAGCTTACTCCTCCTATCTTGGGCGAGCGGCGTGTTCGTGAACCGCTCCCCCCGTGCGGGCCCCGAGGTGTAGATGCCGGGAAGCCCCTGATGGCCCGTTGCCATCCTTTCAGAGTAGCGGAGTTCCGCTGATAGCGGCCCAATTGGGGCTGCGTAGAGTAGGGCTGCTGGGCGGTTTTGTGTCGATAGTAAGGCGGGCGGGGAACGTTTTACTTAGACCCGAGGTGGCACCTCTAGTTTGGGAGTGGATCTCGAGATCCTCCTTGGATGTTCCGGTCGGCCAAGAGAGCCCTCCGAAGGTGCCTTAGCTCAGCCCTTGGCTTGGGAGGGGAAGAGTTAGTTGGTCTTCCGGGTATGCGGCGGGTCCTCCACGCTGAGACCTTGGGTCTGTCCCTCGTGTTCCTAGTCTTGTGCCTAGATCGTTCGCTTGAGGGTAGTAGGTGCGCGGTCACCCCTTCCCCAAGGGTCGAACTCCACATGAGACCGAATTTCCGATTTCAACATTTTGGTGCGGTGAGCGTGGAGAGTGACCAGCACAGAATAACTCAGGCGAACATCATGGCAATAGAAGTGGAACCAGGTGACGACCACGGTCATACGTTGACACTTTGTAAGGTCCTCACACTCAGAGTTGTCCCCTCCCATAGCTGTTGTTTGAATCCCATAGCGTTTGAAGTAGGATTTGCACCTATTTGAAGCACTTCTACCTATGAAAACCCGTGTATCCCCACTTGTTACATCAACGAGAAACCTGAGGGTTATTATCTTCAAGATCAAGTAAGATAGCAGCTGAGAGGTATTAGGAGCCGAGGTGACCTGAAAGGGTTCCCTCCCTAGCGGTAATATGTTATCTCTTCCTTGTAATTCAGTAGCGGTCAAGTTTTTTCTTTATTACCAATTCGGCTCGAGCTTCTGATGGCTTCAAGGGTTAGCCTCGCGATCGACTCCGGAAGTCAAGCGTCCAACCCGTTCCTTTTAAATAGCCTAGTTCGGACGATGGGACGGTGCCGCGGGACTTTAAGCGCTATTGTAAGACCGAGCCTCTGCACTGACGGCCGAGATCAGCTCCCCCCTTGCACGCCGGCCTATGTCCTCCCGATCGCACCTCTCCTCCGACTAGAGGAATTATCAGGAACGAGCCTAGACGCTAACCTCCCAGATTTGATAAAGGGCCGGTCTCTCCAAGCAATCACATGTGACATGGCGGAAAGTGATCTTTGTCATTAGATCAGGATACGAAACGTCCAACCCGTTCCTTTTAAATAGCCCAGTTCGGATGATGGGACGATGCCTCGGGACTCTAAGCGCTATTGTAAGACCGAGCATCTGCACTGACGGCCGAGATCAGCTCCCCCCTTGCACGTCGGCCTATGTCTCCCCGATTACATCTCTCTTCCGATTGGAGGAATTATTAGGAACAGATTCGGACGCCAGCTTCCCGATTTGACGACTTCCAGATCATCTCTCTTAGGAATAGGATGCGTCCTCCATTTGCAAAAGCATCGGTGCAATTAACTCTCCAGCACCTCTTAAGTGAATAAGATGTCTCCATCTCGAGCAAAGTCAAGTCGGGTAGTTTTGGACCCTGAGCAGATCTCGCTGTCAGGCTCTCACCTAGCTGGCAGGGCTGGAAGTCACTCAGTATCATCCGTGGGCCTCGAGCAGATCCCGCTGTCAGGCTCTCACCTAGCTGGCAGGGCCGGAAGTCACTCGATGGCGGTAGTTATGGACCCCGAGCAGATCCCGCTGTCAGGCTCTCACCTAGCTGGCAGGGCCAGAAGTCACTCGGTGTCATCCGTGGGCCTCGAGCAGATCCCGCTGTCAGGCTCTCACCTAGCTGGCAGGGCCGGAAGTCACTCGATGACGGTAGTTGTGGACCCCGAGCAGATCCCGCTGTCAGGCTCTCACCTATCTAGCAGGGCCGGAAGTCACTCGGTGTCATCCGTGGGCCTCGAGCAGATCCCGCTGTCAGGCTCTCACCTAGCTGGCAGGGCCGGAAGTCACTCGATGGCGGTAGTTTTGGACCCCGAGCAGATCCCGCTGTCAGACTCTCACCTATCTGGCAGGGCTGGAAGTCACTTGATGTCATCCGTGGGCCTCGAGCAGATCCTGCTGTCAGGCTCTCACCTAGCTGGCAGGGCCGGAAGTCACTCGATGGCGGTAGTAGTGGGCCCCGGGTAGACTCGCTGTCAGGCTCCCACTAGCTGACAGGGTTGTAGGCACACCTGGGGGGTAAGGGAGAGAGTTTGGAGTTTGGAAAGAGAGTTTGGATATTTTGCAGGACCCCGAGTGATGCTCGGCCCCGGGTAGACTCGCTGTCAGGCTCCCGCTAGCTGGCAGGTCCGTAGGCTCGCTTGGGGGGTAAGGGACCCCGAGTGCTGCTCGACCCCGGGTAGACTCGCTGCTCAGGCTCTCATTAGCTAGCAGGGCTGTAGGCACATATGGGGGGAAAGGATTAGCTCAGCGTGTACAAGCGGATACAGAGGATACGACTTTGTTGTTTCACGATATCGCGAGAAATTATATACTTGTTGTAAGTAATGATATAAGGGCAATTCGATAGCAGTGAGCCAAAGGGTATCGAGCGATTCAAAAGATCAGAAAGGTCGTGGAGAGATCGGTGCTCCAAGCGCAGATTCCAGTTTCTCTCAAACTTTTTTTTGGGTCGGCTCCCACTCGCCGGATACGTTGGGTTGGATGATTCTTTCCGAGCTTGTGCCAAGCTCGAAAAGAGCGGGGATTGTGTACAACCCCGTAGCCGGGCGAGTGGGACCCTCCCCAAAAAGCAGCCTAGGGGCGTGTTGTGGGCCACGTTTTGGTGTCGTCCCGTTCGAGGACGTGTGGGTCCTCGTGCGTGCGTGCGGAGGTTTTATGCTCCCAGACTTAGAATTTATATATGTATATATACATATATATATATATATATATATATATATATATATATATATATATATATATATATATATATATATTATTATATATATATTATATGTATAAGATATAAGGATGGAGGGGGAGGAGGGGATATAGACAGAGGGGGGCAGGAGAAATAAAGAAGAAAAAAACATAAAAAAGAGAGAGGGGGGTCGGGACAGAGGGAAAAAGAAAAGGAACGGCGGGTTTTCTCCTGGAGTCCCCGGCTAGGGTTCGGCCGAAGCAGCAGCAGCGCGCCGCCTCCCCTTCTCCTCTCCGGCCGCCGCCTCAGCAAGGAACCGCCCGCCCCCGCGTCTCTCTCTCTCTCGTCGGCCAGGAACAGCGCAGCCGGCCCCCTCTTTCCCTCTCCGGTCGGCCAACAGGAGCAGCAACCCGAGCTCCCACCTCCTCTCTCTCGCCGCCGCCGCCGCCGGTAGTGGCAACCCGAGCTCCCACCTCCACTCTCTCGCCGTCGGCCTACAGTAGTGGCAACCCGAGCTCCCACCTCCTCTCTCTCGCCGCCGCCGCCGCCGGTAGTGGCAACCCGAGCTCCCACCTCCACTCTCTCGCCGTCGGCCTACAGTAGTGGCAGCCCGAGCCCCACCTCCTCTCTCTCTCCGGCCACCTGAAGCAGCAGCACCCCCGCGCCGCCCCCTCTTTCTCCAGCCGCCTGGAGATCATCCCGACCCCTCCTATTTTCTCTGTCCAGGTCGCCGCTCGGAGGTGGTACCCGAGCCCCGCATCCCTCTCTTTTTCCCGGCCGGGAGCAGCACACCTCGACCTTCCCCTCTCCCGGCAGCAAGCTCGGTCTGGAGCGAGGCTCGGCCTGGAGCGAGGCTCGGCCTGGAGTGAGGCTCGGCCTGGAGCGAGGCTCGGCCTGGAGCGAGGCTCGGCCTGGAGCGAGGCTCGGCCTGGAGCAAGGCTCGGCCTGGAGTGGAGATCGACCACCGACGCGGCCACACGCAGCAGAATCGACCCGGAGCTCCTCTCCCGCCACCGCCGCCAAGCACGCGACAAGGGTAACGATGTTTCAACTTGGGCAGGTGAAGCCTTCAGTTTACATATTTGCATGGAAGCCCCTCTCCACCAACGGGTGGGGGGAAGGGAGCTTTCCGACGGGTTGACGTGTACGTCCCCGCAGTTAATTGCATTAGTGCCCGGAAGCGTGATTACGGGTTTAGGCATGCTGTGTGAAGCCCATCCGGACGTGTGAGCCGGATTGGTGATGTTCTGGGGTTCCCGGAGAAGACTCCGAGGAAGTTGTTTATTTGGCCGCTTGCAGGGAATGCGCACCATAGCCCCAAAAAAGGGGGTGTGCGCAATATGTTTGGCCCGCTTATATTAGCCGACTGATGACTAGTTGGCCGCCGCTTGTCGAGACGTTGGCGTACAGGTGTTGCAGTACCAGGCGGGGAGTAGCGGACTTAAGCCCAAACTTGTGCCGGCCCTCGAAGGCCTTTTTGTTTATATTTCCGGCCTGCGTGCCGAGTATGGAATTTATATTCCTGTAATATTCTTTTATATTTGTGATGCTCTGAGAATGTAGCTTACTCCTCCTGTCTTGGGCGAGCGGCGTGTTCGTGAACCGCTCCCCCCGTGCGGGCCCCGAGGTGTAGATGTCGGGAAGCCCCTGATGGCCCGTTGCCATCCTTTCAGAGTAGCGGAGTTCCGCTGTTAGCGGCCCAATTGAGGCTGCGTAGAGTAGGGCTGCTGGGCGGTTTTGTGCCGATAGTAAGGCGGGCGGGGAACGTTTTACTTATACCCGAGGTGGCACCTCTAGTTTGGGAGTGGATCTCGAGATCCTCCTTGGATGTTCCGGTCGGCCAAGAGAGCCCTCCGAAGGTGCCTTAGCTCAGCCCTTGGCTTGGGCGGGGAAGAGTTAGTTGGTCTTCCGGGTATGCGGCGGGTCCTCCACGCTGAGACCTTGGGTCTGTCCCTCGTGTTCCTAGTCTTGTGCCTAGATCGTTCGCTTGAGGGTAGTAGGTGCGCGGTCACCCCTTCCCCAAGGGTCGAACTCCACATGAGACCGAATTTCCGTTTTCAACACCCAGCACTTGGGATTCAAGAATCTGGCCAATTAAGGATGCTAGAAGTCTGAATGAGATCACCACTGAAGCTCTATTGGGTAAGCTCAAATCTTATGAGCTACTCATCAAAAATAGAGAGGAAGAACAGAAGGCTGCCTCACCAGCCACAAGAAAAGAGAAGACCATAGCATTCAAGGCAACTGAAGATCTGCCTGAAGATAAAGCCACAGGCAATGATGAACTACTCAGTCTGCTGGCCAAAAGATTCTACAAGATGGCCAGAAAGGACTTCAGAAGAAGATCATACAAGGAGCAGGATAAGCCAAGGTATGACAAGTCCATTAGTAATAATAAAGACATTATTTGCTTTGGTTGCAAGAAACCAGGGCACATAGTTCCTGACTGTCCAGAGAACAAGAACAAGGACAGAAGGGACAGGAAAGAAAGAAGAAAGGAGAAAGAATCCAAAAGGAATGGCAATGGCAAACCTTCTTCAAGCAAAAACAGGCATACAAGAAAAGGGTTTGTTGCTGAATCCTGGAGTGAGACAGAAGAAGAGTCAGAAGCCTCATCCAGCTCCAGTGATGATGAGGATGATGCAAAAGAAAATGAGTTCTGCATGATGGCAATCAATGCCTCACAGCATAATTCAGAGGAAGAAGAGTCAGAGTCAGACTCAGAGACTCAACCTGAAGAAGATCAGGTAATTGGTTCTTTTGATTTTAGTTCAGAGGATTTTAAATCTGAATTTAAAGCACTGTGTTTAGACCTGCTAAAGTCTGAGAAAGAAATTATCTCTCTCAGAAATCAATTATCTGAACACAATACTTTAAAGTCAGAAAACCTCAAACTCTCTCAGGAGTTGGAGAGTTGTAGGGAACAGATAGCTACACTAAAAAGTGAGCTCTCTGAGGCCAAGAAGCTTGAAGAATCCCTCAATGGGAGAAGCATCAAGCTGATGGACATCACAAACACAGTGAACTCTATATTTAACAGTACACTGGGCTTGGGTGCTTCATCCAGCCAACCTATAGTCCTAACAACTCCAATCAAATTCATTTCTGACAAAGGAAAGGGAGTTGTAGAGGTTGCTAGGAAAAATTCTGATCTGCCTCAGAAAACAAAGTCCCAGCAGAAATCGTCGAACGGAGATCGACGATCGCCGAATGAAGATCGACGATCGCCGAACGCAGCTCGACGATCTCAGGCAAAATCGTCGAACGCAGATCGACGATCTCAGCCAAAGTCGTCGAACGCAGGTCGATGATCTCAAATACCTGACCTCAGCTATAGTCGACCGTCGAACGGAGCTCGACGATCTGACCCAAGATCGTCGAACGCAGCTCCAAGATCGTCGAACAGAGGTCAGAGCTCTGGAAAATTTTTCAAAGGCAAATCAAAATTCAATCCTAAGGGTTCTTCATCCCAAATCTTTAACCCTTATACTGAATGGATTATACCTCCAAGGAGATATCATCCTGAAGGATATAAGAGTCAACCTGGGATGTCTTTCATTTCAGAATTTAAAGGTTATCAACCTAGGCCCAAGGTAAACTGGGTCAAAAACAAATGAATTGTCTCATGTGCAGGTGAAGACCTATCCAACATCTAACCAACAATGGTATTTGGATAGTGGGTGCTCCAAGCACATAACAGGGAACAAGGACAACCTCACATCCTTCAGAGCCAAGCTTGGACCCAAAGTTATCTTTGGTGATTCAAACTTTGGACAAACTAAAGGATATGGTGCAGTCCAGATTGGATCAGTAACTTTCAAGAAGGTAGCTTATGTGGAAGGACTGAAGCACAACCTAATTAGCATCAGTCAGCTGTGTGATGAAGGCTACCAGGTGACCTTCAGCAAAGCCTTATGCAAAATCAAGTCAGAGGACAACACAACTGTGTTGACAGGTAAAAGGAAAGGTAACATCTATCTAGTAGATTTTCTTTCAACTGATGTAGATATCTGCTTGTTTAATTCTGTCTGTAGACCCAATATTTTATGGCATAAGAGATTAGGACACCTAAACCTTAGAACTATTGATAGGCTATCCAAGGACAACCTTGTTAGAGGACTACCTTCTGGCCCCTACAAGAAGGAAGGACTCTGCAGGGCTTGTCAATTAGGCAAGCAAACTAAAAACAGCTTTAAGTCACTTAATAAGAGTGATTCACCTAGGATATTGTATCTGTTACACATGGATCTTTTTGGACCCATCACAGTACAAAGCCTAGGAGGGAAATCCTACACTTTAGTAGTTGTAGATGACTTCTCTAGATTCACTTGGGTGTTCTTTCTAAGGAAGAAGTCTGATAACTTTAAGTGTCTGACAGAGTTTCTCAAATGTATACAGATTGAGTTCAATACTCACATTGCCCTGATCAGAAGTGATCATGGGACAGAGTTTGATTCTCTTCTTATGCAAGAGTTCTGTCAGAGTGAAGGGATCAGGCATACTTTCTCAGCTCCTAGAACTCCTCAACAAAATGGGGTAGCTGAAAGGAAAAATAGAACCCTTATTGAATCTGTCACCACATTGTTGTCAGATGCTCATCTACCTCTATCCTTTTGGGCAGAGGCAGTGAACACCTCCAACTATGTGCTGAACAGAAGTCTGATACATAAACTAAAGGGAAAGACTCTCTATGAATTACTCAAAGGGAAGAAACCTAAAGTTGACTATTTTAGAGTCTTTGGTTGTATTTGCTACATTCACAATAATGACAAGAAATATTTAGCAAAATTTCAAGCCAAAGCTGATGAAGGAGTGTTTCTGGGATACTTCATGATCAGCAAGGCCTATAGGGTCTATAATAAATCATCTTTGAAAATTGAGGAATCTGTTCACATTTCTTTTGATGAATCTAACATGTCTTTCAAGGAGAAGAATTCTTCTACCATAGAACCTTTGCAGGAACATTCTCTAGTTGAAGACTTGAACAAGTTACAGGTTACTCAAGAGGATAAAAGCAGTGAAGATGAAGGAAATGCTCAACACATTGAAGAACAACTTGAAGAGCCAGTTGTTGTACCACAAGAGGAAACAACAACACAGGTTGGTGAACAATCAACACCCCCTGTTGATTTAGTAACATCAAGAGACCATCCAATTTCCCAAATAATTGGAGAAATCTCAGCTGGTGTGCAAACCAAAAATCAGGTCAACCAAAACCTGTTGCACACCTGCTTCCTATCTCAAATTGAATCTCAGTCCATTCAAGATGCAGAGCAAGATCCACACTGGATCATTGCAATGCAAGAGGAGTTGCATCAATTTGAGAGGAACAAAGTATGGGAACTAGTGCCAAAGCCTAAGGATCACTCCATTGTTGGAACAAAATGGGTATTCAGAAACAAACTGGATGATCAAGGAGTAATTATAAGGAACAAGGCAAGGCTAGTTGCTCAGGGATACTCTCAAGAGGAAGGAATCGACTACGACCAGACCTTTGCACCAGTTGCAAGATTAGAAGCCATCAGAATATTTCTAGCTTATGCAGCTCATAAAGGCTTCAGAGTATATCAGATGGATGTCAAAAGTGCTTTCCTGAATGGAGACATCAAAGAGGAAGTTTATGTCAGACAACCTCCAGGTTTTATCTCTCCAACTTTTCCTGATTATGTTTTTAGATTGAATAAAGCATTATATGGTCTCAAGCAAGCTCCTAGAGCATGGTATGAGACCCTAGCATGTTTTCTCTTGGAAAATGGTTTTATAAGGGGTAGAGTAGACCAAACTCTTTTCATTAGAACCCATAAGTCTCATACCCTACTAGTACAAATTTATGTAGACGATATTATTTTTGGTTCTACTGACTCCAAACTGTGCAGAAGGTTTTCTAACCTGATGCATTCTAAATTTGAGATGAGTAGCATGGGTGAGCTATCCTTCTTCCTATGATTGCAAGTCAAGCAACATGCTGAAGGCATCTTTATTTCTCAAACCAAATATGCAAATGAACTGGTTAAGAAATTTGGTATGTCTGAGGCATCTTGTATGAAAACACCCATGCCTACTAATGCTGTATTGGATGCTGATGAACATGGGAAACCTGTTGATCAGACAACATATAGAGCAATGATTGGCTCTTTACTGTATCTTACAGCTAGTAGACCAGATATAATGTTTGCTACATGTATATGTGCTAGGTTCCAAGTAAGCCCTAGAGAGTCACACCTAACTTTAGTAAAGAGGATTCTCAGGTATGTTAAAAGTTGTCCAAATCTAGGTCTCTGGTATCCAAAAGATTCAGCATTTGATTTAACTGGATTCTCAGATGCTGATTATGCTGGATGCAGAATTGACAGGAAAAGCACCAGTAGAACTTGTCAGTTCCTTGGTGACAGACTTGTCTCTTGGTTTTGTAAGAAACAAACATCTGTATCAACTTCAACTGCTGAAGCTGAATATATGGCTGCAGGCAGTTGTTGTTCACAAATCTTGTGGATTCAAAACCAACTCCTAGACTATGGCTACAACTTAGAGAAGTCTAAAATCTTTTGTGATAACACAAGTGCTATTTCCATAGCTCAAAATCCAGTCCTCCATAGTAGGACAAAACACATAGAGATTAGGCATCACTTCTTAAGGGATAATGTTGCAAAGAATAAAATTGAATTACAATGTATCCCAACTGATTTACAAAGGGGAGATATTTTCACCAAGCCTTTGGATGAAAAGAAACACACCTTCTTCCTAAATCAGTTAGGAATGTTAGATGGAGGAAGTCTTAAATAATATCCAAGATTTTGAAAGCTTAAAAATTGACCAAGACTAAGCAAACATTCTGATTTTTCTTAGTGTCTAGAATTTTTCTGATCTCTGAACTGCGCTCGACGATTTGCCCCAAGATCGTCGAACGGAGATCGACGATTTCCAAAAATCGTCGAACTGAGTTCAGCGTCTATCAGATAGTGTGAACTATCTCTTCCGGTCAACGATCGTCGAACGGCGCTCGACGATTATGTTCTCTGAACGATCGTCGAACGGAGCTCGACGCTCTCCAATATCGTCGAACGGAGATCGACGATGTTGAAGACTCTTCAGATTCCTTTAGAAGCCTCGATCGTCGAACTGAGTTCAACGATCTTTCCAATTCTGCGTCGAACCCTAATATAAAACTCATTTTTCGCCATCGTTCTCTTTTGCGCTTTCGATTTCTCTGCAAGAATTTTCTTTTCCTCCAAACAGTTCTACACTTGGTCGTTTTGTTGTTGAATTTTTGCAGGTACACATGGCTGTGTCAGTTGCTGTTCTTGCTGCTATGAAGTTTGATGCTGGTTTTGACATCGACCTGGAATCATTCAGCATAACTGACCAGGTTTTTCCAGATATATTGGGATTGTTCAAAGACCAGAACTTGACTGCCATAATGACCACCAGGATCAAGTTGGCATCTGATGAGATAAAGGAGTGGGTTTATACTTCCCATAATCAAGATAACTCTACCATTGTTGGGTCTATAGCTGGAACTCAGGTACCCTTGACCCCAACCATTCTATCAAAAGTTTTTGGACTGAGAAATGGAGAAGATATTGCTGAGTTATCTGGAGATGAGTATTCTGCACTGCTTGCCAGAATGGGTCATCCAGAGGGAAACCCTAGCAAGCTCTTCAAAAGGAACCTGTCTGTAGAATATAGGTTCATGGCAGATGTGGTTGGGAAAGTGCTACTGGCAAAGCACTCTGCCCATGATACAATATCAAGATATCAGCTCTGCCTCATGGGAGCTCTTGTGGATAAGAAGAATCTGAATTGGGGAGAGGTTTTCTTTGACCTCATCAAAAAGAAAATCAACAAAAGTTTTGTTAACTTTGGGAGAATCATTGGAGTGTTTCTGCAGCACCGGTGCCCTGCCTTGCTGGTCTCCTCTGGAATTCACATAAATGCCTCCAAGAGACTGTCTTGTGCCCTCTTTAGAAAGTGGGACAGACAAATCAGCAAGCCTAGCAGGCCCTCCTCCAGTACCCCTTCAGGCACAAGGACTCTAAGAGTCACTCCTCCACAGGTCTCTGCCCCTGCAGATGACCTGGCTGTTGTTGCTGCCTCTCCTCCTCCTCCAATTCCATCCCTTCCCCTACCATCCACCATTCCAGCTCCATCCACCATCTTCATATCCAGCCCATCTCCAACATCAACACCTTCTCCAGAACCTAATCTACCTCCACCAGCAGAACAATTCCACCCATTATTCTCCTACCCTCCACCTGATGTCACCTCATCACCCTCTCATCCATCCTTCACCCTACTTGATGATTCCTTTATGGATGATTCCCCATCATCTCCTCCTGAGTTACCTTCCTCCTCCACTTCATTTCAATACCTCCTACACCAAATCATAGATCAACCAACATTCACCCCATCTATCTCCATCCCTCTATCCTCCATATCCACCTTGCAAACACCTCAGCCATCCCTTCCACCATTCACCAGCTCTCCACTACCAAAACCCTCAGCTGCTCCTATACCTTCTACCTCTGCTCCAGCTCTTGAGCAAGTAGACCTCCCAGCCCTTGCTGACAGGCTGTATGAGCTGCTTGCCCCCAGGCTCTCTCTGCTGTTGGAGACCTTCTTGGCTCCACTACACCTGTCAGTGGCAGCCCTTTCTGCCAGGCTCTCTTCCCTCTTCCCTCAGGCAGCACCTACAGCAGTGTGCCTTGATCCAGACATGCCTGCATCTAGGCAGGGGGAGATGCCATATGAAGTGAATCTTCATGCTGCTGCTGCTGCTGCTGTTTTTGTAAGCTGTCTGTCTGCTGCTGCTGTTAGTACTGCTTCTTCTGCTGCTCCTTCTCTTGCTGTTGTTGCTGTGCCTCAAGCACAAGTTCCTCCTTCTGCAGTCCTTGCAATAGACCTCAGGTCTTTGCTATCAATTTTTGATTCTGCTTACTTCAGCTGTCTGCCAGAGGTCAATGTTGTCCAGCCTCCAAAAGATTTATCCAAGGCACTTGTGCCTTTTTCCTGCTGTGACCCTAGCATTATCACCTCCTTTATAAATTCAGTAATTGCTGCTGCTGAAAATGTTTATGCTGCTGCTTCTGAAGAAGGGATTGTTGTTGCTTCTGAGATTGTTGATACTGCTGCTACTGCAAATATTGATACTGCTGCTGAAGTTCCTATTGTTTCTGATGAACTAATTTACAAGGACATTCTGATGACAGAGGCACCTGAATTTGAGCCTTCTGCAGTCCTTGATGATATTTCTTCTGTGTCTGTTACTGTAAGTGAGACTGTTACTGCTGTTGTCACCTCTCCAGAGCCTACTGCTGCTGCTATTGTTGTTTCTGCTTCTACTCCTAGTGCAACACCTTCAATATCTGCTGTTACCATTTCAACACCTGCTGCTACATCTTCTGCCTCATCTGCTTCTGTTCAACTCAAGAAGGATCTAATGAAGAAAATAGATGCTCTCTATGATGACCAGAGTTCTGAGAGTGATGAATTTAGAACAGACTCTGATGACTCTTCTGCTACCATTGCCAGGAAAAGAAAGGCAAGGAGCAAAGCAATGAAGAGGGTACCTCCTGCTAAAGTTAAGGATAACAACGATATCCCATATTACATTCTACATGACTGCCCAATCACTGAACACTGGATGCAATACTCCAAGAATCAGCTGAAAGCAATGAAGAAAAAGAGAAAATATGAGAAGGGTTCATCCCAATTCCAGCACTCTCATCCTCCTCCACCACCTCCTCCTGATGCAGGTGCAGGTGGAAGCTCTGCAGCTCAACCCCCAGCCAGAAGTCAGGCTCCCTATCAACCTCATGCCAGATCCTACCACAGGGAAAGCCAATCCAGGGGTTCTCATTCTAGGAGAGGAGGATATAGAGGTAATCAAAGAGATATTCAAGTCTACTCCAAAGGTTACTCCAGGCAGCACCCATATTCTAGGGGAGGACAAATTTCTTCTGATACAACATCTGGTCCTTTCACTTACAAGCTGAAAGAGACTGTGTCTGCCAGGCCTCCTCAAGACAATCCCTCCAACAGGTATGAACCACCTGTACCCTTTGAGGATCCTGAAAACAATCTAGCTGCTTGGACTGCCAGATTAAAGGAATTAGCTGCACTGGATCAGATTAAAAAGGCTAAAGAGCAAGGAATAGATTCTTCCAACATTTCAACCATGTCTGAACAGAGACAGAAAGAGCTAGAGAGATATGCTTCAAGTAAATTCTTTGATGCTGACAGATATATGGAATTACATCCTGAAGCTGTAGTTCCCAGGCCTAAAAAGCAAACATATTTGGGTGCAGCAGATGATACCAGGTCAAACAAAGAAGCCCTCAATCCTAACAGAGAGATTAAACTTGTTAAAGGCAAAGAGAAGAAATGATATTGTAAGGTGACAATTTCTGTGATTTCTGATTATCTGGATGCTATATATATCTCTGTGATTCTGCAATGTCTACCTGTTGTTTTTCTGCTTTGATGCTTGTATGTTGTTATTTAAAAATTTTCCAAAGTCTGTAAATAGTAATCCTAACCCAAATAGGGGGAGATTGTTGGAACACCCTATTACTAATTTGGGTCAGGATCACTATGTCTCTAGGAACCTTTGCTTGACCTTCTGTATAGCTCATAGGTCAATTAGAATTGAGTCTAAGGGTTAGAAGTCTAGGTTTGGAAGCTGCCCTGAAGATCAAGATTTTGTATTTGGAGACTAAGTCATATCGTCGAGCTCAGCACGACGATTCGTCGAACTCCGATCGACGATCGTCTAGCTCAACCTCGACAGATCGTCGATCTCCATTCGACGATCGTCTAGCTCAACTTCGACAGATCGTCGAACTCCATTCGACGATCGCTGAGCTCAACTTCATTATATCGTCGAACTCCATTCGACGATCGGTGAGCTCAGGTCGACGATTTTGACTCTGCTTTGGATCTTTATCTCTGAGCTCAGTTCGACGATCTTTGAGCTCAGATCGACAATATTTTGCTGCTGTATGTTTCCAGATCGCTGAGCTCAGCTCGACGATAGCAGAGCTCAGTTCGACGATTTCAGATAACTTCCAGGATGTTTCTAAATTCAAATTCAAATCAGTCAAGGAGTTATTCTGCAATTAATTCAGAGATTTCCTAGCCGTTTTCATTCATTTCTGGACCAAGTTTCAAGGGATTTTTCAAGAAATATTTCTGTGGACTTTCCTCCAGAAGAGATTGTGCAATTAAGGATGCAATCAATGCAGGCTAACGGCTATTCTTGACAGAGAATGTTATTCTATTCTGTACCAGAGAATAAAAGACAGAATTTTTGAATCACTCACAGAACAGAGATTACTGAGACACATTCAAAAATATTCTGTCAAAAAGAATTCTGAAGAACACTCATCCAAGGAGATCAATCTTTTCAGAAATCTTCAGATCTCTTTAGTTTTCAAAGTGTTCAAGGCCAACATATTTTCAAGACTCCAGACATTCAACATTTCAGCTATTGCTGAAATCATCTATTGCTGGAGTTCAATCTTTGAAGGCCTATCACCCTCAGCAAAGCTTTTCTTCCTGAAGATCTCAAGGACTCAGGGGGAGCTTTGACATCAACAATCCACATAGTCTTCTCAGTTGTTTGAGAAAGAGAAGACTTCCATCACTCTCTCACCCCCTCTCTGTAAAGGGTTTCTCAAACTCCCTTCAAAGGTTTGAGCTTGGTTTTTGAGCACCTTGTCAAAAGCTCATTGGTGGCAAGACACCTGATCAAAAAATCTGCTTTGGTTTTTGAGCACCTTCTCAAAAGCTCATTGGTGCCCAGGACACCTGATCAACTCATCCTGCAGTGGATTCCTACCTAGGGTGGTAGAAGAGTGGATGTACCCAAGTTTAGGGGAACCACTATATTTCCTTGTGTCTTCTGGTTTTGCTTGTTTTTATTTTTGTTTCTGGCCTTGATTCTTCTATGATTAGCTTTTGCTTATTATAGTTCGGTAATTTGGTTTTTAACTGCTTCCCTGCTCACACATATTACAACAACTGTTGTAAAAAGTTTCAAAGCACCATATACTTTATTCACCCCCCTCTAGAGTATATCAAATCTAGCTGCACTTTCACAACGCTTTCTAACTTAGCCAAATTCTGACTTTCATAGCCCAATGCTCTCTGCACTATTAGGCGTTGAGAGCGTTGAGTGAATTGGCTTCACTAAACGCCTCAGTACTTTCTCCACTTGTTAAGCGTTGAGTGCGTTGAGTGAACTGACTTCACTCAATACCTCTGGACTTAGTCAATTCTTCACCTATCTGAAGGCATTGAGTGAGCTAGCCTCACTCAATGCTTTTTGCCTTTACCTGCCTTCTTTATTAGGCGTTGAGTGAACTGACTTCACTCAATGCTTCTGGACTTAGTCGATTTTTGTCCTTATTCTTCTTAGGCTTTGACTGTAGCAACATGACTCAATGCTTTTTTGTCTTGGCATTGAGTGCGTTGACATCACTCAATGGCTGTGGACTTGGTCGATTTTTTGTCTTGCTAACTTCTTAAGCTTCGACTCCAGTCTTCTCTCAGCACTTTTGTTGTATGGCGTTGAGTGAACTGGCTTCACTCAACGCCCGTGGACCTAATTATTTTTCTTCACTGTCAATGCAAAGACTTGGACTGACTGGTCTTTACTCGATGCTTCAGCTCATCTGGTGTTGAGTGAGCTGTCCTCACTCAACGCCTCTGGATTTAACCAGAATTTTGCCTTTGTCAACTACTTTTTTGACATATGGCGTTGAGTGAGATTGCTTCACTCAAAGCATGTGGACTTCGTCGAATATTGTTATCTGGCGTTGAGTGAGCTTGCTTTACTCAGCGCTTGTGGACTTAGACAAATTCTTGCCTTTCCAGCCAGCTTCTTTGTGTCCACCTGTCAGTGTCACTTGATTCAACTGTCCAATCAATGTGACAAAGAGCAACCTGCATACATGAACTTTAGCATACATCAAATACAACTATGTGTATATCATTGACTTGTTTGACTTCTTACAAATCTGGGACATTGGGATCAATGGACCCAATAAATATGTTGCTTCCTAACGGATGTTAGATGCACACGGTTATGGTCTGTTGCGTAAAGGTAAGGTTAGGGAGTCCAGAGTTTGACTTGAAAGCATCACTATTGTTAATAGTAGAGTTCGATGTGATCGTTGGCATGCATTGGCTCTAGGAGCAACATGTGTACATCGATTGCAGTCTCAAGATGGTCAAACTAGAGTTATATGTGGATTGTAAAACTACCTTCTCTGGTATGAAGGTATCGAGCAATATGTTGATGCCTGCTCTTCAAGTAGTCAAAGCTATTCATGAGGGTGTGAAGTTATTCTTCGCCCTATTGGAGGCTAAGAAACCCAAGCCTGGTTTGATCAGTGTTTCCATGGTATCGGAGTTTGTAGACATTTTCCCTAAAGATCTCCCTATAGCTCCACCTCTAAGAGAGATTGATTTCATCATCGAGTTGGTGTCAGGTGTCAAACCTGGGTCGCGATCTCCATACCGCTTAACACCGAGGGAAATTACAGAGTTGAAGGTACAGTTTCAGAAACTATTAGAGCAAGGGTATGTGCGTATAAGTTTGTCACCTTGGAGTGCACTGGTCCTCTTCATGAAGAAGAAGGATGGTAGTCTGCGGCTCTGTGTCGATTATCAAGAATTGAATAAGTTAACTGAAAAGAATAAGTACCTGATTCCGTGAATCGATGATCTGTTCGATCAGCTTGTTGGATCAACTGTATACTCAAAGCTAGATCTGAAATCTGGGTATTATCAGTTGAGAATCAGGGAAAATGACATTCCTAAGATGATGTTCAGTACACGATATAGACATTATGAGTTCACTGTCATGCCTTTTGGGCTGACAAATGTGTCATCTGTATTTATGGACTTAATGAATTGGACGTTCAGGGAGTATTTGGACCAGTTCGTGATAGTCTTTATCGACGATATCCTAGTGTACTCCCAGTCTGAGGAAGATCATGCGGATCATTTACGCATAGTGTTGGAGACCTTGAGGAGCAATCAGCTGTATGTCAAGTTCTCTATGTGTGAGTTCTGGAAGTATTTGGTAGCATTCCATGGTCATATTGTTAGTGGAGAGGGAATCGCGGTAAATCTGGCAAAGATTACTGCGATGCGGGAGTGGCCTGTGTTGTCTTCGGTGAAGGAAGTCCAGAGTTTTCTGGGGCTTGCCGGCTACTACCGGTGCTTCGTGGAGAACTTCTTGCGGATAGTGTTACCCCTAACGACCTTGACAAGGAAGGAACATAAGTTTGTTTTGTTGCCAACATGCGTGCAAGCTTGTGAAGAGATAAAGAGTTGCCTGAGCATGGCGCCTATTCTGTGCTCGCCATGTGGAACAGAGGGCTTTGAAGTCTACAATGACGCCTCAGGGAGCGGCTTAGGTTGTGTTTTGCTACAACATGGGAAGGTAATAACATATGGTTCGCACCAGTTGAAATTTCACAAGAGAAACTATCTGGTCCATGATTTGAAGTTAACAGCCGTGATATTTGCTCTGAAGCTTTGGAGACACTACTTGTATGGCGTGAAGGTCGATATTTATACAAACCATAAGAGCCTGAAGTATCTGTTAGATCAGAAGGACTTGAATATGCACCAGTGTAGGTGGATGGAGTTCCTTGGGGACTACACCTTCAAGATACATTATGTCTTTGGCAGGGTAATGTAGTTGTGGATGCGTTGAGTTGCGGGATTCCGACTCAGGCCAACTGGATACATGTGCATGATAAGCGTCTTATTCGAGATTTGGAGGCCTTGGTGATCTCTTGGGTTGATAGGAGATCTAGTGCTGAAGCACGTTTGAACTAGACAGAAGTGCAGTATGACCTGGCTGATCAGATTCAGCATGCGCTGCAATTGGACGACAATATGAGACGCTACATGGCTGAGTCTTTAGATGGGTAAAATGCCCAGTTTACCATTGATGATGGGTTGTTGAGGAAGAATAGTCGATTGTTTGTCCCTAAGGTGGGCAAATTACGGGAAGAATTGATGTACGAGGCTCACTACACCAAATACTTGATTCACTCGGGGAGCACAAAAATATTTAAAGATATGAAAAAGTTGTTCTGGTGGCCAGTAATTAAAAATGATATAGCGTTATATGTGGCGAAGTGTCAGACTTGTGCCTTGGTGAAGGCCGAATGCCAGAAGCCCGGTGGATTTTTGAAGTCTTTACCTATACCTGAATGAAAGTTTGACGACATATCAATGGATTTTGTGCATGGTTTGTCGAGATCGCAGAAAAGAAATGACGCCATCTAGATGATCGTTGATCGTTTTATGAAGGTGTCACACTCATTCCGAATAGGAAGGATGACTCGGTGGAAAAGCTAGCAAAGCTTTACGTTGAAAATATCGTACAATTGTACGGTATGCCCCGTAGCATTGTTAGTGACTGAGATGGGTGCTTCACGTCTAACGATTAGAGATTAATACATCAACTGTTGGGTACTAAGCTGAAGTTTAGTACGGCCTTTCATCCGCAGATTGATGGTCAGACCGAGATGGTAAATAGAACGATGGAGGACATGTATCACATGTGCGCCAGAGATTTCGGGAAGAGGTGGGAGGACCACCTGTATATGATCGAGTTCGCTTACAACAATAGCTACCGTGCAAGTATTCAAATGGCGCCCTTCGAGGCCCTTTATGGTAGAAAGTGTCGTACTCTGTTGTCATGACTGGAGACGGGCGAGACAATATTGTTTAAGAGGAAGGAAGTCAAAGAGGCATCTTTGATAATTCGTACAATCCGAGAGCGGTTGATGATCACTCAAGATAGGCATGCTAAGTATTATAACGCCGAGCACAGAAATGTTGAGTTCGCCATGGGCGATTGGGGGTATTTAAAGATCAAATTGTTCAAGGGCGTATCAAGGATTCGACGCTTGAAAAAGATAAGTCTGAGATACCTTGGTTCGTTTGAGTTATTGGAGCACATTAGTGAAGCCGTCTATCCATTGAAGCTTTTAACGGAATTAAGTGGTCTACACGACGTTTTCTACATATCGCTGTTGCGGAAGGCGGTGCAAGAGCCTGCACAAGTGTTTGTTGTGGATCAGGTACCAATCTATGTTGGGTTGACAATGAAGGTCAAGCTCATTTGCATCGAGGACATGAAAGTCAAGCAGCTTCTGAATAATTCTATCAGGATGGTCAAGGTCCGTTGAGACAATTGTGGCTGAGAGGAACTATCATGGGAGCGGGAGCAAACCATGAGAGCAGAGTATCCCGAGCTATTTTCGTGAGGTATGCACTTGTAATATTGATATAACTATATTTCGTTGAAAGGTGTAATTTCGGGACAAAATTCTTTAAGTGGGAGATATTTGTAATGTCCCAAGTTTCCTGAAGCAGGAAATAGTTTCTGTGAGATACCGCCCGGGGGTAGGATTAATGCCAGAGATAGAGAAGTTGTTTTATTCGGGATCCTTCTCTGCGAGATACCATGTGGCGGCAGCGATACCGCGGGTCAGTAGCGTTAGTTCGTCAAGAGCGTAGAACTGATACAATGCATCGTCTACCGCACGACGGTAGGTTGTTATCGCATGGCGGTAGCGACTGGTTTTGTAATCAACGCCTTCTTACCGCGCATCGGTAGTAGGTTACCGTGAGACTGTAATAGAGCAATTACAATGTGTCCACGTGTCGACCTGTGATTGGAGGTCTTGGGTGGTGGGCACGCAAATCGTGCCATCGATTGAGGTATCGCGCGGCGGTATCTAGTTACTGCGCGGCGGTAGCTCGGTTTAAAGCCTATGAAGTGGCATTTTCACTTCATTTCTTCTGAGCCCTAATTCTGAGTGGCTGGAGAAAGGAGGAGGAGCATCGGTCGAAGGAGATCTCACCGCCATTGGATTTTCAGAGCTCGGATTCGTGAAGCTAGATCGGATCTACGGAGGCAAAACAGTAGCGGTCATTTCCATTTGACTAGATTCTCTCACATAAAGTCGAAGCGAACTTCAAGGGTAACGATCCTCTTCCTTAGACATATGAAGTCATTTGTTTTGGCATTTGTGGGTAGACGCTCCACGAGCACGTGGAAGCAGTTTCCCCGGCGGGTAGATCTATGTATCCCCGTTAGTGTTGAATTTAGAACCCGGAATCGAAGTACGGGAGAGGCATGATGTGTGAAGCCATTTCGGACAGGTCGGTCTGGATTGGTGATGTTTGTATATATGCCGGAGAAGACTCTGTGGTAATCGCTTCGATTTCGGGGTCACAAGGTGTGTAGATGGCTGCAGTGAGAGTACTAGAGTTGGTCTCTAGGAAAACACCTGTTTAAGGGGAAGAATCAATAGTTTGTCCCCTACCGTGCGACAGTAGTGCTACCACCAGCGGTAGCTTCCAGTGAGCACTGTTTGATTATGAGACCTATCTTGTGGAGACCTGGGGGCCATTTGGTGAGGCCTGTCTCTTGAAGACCTGAGGGTCATTGTGTAAAGCTGAGAGCCTGAGGGGACCAGCTTAGGCGGTCGTGAGTGCTAGCCTAAGACCATGACAGAGTTATGTTTCGTACGACTGGGAAAGGGGATGCTGACCCGCGTTGTGGCTTGGTGGGCCCGATGATTTGAGCACCGGTAAAGAGCTGAACTGCACCCGACCCTATGTAAATCGACTTGGAGTGAGTCAGAGTGTGTATCCGTCGGATCATCATGACTTTGTCGTAGCCATAGGGGCGTTGTATTTAGCTTCATCCCGGAAAGACTAGAATGCTCAAACATTGCTGACCGTCGCAGAGACAGAGGAGTGACCCTTTCAGGTCCTGTGCGCCGAGATTGTGCCCTGAGAGCACGAGTCATTGGACGGCTGTGCCAACATCCGTGGAGCATAGTGATTAAGTTGCACATTTTGATTGCCAATATTTATGTATGCTAATGAATGTAGGGAAGGAGCACCGCCACCCCGAGATAGGGGTGGGCTCATTATAATTTGGTCAGCTAATGCTGATCGTTGCTATGTTTTCCACCATTGTAGTGGAATGCTTCTTGCAGGTGTAGCTGTGCTAAGCCGAAAATAGCAGGCTGGAGCCCATGATTGCTAAGCCAGCCCTCGAAGGCTAAAGAAAATTGTCCATCCTTATTAATCGTTTCATGTGTGGCCAACCTACACGCCAAAGTATGTAAGACATTAATATTTGAGAAAACTTTGTAAGGCCTTAAGTCCATAAATGTTTGTGTATTTGGTTTATCATTCCTGATTTGCGATAGTGGATGTTCATCTGGTTGGGTTTTATTTACAATATTAAAGTACTTCCGCTAAAATGCACTTTGAGTTAGAATGCGCATAAGGATTAAGGTTTCAATAAGTAACTCCACTAACTGTTCATAGAATATGACATAGGGCCCCAGCCGGACCTTCTGTTATATCTTATGTGACGGATGTGGGTGTTACACGTATAGTCTGGCAAGGCCACACAATCAGACTGAATCATTATATTCACTAACGTCCGGATCAAATCATTATATTCTCTGATGCTACTACAAGCCTTCTCCCCACCATCGCGAGGGCATACCCGCCTCGCGGTCGTGCAACCGAATCGAATCATTACATTCTCCGATCATCGGATCGAATCCTTACATTCACTGACAATCGGATCATAGCCCATCAAGGCCGCGCAATCAGATTGAATCATTATATTCTTTGATGTCCTGATTGAATCATTACATTCTCTGACATTACTGCAAGCCTTCTCCCCGCCGTCTCCAGGGCATGCCCCCCTCACGATCGCCCAACTGGATCGAATCATTACATTCTTCGGCCATCGGATCGAACCCTTATATTCTTCGACAATCATCTCATAGCTCGGCAAGGCCGTGCAATCAGATTGAATCGTTACATTCTCCAACGTCCGGATTGAATCATTACATTCTTCGATGTTACTGCAAGCCTTCTCCCCGCCATTGTCAGGGTATGCCCCACTCGCGGTCATGCAACCAGATCGAATCATTATATTATTTGGCCTCATAATCAAATCATCACATTGTCCAGCCTCTGGATCGAATCATCACATTCTCCGGCCTCCAAATCGAATCATGGCATTCTCCAGCCTCCGGATCGAATCATTACATTCTCCGGCCTCTGGATCGAATCATTACATTCTCCGGCCTCCGGATCGAATCATTACATTCTCCGGCCTCCGGATCGAATCATTACATTCTCCGGCCTCCGGATTGAATCATTACTCTCCAGCCACCGGATCGAATCATTACATTCTCTGACAAGCAGATTGAGTCATAACACTCTCCGACAGTTTGGCACCATCTGCAAGTCTGCATCCCGCCAGTTACTTACATTAATGCAATCCAAAAAAGTAAGAAATGGGAGCGAAAATGTTACAACAATATCAGGATCAAAGATGCTGCTATTAATAACCATCAAAAAATGGTGAAGAACAACTGCAAATTTGGCGAACAAAATAGACAAACATACATCAGACTCGACAAAAGAAAATAGATGTTTATCAACATACAAGAGTGAAAAGTGCAGGCTACTACTCGTCGGCTGCATCAACATCAAACAGGGCTCAAATTCTCATCATCAGAAGTATCATAAAACCTAAGATCAAACACGTCACACTTCAAGTTCTTGGCTACAAGGCGAAAAGCTTTCGATACCCCATGCCCGAGAGCAAGCTCACAAATATCTTATATTTGAGGCTCAACCTCTTTAGTCCAGACCTCTTCTTGAACCTCCTCGTCAATCAAACAATGATTACGCATGTGGTCCAAGGAATCCATATACTCAGCAAGCCCAGTGGCCTTCACTTCTGATGTCGGATCATCAGAAGAAATTTTTTCCACTTCAGCCTTCAAAGCCTCTAGTTTTATCTCCAAGCGAGAAGTCTCCTTCTGAGCAGCCTTCGGTAACTGTGTTGTCTTTTCCACCAGATCTCTCTCTGTCTGCAACGCCGCTCAAACATCCTTCAGCTCTACCTTCAGCTCAGATCCGACCTGCTAAAATTGAGATACATCTCAGTCATATTCCTCTCTCGAGTCAGCAAGTGAGTTCTCCGCCGCCCGGAGCTTCTCTTAATAAATCCAAGTATCCATCCTTCAAACTCATGCAATGATCGTTCCACGTGAATGCTATATAAGGATGAGCTTCAATCTACAATCAAAAAAGAAAAGAAGTCAGTATTGCGCAATGCGACAAAAACTAAAGATCAAAAACAAGCAAGCATACTTACCATGTCACTCATCACCTTCAAAGAGGACACTTGGGGGGGGGGGAGGAGAAACCTCCAAATAAGGGACTCAAGGGGCAGAGGATTCCAGCACCTCCACATCAAGATCAGCAGGACGGCCTCGTCTCGAAAACCAGAAAGAATCACCTCGACCAGAGAATCTTTCCGCTTTGAGGAAAGTGGAGGCTCCACATCCGCCTCACTAGGGCTTGCCAAAATAAGTTTTCTCTTCAGATTACGAACCAAAAGCACCTCGATTGCACGCTTAGGGTCGCTAGATATTCAACATTGTAACATGTGTTTTTCCTCCGCGAATAAAGAAATGTTGAATAAACGATTGGTCAGCTCCTGACACTCTGTGAATCCCAGCATCGGGGATAAGTCATGCTCTCTCCCTTTCTGAGGACGGGAACGATCGGGTAGTGAGTTCCACAGTTCGGGCAGGCCCTAGAAGTTCCTGACTAATCCAAACAAGGTGTTCTCATGACGACGATCCATCAGATTCTCAAAATCAAGCCAACTTTTGTTGTTATAGATCTCAACACGGCCGTCACCATCAACGCGGACATCGCATCAATCACTTAATCAGTTCAAGGTGAATTTTGAGTCACATCAATGGCATTGAGGCGTTGAGGGGGAATAGGAAAAAAAGGGAAGCAAGGGTAAAAGCATAGATGAGAAGAGGGGAAAAATGAATTTGGGGGAAAAAAGTGGGGCCCGACAAGTAATTTTTATTTATTTAGGCACGGGAGCACGATATGTCATGTGTATTTTCCGACTTTACTCTCAAAGGTAAACTCAGGATATGTTGGAGTCTGGGAGCAATCAATAGACACACTGATGCGTCATTCACTTTTCCAACATGTATGTTTCTCCTAATTTAATACTTTAGGAACACTCTTTCCATATGTAAAAAAACATTGCAGTTTTCAAACCTACTTGTTACACTTTAAGTGGGCTTCTCTGAGAGTGATACTAAGGCTCCGTTTGGGGGGATTTATTTTCACCGGTCAAACAGTTACGACCGCATGAATCAGATCATAATTATGGTCTCATTCATGCGGTCGTAACCGCTTGACCGGTGAAAATAAGTCCCCCCAAACGGAGCCTAAGAGAGTAGAGGGAGAATAAAAAGGCAAATTTTTGCATATACAAAGCTAGTACTTGTCAAATATTCGAGATCTTCTTCCTTCCATAAAGCCATTGCATGGACTGCATTGGAGTTCCAAATGGAATGCTAATAGATAGACGGTCTATGAACCGTGGTGGATCCAGCAAGTTTGATTAGGGGTGCCCAATCAAAATGCGAAAAATTAATTAAATCAGTTACCTCGCATGTTAACTTTCTCATCTTTCAAAAAAAAATTAAACGTCTCTACCTTTCAGGACACTTTTCTTGCTTATTCGAACACCGTTTTTGACATATAAGTACTCAAAATTCATTGACCCGACAAACGAAACACAAATTCAACATCTATTTTGCCAAAATTCTTTTGTAGCCTGGGCTCTCGCCGGCCCCCCTTAAATTCGCCCCTGCCTATGAAGGAAACTAAAACTATATTAGAGTTGTTTTTGCAAGAGTAACTAAATAAACCAAATAAAAAACAAGTACGGATAAATATGAAAATAGCTATAAAACATATTCTAAGTAGTCGTCCATCACATTTTCGTCCGGACGTGATTTTTTTGTTCGGGCACGATTTTTCGTCCGGGCGCCATTTTTTCTGTCCGGGCGTGATTTTTTTGCCCGGTTCCGATTTCTTCGCTCGGGCGCGATTTTTTCACTCAGCCGAGTTTTTTTCCCCGGGCATGTTTTTATTCGCCCAGGAGTTTTTTCTTTGCCCAGGCGTGTTTTTATTTGTCCGAACGTGATTTTTTTTTGCCCAGACATATTTTTTCGCTCTCAGGCGAAAATATCGCGTTAGTGCAAAAATATCGCGTCCGGAGAAAAAAATCATGCCCGTGCAAAAAAAAACCTGTCTGAGCGAAAATATCGCATTAGGGCGAAAATATCGTGTCCAGTCAAAATTATCCCGTCTGGACAAAAAGATCGTCCAGGCAAAAAAATACACGTCCCGACGAAAAAATCGTGCCCGGGTGAAAATTTTGCGTTCGGGACGAAGAATCGCTTCTGGGAGAAAAAATTACATCAGTGACGAAAATTCACGTCTAGGTGAAAAAATTGTGTTTGGGCGAAAAAATCACATCCAGACAAAAAATCGAGTCCGGCTGAAAAAATCACGTCCGGGCGCGACTACGCGAAAAAATTGCATCTGGGATGAAAAATCATGTCCGAGCCAAAAAAATCGAGTTCGGGCAAAAAATCGCATTCGGGAAAAAATTACGTCCTAGCGAAAAAAAACGCGCCCAAACAAACGGACCATTATGAATAAATGAAACTTTAAATCAGCGCTTATGGACAAACTATCCAAACAATCTATTATTTATTTATCGTTACTTTTATAAAATCTTTAGTCAATCGTTACTTTTCAATAAACAGTTTATTCATCAACATAAATTCTCCCAAAGACAGCCATAGACAAGCTAGAGTTAACTAGACTAAAATTTCATTCAGTGATGGATCAATGTACTTAGCCTAACGCTCCATAAAAGGATAAATGGATTCCATTCAAGCCCACGAAGAATAGACGAGAAGTTGCAACTGGTTTCGTTTGGTGAGATGGTGGCGGTCGTGAATGCGGTGGTCACGAATCATCGTTCGTGAACGCCCGACCTCACCTAAAAAATTTAATACATTTTATGCTCAAAACTAATTTATTTTCTTGACAGCAGTCATAAACTTTATCTTACCAAACATATATTCTATAATAATATTTTTGATCAAACTCACCACAGCAAATAAATCATGCCAAACAAAGCCAAAATTTCTAAGTACAAATTGGAAGTCTAGTTATGAACAGAATATGATGACGGAACCTAAATTTATAGCTATAAAAACCTTGAATCAATCTACTAGAGGAAGAAAGAGTGAGAGGATCAGCAGACCAACAACCTTGGATTGTTACCTTTTCAATAGAACAAATGTTCATAAATGATTGCTTCATTAATTGATAAGGACCGGTGGTTTAGGCTGCGTTTGACGCAGCTTATCATGGTTTATTTGCTCCAATGAGGTTGGACAAAAATGTCATTTTCATGTCAAAATCTTGTCTCAAACTTGTTTTTTTTGTAGCATTTGTCATATCAAACATACATTCTATGAAAATGACGTTTTTGTCCAACCTCATCAGAGCAAATAAATTATGATAAGCTGCGTCAAATACAGCCTTAATGATCAACTGCTCTTTTCGTGTTACAAAATTGAAAAGCAAAACAAAAAAACAACATTTGATACATAGCGGCCGGTCCAACTGCATGATAAATAGCAAGTCATGTTTTGTCACATTTTATGAACAATATAAATTTGATATTATTTTGAGAGATGGAAATATAAAGAAGATATATAAAATGTATATCATATGTTCAATTTGTACTAAAGTGTAGGACAATTAACACAGATATGGTATATAGTTTAGGCTCAGTTTGGCTCGGTGGTGGCGGTCATGAACATGGGGATTAAATTGTCCTTCGTTAACCCACCAAAGAAATTTCATCCACTTTTATGTTCTTTGTTAGGTGATCTTTAACGAATGATGGTTTAACCCGAACATTTACGACCACCACCACCGTGCCAAACGGAGCCTTAGTTTGCCACTGTGCCAAACGGAGCCTTAGTTTGCAGGCAACATATACAAAAAAAACTTGATTTAAAAAGTCATCAATTAAATATCTTTAGTAAATGAAACAAGCATCGTAGTCCATCCACTACAAATGAAATTTAAAATACACCATGGACTAGTTTGCAAGAGCATTGTTGTACTAAACATTTGCACTTAAAACTATAAAGATCACATACCAATAAAAGAAATAACATGGCTTCAGGGCTACCAAAAATTGATGGCAGAAAGAAGATTTGTGAAGAATGCTTCCTGGGAAAGAGCCAGCAAAAAAACATTCTAAAAAAGAACTAGCATGAAGAAGCATAAATACACTGAGACTCTATTTGTTTGGGCGTTTTGGTGCTCCGTTTTGGGCAAACGCCACCGAAAGGAGGGTAAACAAATGAACCTCCGGTGGCGTTTGCTCCGTTTCCACTCGCCCGCCTTGAGAAACGCGCCAAAAAACTCCGTTTGGAGCAGCCACCTCCCCCCTCCGTTTCGAACACTCCGTTTTCACCCGCCAGATCGACCCGCCACCGCCGAAACAAATGAAGCTTGAAACTCGTTCACACACTGCATCAACGCCCTCCTTAACCTCACCGAAGCAGAAATACTGGTCACATTCTTAGATGTCCTCTCTAGCGACACGATCTAAGGGACAGTTGTAGGATGTGATTTCTTCCGATTTGTGTTCTTAGTTTTGCTAGTTTTCTTCGGACAGTCTTCGATGGGTGAATCCTCCGAAATCTCATCGTCTCCCCACAATGGTGCTCTCCATGGTCCCTCTGCAGATCCTCCTCGGAGTCATGGGCAATCTGGCTCGTTGAAGATCACTATTGTTGGTTTGGATGACACAAATTATCTCGAATGGTCCAGGGCGGCACAACATGCTATTCGAAGTCACCAGCTATTTGGGTATATTGATGGTACCACTGTTGAGCCACCACGTACCGATCCCTCATGGAGAAAATGGGATGCGGACAATTCCTTGGTTGTCTCGTGATTACTTCACTCTGTCTCATCAGGTATATCACAGCTACATGCTTCTGGATTCTACTTATAAAATTTGGAAAAGGGCTCGTGACACCTACTCTCAGACAGGCAGTTAAACACAGATTTATGAGCTCATTGACGTATTTTGGAGCTGAAGCAGGGAACCATGACCATCTCTGCCAACTACTCTGAGTTTGAACGCCTGTAACAGGAACTTGATTACTTCAACACCTTTACTGTTGCTTGCACTGCTGATGTGCAGGCTCCTCAGAAGGATAATGACTGCTTTCAGATGGATAATGACTGCTTTCAGATGGATAATGACTGCTTTCAGATTCATATCTTTCTTATGGGACTCAATATGGAGTTTGACGAGGTTCGTCTGCATGTCCACCACCGCGACGCTCTCCCCTCTCTTCGGGAAGAATTTAGTATGTTCCTCAGTGATGAGAATCGTCGCCACTCTCTTGGTTCCTCTACCGACCACTCTACTCTTGCCGGGATTGCTCGAGGACTGCCTCCTTTAAGCAGCCACTTTGGGAAGAAAGGACATATTAAGGACGTTTGTTTTCATCTACACCCACATCTTGCCCCCTCTGGCCGGGATTCTGGTGCTTATGGGAGAGGTGCTCTCCGTTGTGGTGGTCGTCAAACTGGTACCCGCACTCCGTATTCTACGCATTCGACTGAGATTTATGAGGGCACCTATAAAAGTCTTTCTGCTATGGAGTTAGAGGCTTTTCACCATATGTTGTGTTCCCAGTCTAACACTTCATCTGCTGATTCCACTACTGCGTTTGCTACTCCAAGTATCTCCAGTGCTCATATTGTGTCGTCATCCCCTTCCGAGTGGATCATCGACTCAGGTGCGACGGATCACATGATTGGCTTTGCCTCAGGTTTCACCTCGTATACTCATCTCTCTGGTCGTGATAAGATCAGTGTTGCTAATGGTTCCATTTCTTCTATTTTTGGCAAAGGAACTGTTTCCTGTTCTCCCGACCTATCTCTTTCTTCGACGTTGCATGTCCCTTCGTTTCCTCGCAATCTTCTTTTCATATGTCACTTAACTGTTTCTTTAAATTGCTCTGTAACTTTTTTTTGATGTTTGTGTGTTTCAGGATCCGGAAACGAATCGGATGTTTGGCAGTGGTAGGAACGTTGGCAGGTTGTATTTGCTGAACCAAACATTATCTCCCAGTGCTCATTCCACCACAAATGCTCCGACTCTAGACGACATTCGACATTGACATTTGCGCCTTGGCCACCCTTTTGCTTTATATTTTACCAAATTATTTTCTGCTTTCAGTTGTTTAATTAAATTGTTTACTTGTGACACACATGAACTCTCAAAACATGTTTGTCATAGTATCAGCCATGTTTCTTTTCTTAGTTCTTGTCATTTTGATGCTATACATTCTGATATTTGGGATCTCTCCCCAGTGTTATCTTTATCTGGGTATAAATGGTTATGTTTATTGATTGTCATTCTCGTACTAATTGGCTGTATTTGTCAAAATTGAAGAGTGACGGGCTTACTTGTTTTCAATTCTTTCATCAAATGATTGTGACTCGGTTCAACGACACAATTCAGGTGCTTCGTAGTGATAATGGTAGGGAATATGATGATCAGTGAGAGTTTAGTGTCTATCTTGCTGAACATAACATTATTCACAAACCACAGGTGTCCACACTTCTACTCAAATTGGTGTAACCGAACGGAAAAATAGGCACTTACTGGAGGTTGCTCGGTGGTTGTTAATTGCAATGAACCTTTCCAAGTCCTATTGGGGTGATGCGGTTCTGACTATCACTCATCTCATTAATCGTCTACCGTCTCGCTGCTTTTCCTACGATGCGCCCCTCTCCCGTTTAGCCAAGAACCACATTGTTCATACCTCTCACGCCGCTCCTCGCATCTTTAGCTCAGTCTGCTTTGTTCACGTTCATACCTCGCATCAACATAAACTGGATGCTTGCTCCCTCCGATGCATTTTTGTTGGCTACTCTCCTACCACCAAAGCGTATAAGTGATATCACCCTCCTACACGTCGTTATTACTACACCGTTGATGTTACTTTTTGCGAGGGGGAGTCGTATTTTGGTCCTCGTCATAGGGAGACGCGTAGTAACAGTGACGGGACCAATGACTCTCCTCTTCCGATTGTTGTCTCTCTTCATATTCCCTCTCCTGTTCCTAGTTCACCCAGTACTGCTTCTGTTCCTCCCACCTCTATTCCTCTTATATTATATACATACTCTCGCAGGCCTTGGAATGTTGAGCAAGTACAAACCGTGGATGTTCCACCGATGCCGGTGTCTGTCTCTGCCCAAATTCAGATGATGACATTCATATTCCCCTCGCTCGCCTTAAAGGTAATACTTGTGGCACCAAACACCCCATTGTCAACTACATTTCTTACCATCACCTCTCTCAGGCTCACAGAGCTTTTATCTCATCTCTTTCATCTATTGTGATTCCTAAGATTTGTCAAGAGGTTGTTCAGATACCCAAGTGGAAACAGACTATGAAAGAAAAGACGCGTGTCTTAGAAAAAAAAAGGAACATGTCGGCTTGCATGTCTTCCCCCTGGAAAGAGAATAGTTGGATCACGCTGGATTTTCTCTGTTAAGCAGAATCAAGATAAGGTGGTGGGCGGTATAAAGCGCGCTTGGTCGCTCAAGGGTATACCCAGACCCAAGGAATTGACTACCAAGAAACTTTTGCCCGTGTTGGAAAGATGAATTCTATTCGGGTGATTCTCTCTTATGTTTCTTGTCTTGGGTGTGAGCTACAACAGCTTGATGTCAAAAATGTGTTCTTGCATGGTGATCTAGAAGAAGTCTAACATGACTATCCCTCCTGGCTTTACCAAAGAAGGATCCAATGAAAAAATTTATCGTCTACAGAAATCCATGTATGGCCTGAAGCATTCTCTAGAGCCTGGTTTGGACTGTTTAACAAGATCATGCTTCAACTAGGCTATACTCAAAGACAGGTTGATCATATTCTCTATATCAAAAGTAGAGGAGCTCAAATATCAATAATTATTGGGTACGTGGATGACATGATCATTACAGGAAATGATCTAGATGAGATCATGCACTTGAAAGAATAATTGAGTAAAGAATTTGAAGTCAAAGATCTGGGGAAGTTGAAATACTTCTTGGGAATTGAAGTAGTGAGCTCTCGTCAGAAGATCTTCATCTCTCAGAGAAAGTATACCCTTGATCTTCTGAAGAAAACTGGGATGCTTGAATGTGCTCCCATGGATACACCTATTGAGATTAACCACAAGATTGATGTTGATACTAGTGGAGAGAAAGTGGATGTTTCAAAGTACCAACAATTGGTTGGGAAACACATATACTTATCTCATACTCGTCATGATATTACGTACGTTGTAGGTGTCCTAAGTAAATTCATGCACTCTCCCACAATTCGCTACCAGCAGGCCGCGGATCAGGTATTACGATACCTTAAGAAGTCTCCTGGGCGTAGGATTTTGTTCTCTGCAAATCAACCTCTGGGAATTGAAATGTTTACGGATGCTGATTGGACTGGTAGTCAAGACGATAGAAAGTTTACAAGCGGATATTGCTCATTTGTGGGTGAAAATCTTGTATCGTGGAAGAACAAGAAACAGACTATGGTTGCTCGTTCAAGTGTTGAAGCAGAATATAAGACTATGGCTCAATGAGTATGTGAGGGATTGTGGTTGAAGACAATTCTCCAAGATATAGGTCTTCATGTGAACAACCAGTTACTATTTATTGCGACAACAAAGCTGTCATCAGTATTGCTCACAATCTGGATCAACATAATAGGACGAAGCATATTGAAGTTGACAGACATTTCATCAAAGATCACCTACACAAGGGAAATATCTATACTTTGTTCGTAAATGCGTATGATCAACTAGTCGATGTCTTCATCAAGGGGTTAATCTCTAACAACTTCACGAACGATACGGACAAGTTGGGAATAATCGATATCTACTCTCAATTTGAGGGGAAGAGTTGAATATACACGTTATACAAGTTTTAGTTTAAGTTTTATTTTTCCCACTCTTATTTCACGTAATATGTCACGTACGTTATGTCCTATATATATGCATGTTTGACTAGATTTAGGGCATCTGAATATATGCTTCTCTATTCTACTTATATTAGAAGAGAGATGCTAATAAGAATCTACTGCTTTGGCTGAGAGAAGAAATAGTATGTATTCAAAAATACCATAAGCATATTGTTTCGTAAGAATCTTCAAGTAACCTTCTCGGCAAAAGCAGCCAGCACCTTTATCTGCAGTTCAAAATATCAACCATTATGAAGTACTTAATCGTAAGCCAAAGTTAGAATACAACCCTCAAGCCTTTATCCCACTATAGTGGGGTCGGCTATATGGATCCTTTGTCGCCATTGTGCCCTATCTTTTGTCATAATCTCACTAATGCCTAAATACATCATGTCTTTCTTTATAGTTTCATTCCAAATCTTTATAGGTCTACCCCTCCCTCATCTAACATGCCTAGTAACTAGACTCACAACGCCTAAGAGATGCCTCTAATGGTCTCCTACTCAACCATTATGAAGTACTTATCGAAAGCCAAAGTTAGAATACTTGAAAATATTTCGGTGTCTTGCCTACTCACACATAACAAAAGACAGTAGGCGTATACAAGATATGAAGTGTGAAAAATGTATTTCTTTTTCTTGAAAAAAAAAGTGATGAATCCAAATGATATGGACTATACCAACCACAAACAAAGAAAACCAATTACAGTGATGATGTCATAGACTTGACAATAATGGTTAGCAATGCTAAAATGAAAATCTCTTTTAAAGGAATACAATCGCAACTAAAGGGTGACTCCAAAGGACTCGAACGTGTTCTGATTCATTGAAGAGCTAGCTGCAGAGTGCAGACAATCAAATAATATTCATTTTCTGAGGATCCTTTCTGATGAAAAAAAAGAATTTGTAAGCTTGTACAAGTTAAAATCTATAGAATCAACATATTCAAAACTGTTTACAGTGAGCTTATGTATCCTTGTTATACATGAAAATTTTAAATACAAGAGAACCTTGAATAACCATCACCCTCTACTGTTTCTTCTCAATCATGAGTACCGAGAGATGTGAGGGCGAAGAAGAAGAATCAAAATGAAAAGGGCTCTCAACAACTAAGCCAAGAAGAGAAAGCTCTTGAAGCCAAGAACCTCCCTCCGGTCACTATTTCTTCACATACCACCCACATCAGCACCAGCCACCTGTCTCCCACCTTGTGACACCCAGCGAGATTAATTCCTAGCTCATCCGGTGGAACCCCGGCTGGCTGATCCCAGAAATATCTCCAGCTCACCTCCAGGCCCCATCCATACTCGCCTCGCAAAGCCTTTACCGAGTTGAGCCCCGCCTCTACTTGCCCGGCCAAAGTTCTTCTGACTTGCTTTCCAAGTAGCAACCACGCATTGGTGTGATCTCTCCGTCAAGTAATCTTGCTGCGAAAAAAAAATATGACCAACCTTCAGGCATGCATGTAAATGGAGACAGGCTCTGTTTAGCATAGCGTTTTTGCTCCAATAAGTTTGGACAAAAACATTGTTGTCATGAAATGAAATGTATGTTTGGCATGACAATGGTCATGACCGCCACAGAAATCTAGTTTAAACACAAAAGTGGATGAAGTTACTCAGATAAGGTTAGGTGTTTACGAACGACGGTTCATAACCACCGTGTTCACGACCACCACCTCCACGCCAAACAGAGTCATAATAATTTTGTAAAGCAAGCACGACAATTGAACAAAACGAGCATGAATTATCATGTTGGTCAGCTAGACTCATAGGCTGACCCATTGGAGTCCATTAATAGTTCCTATTCATGCTCAACTAGACTCACTGGCGGGTAAATTGGACAAGTCAATTGTCAGTCCTACACTACCCTTTATGATATATGTCTAGACCACCAAAATCTATTGCATGTCATCTTATATCATCGATATATGCCATTCTCAGTGTTCATCTAACATAATAATGCATTACCAATCTTTCAATTTTTATCATCTATCCAACTTAGCATTCTCATTCCTGCAACATTGAATAAAAATGATGAAAAGTAATACATTTCACAATCAAAAGCTGGTCGTATCCGTCAAATTTAGTAAAAATGAATAACTTAATATTGAAATAATAAGGAATAAAAGAGTACTCAAGATAGATTCATTCAACACATTATTCCACAGTTACTAACCAACAAAAAAGACACCACGGAAGAGTAGTTATGACTATAAAATAAGTAAAGGAAAAGACAACATGGTTGATTACATACAGGCCGCAGGTTACAGAAGATTCGAAACTCCAGCCAATTTGGAGCTGTTCAATGATGATTTAAGGGCAATGGAAGTGTTTACTTTCTTATAGCTCCATTAATGGCACGGCATGATCATTGAGGGTTGAAGGAAGTTCATTGATGCTGAAATTTTTAAGATGTCAAAGAGTTTGCTCCTTCCCTACAAAATGCAAGAGATCATCAGTAGTGCATTCAGCAGAAATGCTACTAAATCAATAAAAATTGTTAGTTTCCCTTATTCACCATGCCTGAAAAACCCTGCACAGTAGCAGTAAAGTTCAAAATGGGTGATATTAAGAGGAGAAAAAAAAGATCGAATGAAAATGAAATTAGTAGATCATCAATAACCCTGCAAGAAAATACCATGAAAACACCAAACTATTTAAGCAAAATCAATCAAATATTATCATGTTGTCCAGCAACCTGTAAGTTCTGCACATATATATAACATTATTACAATGTCAATTCCATAAGAATTAGGCAGCAAAAAGGCAAATTGTACTTTGTCAATTCCCTTGCTAAAATGTCAGAACATAGTAGCAGAAAGCTGTTAAAAGTTTCGAAATATGAAGAAGTCTCAGAGTACCTTTTCAGATAAAAGTGACAAATAAGAATACTTAGACATCCTACAGCATATTGAAGTTAGATTACTAAAATGTTAGAACATAGTATCATAAAACTGTTAAAGTTTAGACATATGAAGAAGTTACATAGTACACTTAGACATTCTACAGCATACTGGAGCAGACTCACAGTTCTTAGTAATAGTGTGAAGTTTTATTCCTCTAAGAAGAGGAAAAGAAAGAGAGAACTGGAGATGGAATCATGATATTTAAAGCTAACTCATATCCATGCCATCTCCAACTTGACTGCAAATTTGAGAAACTGCACTAAATGATCTCTCGAAAGGAGAAGGATGCAGCTGAGCATCTCGCTTGCGCTTAAAAGCGCAGCCATCGTAGTTCTCAACTTCTAGCTTCCTCCGAATGCCTCTCACCGCCTGCTCCTCGGCCGGAGAAAGAGGGAGAACCTGCCCACTCACTCTGCACAGGGAGCTATGGTTATCGTACAAAATCTTCTGGTTACAATTTCTATCACAAATATGGGTTATTCCGGTCAATTTGCAGCGATACACGTTTCCAAACAAGTGTTCATTTTGGCATCTCAAGTCACATTTGTGACTAGGAATTGGACCTTCTCGGTTGAGAATACTCGATAAAAAAATCACATTGCTTGCCTCAGCAATCAAGGATTTGCCATGAGCCTCCATAGCTTCTTCTGATCAATAGTTCCTAAGTTTGTGGTGAGAATCGTGAAGAAAACCCTCAATTCTGCAGTTGAAGAAGAAACACACAATAAGACATTCACAATCCTGTTTGGGACAACTTTTTAAGATTCAAATTTCGGCATAAGAAGCACAATAACTACAGGGATCATTATCAGTTCATATGAAGAACTAACACTAAACAAGGAGAGTGTTGGCCTACCACTAAATGGATTGAATAACAAGAGCTGGGTGCAGAGGAAGGGGGTGAGGTCAGGTTTAGGCTGGTCAAGAAAGATAGTTTTGTACAGCAGAAAATCATAAGAGGAATATAATTTCACAATTAAAAATATATCCAAGCTAAAGTTCATCAAAACAATAATCCCAACCATTCTGCAATCACAATTCAGTAAATTATTGGCTATTAAAACAGTTAATTAGGTTTTTCTGGCACCATTTGCTCCACTTTGGCCCTTTACACACCCATTTGCATTTAGTTTGGTACTTTGCACCAAGGTTGTAGGATCGAGATCCTAGACGAGATTGTTTCGAGAATGGATCGGATCATAAGGTAGGACTGGATCAAGGATCGCTTTACAAAATCTAAATCGTATGATTGTAAGATCCTATAATCCGAATCAAGATCCTGACATCCATGCTTTGCACCCAACACTTAATTTATATTTAAGGGGTATTTTTGGTCCAAATAATGCCAAAATTCCTTAAATAAAAGGGGCTATTTCGGAAGGATTTGAGGGCACTGAGAAGGAATCAGGCCTATATTGATTCCTGATATGTCTATCGGTAAGAAAGGTGGACAAAAATACCCCCTCATTACAATGCCCTAGGGTGCAAAGTGCCAAAATAAATACAAATGGGGGTGCAAAGTGCCAAAAAAGCCTAGTTAATTACAAGAAAAACGCCTTTAATTTCATACAAACACAAAAAACGGGACATGCTAGATCAAAATCAACTATTTACCCCCAAAAAATCAGATTACCCTTCCCCCCGTCATCACTTGTTCAGTTAATTTCGTATTCAAGAACAAGCATCAAAAATTCCAGATCATGTAAAAAACGAAGGGTGAAAGACAACCTGTTATTCTCGATGTACCTCTAGAATATATGAAACCCTACATAAAAGCGGGGAAAGGGAAGGACGAAACTTACACAAAATAGAGCAAAGTTGGTCAACGGAGGCAATAATTGTTCGTTAAATACCAACGAGAAGAGAAATTTTGAGAAAATTGTGGATCTCTCGCCGACTGGTCGCGCTAACTCCGGGCTTCTCTGTGCAACTACCCCGCCCCTGCAAGCCGCGTGTGAGACCAAACGAATCTAGTGGGGATGACGAAGAGACTCTTTTATAGGTTCGAGAAACCCTAAACCAAATGAAATGTTAATGAAACAGCAATGAAATTCTCGTTGATTTGAGTATACAGATTCAGATCGCCTAGATACTATAAAACACGAAACAGCAATTTCAGTTGTCAATACACTTTAGGCTTTGTTTGGGAGACGGGCGGCGGCGGCAGAGAAAGGAAATAAGCGCGCTTAAGATCCAGACCAGAGGGAGGGCGGGTTCGCAAACGGTGGCCTTTCTCCATTTGATGGGTTGTTGTGTCGATGCAGTGGTAGAGATGGTGACAAAACAAATGCTCCCCTGAGTCAGCGTTGTGTTGGCATGGATCGCAGCGGAAGGTCGTCGGAGAGCCAAACGGAGCCTATCTGTTTGGCGCTATTTTTTTCGCTACAGTGAGTTTGTGCAAAATTGTTGTTATCATGAAATGCATGTTTAGCAAGACAATGGTTATGACCGCCACAAAGAAAAGAGAACTAGTTTTGAACATAAGTGAATTAAGTTTGTTGTGTGTTGCTTTGCACTCCCACGGCCAGAGGAATCAGACTGTCTTAGCTCGAGAGTGACCAAAGCACGCACACAGTCAAAATTGAGAACTAATTGCAAGAAGCAAGATTTTTACATGGAAAACTCGGAAAGGGAGAAACCACGGGGCAAAGCACAATTCTGATGAAAATCTGCTAGTATCGGTGGGGGTGATAAGTCACCTCTCGTTTCTAGAATTTTTCCAAGTGTTCGGTGTTTCATGAAACTAAGTGTTGTGTAGCGTGTTCTGTAGCGAGACGCAGCGCCTTCGGGAGCAGTCTTGAAAGTAGAGCAGGCATGTGGGAAGCGCACGTTGGTGCGGAGTGCAAAGGTGTGCACTGGAGCAGACTTGTTATTGAAGCGTGCATGCGGGAAACGCGTGCTGAGTGGACTTAGGAAAGAGCGAACACGTGGGGAGCGAGTGCATGGTGGAAGGATGAGTGATAAGGAGGAGGATGAGAGATGAGAATGGGGGCTTCACCGGAAAACCTCAGAGCTATAACTTATCTCTTTTTTTCTTTCACTTCAAATGAAGGCATGAGTGCCTTTTTATAGCTTTCTAGGAGCGCACTTGTAATTGATGTTGGAACCAAGATTTATGGAAATCTTTGACTTGCAAGGGTAGAAAACTAAAAACAGATCCCGAGCTACAACAAGGAGGTCTCATCACACACCCGGAAGGTATTAGCGAGCTTCCCCTCCCAAGCCAATGATGAGCGAGGCACCTTGGAGGGCATTTGAGAACATCAGACCTGTCCCCCTGGAAATCACGATGAACTGAGAGTTGGGGTTCTCTACATGTCCATCCAAAAATCACGGTGAATAAGAAGTTGGAGCTCTCAACTTGTCCGCCCGGAGAACACGGTGAACAGGGAGCAGAGCTCTTGCCAACCAGAGTTGGCCAAAGGAGAGAAGCAAGAGCAGTCTTCTCCAAAGTTGCCCTTAGGGGCTATTTATATTTCCAAAGTTGGTATGGGGATAGCGAAATCCCTCCTTTTGGTTACTACTAGACGCATCCCAAATTAGTGTGCCAACTGCCAACTGCTGAATCTCGCTATCTGCAGACTCTGGCGACCTGCGAGTACTCCCAACAAGTGCTCCCGACGAGTGCTCCTAATGAGTACTCTCTTTTATGTCTTCCTTGGGCAATTTTGAACTCTATAAATACGGGGTTGTACACAATGTTCGCTCTTTTCGAGTTTGCCTCGTGCTCGGAAAGAAATTTCAATCCCATATTTGGCGAGTATCAACTCTGGATGGGGAACCTTTTGGTCGGATCGATGTCCCATCTTTATTCTCGCATTGGTGAGACCCCAGGAGAGTGAGCTGCTCGCCCAGCACGCACGTTCTCGATGTTATTTGGCCTAGTGAGTTGATCGAACCCCACTACTGTTGATCCTCCCCCTAAGAAATACAAGGTGACGCCACTCGCCACAGATAAGGCAGGCGAGGCGAGCTTGGCAGCATTGGAGGGCTTAGTCATTGACTGAGTTCCCGCAATGTCGAGCACAAAACTTGAGGACTGACCAAACTTCGGCCTCCTCCCTTCACATGAAACAATAAGGCTTATGATTGTAGCAAAACTAGTCCATGAAACATCATATATTGATTGATCTAATTGCAATATTGTTTAGGTTTCTCTGGATACAACTTTTGGTGCAGTGACCACCTTGAGGCTTGAGCCAAATAGGGTGGGTTATAACATTCCCCACACTTCCAGACCCCCTTAAAATTAGGGTTAGGGCTTGAGTGGTGCATGGAGTGCCTAGTGTGACCCTAGCTCAGCTTGAGCTTAAGGAAATGACAAAGTGCACCCCCAATATGCACAAGTCAACCTAGGTCAATTCACACTCACATGAACTCACCACATCAAGGTAATATCACTATCACTTCCCTAACCCTAAGAGAGAGACAACTGAGCAATGAACTCAAGGCTAGGTCAAGCAAGTGGGCTGAATTGATCAAAGTCAACTTTAGGTCAATGTAGGTCAAACCTTCACCTAAGAGATTTTATTGGCCTCAAAACCTAAAATTGACCTCACCCATAGCTTTGTAATGCCATTAGTGGCCAAGTGGACCTAGAAGCCTCATCATGGGGTCACCAAGTTGACTAATTTGACAAAAGTCAAACTTGACCATATTTATGTCAAAATCACACTATTTGGTAAAGTGGGCCCAATTTGGGCATCACCATGACTGAATCAACATTGGGTGATGTCAAGGGACTCAAGACATACACCTTGAACCAGTCAACCCATCAAGTTGACCAAAGTCAACCCCAAGGTAAACTATGGTCAAATTAACCCCTAAAGGCTAAATTAGAGTCCAAGCCAATTCAAGTGGGTTAAGGCTTTGTCCAAAACCCAACCTAAGACCCACTAAGTTTATTAGATTTATTTAATCTGAATTAGGTAAGTTTAATGGGGATTTAATGATGTAATTATGCGGGAGTTTCATTTGGAGGGGGAATAATGGAGGGAGGCCAAGTGACGCTTCTTCTTCCTCAACCCCTCCTTTCATCTCCCCTAATGAAGATGAGGAGTTTCCAGCAGTTATAGGTCGGCCACCATCAAGGAGGGTCATTAATGTCCATGGCCTACCATCTTCCATTCATGGATCTCCTATATAGAGGCCCTCAAAGGTCAATTCGACCCTTTCATCACCTTCAGATGCCCTCAAGCAGTCAAATCGACTCTTGGATCAAAGCTTTCGGTGGAGAATCGAGGTCGGGAGAGGTTCGCCGGAAAACGCCAAAAACCATGACCACCCATCCAAGCTCGAAATCAGGCATGATTTTCCTCCTCTCCCATTGTGCTAGCTTCCTAGATCAATAGGACTTGAGGTCTAGCTCAATTGAGCTGATTCCAATTTTGAAATCCATGGAAAAACCAAGTTTGTGTTTCCTCTCGGATTCGCCGGAAACCGCCTCTCCGGCGGTCGTGGCGCCGCCCTGCGATAGCCACCTCAACGGAGGTGGGGGGGGGGGGGGGGGGGGTCGGCCGGGGAGGGGACTGGATCGCTGGAAAATCGCTTTGAATCTGGTCCAGGTCGGGCAGATTACGACCTTTGACTGTTTGGAGAAGGCATAATTAGATCCATTAAAATGTTTTAATATATAAATTGTTATATATAATATGTTATATTTATCCCTTATTGTACATTTTTTAAATCAGTAAATTAAGGCTTTTATGGGCTAAATCATGAAAAGTGACCAACATTAAAAATGTAGCCTTGTGAGTCTACTTTAATTAGAAATTAAAATCAGGTCATTTGGATCAATGTAGCTCCTTGTAGAGCAATTCTTGTGGGACTGGTTGGACAACCACTATTTCCTTAATAACATTTATTGGCTAAGCGGATTGACTTGAAATTTGGAGCATGTAAAAATATGTCATAGATAAACCTACAGTACAAAAATTCTCAAAAATGAGAATTTTTGGATAACATTTTCCTATGGTTTTAGGAAAAATGTGATGTTTCATATAAATGGAATATTTTGAAAAATAATAATTATTTTATTCCCAGATTTTTGTGCGAAGTTCATTAGGGAGGTATAAGACCCTGGTAAAAATTTTAGATTCTTTGGACCCAATTAGGTTGGTGAATCCCGCTTGCAAGTTGTCATATTGTATGTGATGTGGTGTGCATTTGGCCAAAAGGTGTGTCTTGTGAATTTAGCAAAATTGGCTCGATCAAATTCAGTAAAATTTTATATATCAATTATTTAGTGAAAGTACACCTCCTCATGAAGTTTTAGAACATTTGGAGTTGATTTGCTTAGCAAATGAATTAATTAGTATTTTTGTTACACAAATATATTAGTGAAATTTGAGTGACTAAAATAGTTGCAAAAATTATGAAACCTTGTCAATAGCAATTATTTAGTATTATAAACTCTAGATAAATTAGTTGGAATTTTTGAAGGCCAGAATTTTTGGGTTGCAGTTATAATTATCATTTTTCTCCTTCTATATTATTGGGATAATTGTGCTCAAATTGAGTTAAAAAATTATAATTTTTTGGAATAAATAATTATTTACCATTTTTAAATTCTAGTAATTTTTCTGGAATTATTTGGTGAATATTTATAATACTTCATGTGTAACTTGACCTAGTGGATCAGATTGTTGTAATAAGAAATTAAATATGAAATATTATTGGAATGATGTGAAATTTGGTCCAAAGCCATTATTACTTAAGATGATATTAGGATAATTTTATCTTGCTGGTTTGATAAAAGAAAGTGACACTTCATGTTCAAAATCACGTGTAACAATAATTTGGGAAAATTATAATAATTGCTGATTATTTTAGGAAAATTTTAAATCTCGGGAATTAGATCTAAGATGTCATGATGGGTCTCAAGAAATAATCTTAGGTCCTAGGGTTAAGAATTTGGAGGATTCCTATTCAAACACAGATACAAGATCATATGGTCTGCATTTAACAATTTTGAAAAGTAGTATTTTCAGCAGTGGTTGTTTTTGAGAGATCACACACTTAGTAAACTTGGGAGTGGATTTGATTAAGGGCAACATAACATTACTAAGTGCCTTGAGAAAGAGAGCGATGAGCTTCAACCCATCATAGTTTCTAGTATCACTGCGAGCCCTTCACAGGGTATATCTCGAGAAGTACAAGGTTAACCATAAATCGCTAAATAATTTCGAAGTTAGACATGAGTAGTTTGATAGGATTAAGAAATGGTATAGCGATCTCACCCATGTGTGGGTTGGAGTGATATAGGGCTTGCTGGTCCTACGAGCTGGTAGCTCGGGTTGTTGGTCGATATCAGGACGGGTTGGTCCTGCGAGCTGGAGTCTCAGGAGGGTATTGTTAGACCTGGTTTGCGCTTATGTGGTGGGCCACTTAATACTGGTTCATTCAGCACACCGACGAAAGTATAATGACTCTAGTGTGGAGTGTAGACCTTTGAAGAGACTGATAGGATATTTATACCGAGGTCCGGAATACTATGTCCCCTAAGAGTGCACCCGACCATGGAAGACTGGTAGTCACCAACAAGAGTACACATGGGCTCCATTGTTGTGTCCTTAGCATTGAGGCATACAAGAGGTCTAGTCCTGAAAGTGTGTCTGCTCGCCTAGGAGTGGAGACACCTGCTCCACTACCATCGTCAGCCATGACGGTTGGTACCTGAGATGTTGGCTGTAACACCCCATATCCGTCGCATAGCATATAGCAGTAGGTCCGGCCGGAGCCCGACGTCATATACCACAGACAGACCGGGTGGTTACTCAATGGAATACCATCCAACTAATAACCAACGTCCTACACAGAGTCATTCTAGCGGAAGCAATTATTAAAAGTTGCAAAACAAAGAACCCAACACGAGCATGAATGTCCACTACTCAAACCAATAGGAATGAAGTACAATACATAAGTACTGGCCTTAAGGCCTTACATTTGTTTACTCAAATAAAGTCTGTCTTCCATACCACAGCACGCAGGCCGGTCACACATGAATAAAACAAGTAAACACTCAAAATTTGGCCTTCGAGGGCCGGCTCAGCAAGTTGGACTTTAGCCCGCTATTTACTGCTCGGCTCTACAGCACCTGCAAGCAACAATCTACCGCACGGTGACAAACAAAAGCAACGGTCAGCTATGCTAACCAAATTATAACGATCCCGCCCCCAAACTCGGGGCGACGATGCTCCTTTCCCTGTACTTTATTAACATAACCAAGCAGTATAGTGAATAAACACTTCATCACAGGCATGAGCACACACGGCCTCACACCCCGTGCTCTCAGGGCACATTCTTGGTGAACACGTTCAAAGTCAGCTGACTCACCACCGCCCCCTGTACGGTAATATCTCGTGAGCATTTGGTCTTTCTGGCCATTGCCTAAGACCCTCCATCTATGCCAACGGCGAGTACCACGTACCTTATGTCTCTCTAACTGAACCACATAGATCGGGTACAGTTCCTCCTAACCCGTTGCTCACACTACAACATCAACTTAAGCCATCTACGCGGGTCAAGCTTCCCTGAGTCTCGTTTCCAACACACACTTCACATAACCCGGTTATGTTCAAGTTGGCTCCTAGGCCACCATGTTGGCAGAATCACGTATTTGCCCATTGTTTCGGGTACACCTTGGAGTTAATCCCCAAGGCTCCCTGTTGCAATCTACCACGTAGAAAACCCGAAAAAAATAAACATTTTCGCGGAGTCTTCTCTGGCTATTCATGCAATGTAACATCACCGATCCAGACCAACTTTTTCGGGTAGGCTTCACACATCATGCCTATATCCGTTCTCGATTACGGGCTCTACATGTACACAACGGGGACTATTTATGTCTATCCGAAGGAATGCCTCAAACTCACTGCAAACTCGCGAGAGCGGGCTTCCTATGCAAAGGAAAAGAGGACTTCACATGTTCTAGGATGAGAATCGTTACCCTAGCGATTTTCCTTGGCACCACGGAAATCTATGCGGATGAAAAGCACCGCAATTTCTTTGCCTCCGTAGATCCGAAGTCGGCTTGCGATTTGGAGCTCCGAAGCTCCGGCGGTGACTAGATCTAGCCTCCTTCTTCTTCCTTGCTCTCCCCTCTCTCTAGATCTTTATAAAGAGATTGGTAGGATGAAATGAAGGATTTCCAACCCTAAACCCGAGTATATCCATGCAGGAACAACCCCCATCCGTTGGATCCCAAAATAAGGAAACGAACGGTCAGGATTCACCATTGAAATCCAAAATCTAGGCCGAACACGGCCTGTGACACGCCCGTGTCAAGGGCCATATTCCCCAATCGCCGTCAAAACAGACGCATCCCGGAAAGAACATAGGCAACCGACATGCCCGTGTCAAACTTAATACACCTGTGTCATCCAGAACACGACCGTGTACTAAGCTGTGTTACTCCATCGACACAGGACCAACACCAACCCGAGAAGCATACGGGTTTTGGACACGCCCGTGTCCCATTTGACACGCCCGTGTCTACTTGACACGGCCCGTGTGCCGACCCCGTATATCAACCATGCCACAGTCCGGCTTCAACCCGAGAAGGACACGGCCTGTGACATGCTCGTGTCCCAGGCCGTGTTCGTTACTCGACGATCGTCGACTCCAAAATTCGTCGACTCTCGGCCAGATCGTCGACCCGAGCACGAAATGCCGTGGGACACGCCCGTGTCCCAGGCCGTGTGCCCCTGCCAAATTCCAACCTTGGCTCAAAACACCTCCCGTCGCTCTTTTGAGTTTCGGGGCATTACAACTCTCCCCCTCTTAAAAGAACTTCATCCCGAAAATTACATAAAGGAAAGATAAGCACAAAAACTTAAACGGTACCTGATTGAAACAACTCCGGGTACTCCTCAAGCATGGTCTGCTCTCGCTCCCAAGAGAGCTCTTCCCGTCCGCAATTATCCCAACGGACCTTGACCATCCTGATCTCTTTATTGCGTAACAGCTTGACTTCTGAGTCCTCAATTGACATGGGCTTGACCTTCGTCGTCAACCCATTATCCATCGACACTTGATCCACCCCGATCACATGCGAAGGCTCTTGCACCGCCTTCCGTAGCACTAATATATGAAATATATCGTGTAGACCACTAAGCTCCACTGATAGCATCAGCCGATACGCTGCTTCGCCAATCCGCTCCAGAACCTCAAATGGTGCAAGGTACCTCGGGCTTAGCTTCTTTAAGCGCCGCACCCGCGAGATACCCTTGAACAGCTTGATCTTCAAGTACACCCAGTCGCCAACAGCGAACTCCACGTTCCTGTGCTTGACATTATATTACTTAGCCTGGCAGTCCTAAGTGATTAGCAACCTTTCCCAAATGGTTCGCACCAATGAAGTATCATCTTTCACCTCTTGTCGCTTGTACAACTTTGACTCGCCCGTTTCCAACCAAGACAACGATGTGCGACATCTTCTACCATAAAGGGTCTTAAAGGGCACCATTTGTATGCTTGTCTGGTAGCTATTGTTGTACGCAAACTCCACCAAGTATATGTGGTCTTCCCACTGCTTCCTGAAATCCAGGACGCATATGCGAAGCATGTATTACATCGTCCTATTAACCCTCTCGGTCTGCCCATCCGTTTGTGGATGAAAGGCTGTGCTGAGATTCAGTTTTGTTCCCAACATCTGCTGCACCAACCTCCAATCATTGGACGTGAACCGCCCATCTCGGTCACTCACGATACTGCGGGGCACACCGTGAAACCGTACTATGTTATCCACATATAACTTCGCTAGTTTCTCCACGGGATCATCCTTCCTATGCGGAATGAAGTGCGACACCTTCGTTAGACGATGTATGACCACCCAAATGGCGTTGTTCCCTTTTTGCGACCTTGGCAGCCCGTGCACAAAGTCCATAGTAATGTCGTCAAACTTCCACTCCGGAATAGGCAAGGACTTCAAGAATCCTCCCGGCTTTTGGCATTCCGCCTTCACCAAGGCGCATGTATGACACTTCGCCACGTACAGTGCTACATCCTTCTTCAGTCCTGGCCACTAGAACAATTTTTTCACATCGCGGTACATCTTTGTGCTCCCCGGGTGAATCGAGTACTTGGTATGATGCGCCTCGTGTTGGAGTTACCATGGTGATATGGAAGTGGTCAAACATGTAATCTCACTGCCAACGCGATATGAGCCTGCAGGGTCGCACATAAGAGATGTGGAGAAGTTGGATGATTGACTGTGTTGGTAAAGGTTGCCAATCACCGACCTGAATGGGATTGTGGGCAAAGTGTTGCCTTAAAGGATCGTCGGGTTGGGCAAATGTTGCCTTGGAGGACTGGTAAGAATTGTCGTCCGAGGGTCGATAACAATCGTTGAGAATAGATATTCTGATTCCCGCCGATCGACGAGAATCATCACTCTGATTCTCGCCGATCGACGAGAATCGTCGAGAATAATTATGCTGATTCTCGACGATCGACGAGTTCGACAAGTATCGTCGACCGCGGTTCGATGATCGACGAGATTCGTCGTGTATCATCAAGCGCGGCTCGACGATCGGCGCGAATCGTCGAGTATTGTACTCTGATTCTTGCCGATCCTAAGTGATACCCGCCGACTGATACTCGCCGATTCTGGACCCTATTTCTGGGTGGTCTGCGGATAGCGATTGACCTAAGTCTATTTATGCCTTCGGTATAAAAGGACCACTTAGGGTTTTTCGGGATACATCTGTTCTGTTCCTTGCGTACTGATCGAAACCCGCGACGGAAGAGTTCCGTTCCGCGATCGTTCCGCCGATCCCGAATCCCGCCGCCGACGGAAGGGTTCCGCCGCCGCCGTGTTCGCTCCGTTGACCTCCTCTTCTCCGGTGACTGTCGCTGGTGTTGCTCTTCCTGGCGCGGACCTAGCAGTCCGTGGAGAAGCAAGGTGCGGTCTTCATCCTTCCCGATTTTCCGTGCGACGGAAAGATCGGTGTTCTCCCGCTCGTGTGGACTTCTGCAGAAACGTGGACATTATTCCACGTAGAACTCGCCACCAGCAAGAAGACAAAGCTTGGAGCATCTCCGTTGAGTTGTGACTCAACGCCACCGAGGTAATTTTTGCATAGTTGTATGCTAACTTCTTGATTCAACTATTATGGCCCGATCCCATTTCTTTTGGGTTTTCTTAATGTTTTACTTTTCCGCTGCGTGCACAAGCATTGTGCCATCCTCATAGAGAAACCCAACAGTGGTATCAAAGCTAGGTTGCGGCCATGATTGTTGTATTGGAAGTTTTGTTATTCCAGTGCGTGTAAACCTAGGGATTTAGAAGTGTTCTAAATGTCTAGATTTAGTCTTGGTACCCCGTCAAGAACGTCTGGAATTTCGTGGTAATTTCTAATTGTTAGAAATTGTAATCTTCTTAGCAGTAACCATCCCTCGAGTTTGTTTTGGATTTGGATCCAACATAGAGAGATGAGCTTGTCTACTGCTTTAAGTTGAGTTGTCTTTGCCTTTGTCCAATGCATGTAAATCTGAGGATTTGGAAATTTCCGGATGTTCAGATTTAGCCCTTCCTTCTATCAAATGTTGATGGTGTCAGGATGTGCACATAAGGGATGCATGTGGTTTTAGAAGAATTGTTTTTCTTTGGATGTGCACATTGATCAAATGTTGATCATGGTTAATTGTTAACCTATAATTAAAATCCCTTCATCAAATATTAAGTGTTCAGATGCCTTCCGATGGATGACACTCTTCCTGCCTCGATCGATGAAGTGTGGGCTTGCCAAAGCAAGGTGCATTAATCTATCTTGGTAAGGGTGCGAGCGGATAATTGTGATATCCCACTGTCGACATCGGGTCCATCTTAACTAGGTGACCTCAAAGGTTGAGTGCCTAGAGGCATAGGGTTGGCATGCACCATATGATGGATGCGAATAAGGAGTTATTCACCAACCATACAAGAATTGCATGAGGATGCAATTGGCAAGCGTTGCCTACCTAAATAACCGCATCGTGAGAGGAAAGTCAAAGCTGACGCATTGTGTTGGTGAAATACGGATCTTGTCCACTAAGAGAGTAGCTCGCATGAACTCTCCGAATTGTTAGTGAGGGCTATCATTTCGAATAAAATAGTGGGAGTGTTTTAATTGAAGTCCAAATTAAAATAAATTGTATTTGAAATTTTGGTACTGATTTTTTTCTGCATAAATTCTTGTAGAATTCCATGGCAAGTGTTTCACACTCCACTTTGTCTCTGAGAGCCATCCTTGAGAAGGATAAGCTCAGTGAGACTAATTACATGGACTGGTATAGGAACCTGAGAATTGTTCTCAGGCAAGAGCGAAAGCTCTATGTCTTGGAAGAAGAAGCCCCTGAGGGGCCGACCGGGAACTCTTCCCGTGCTGAGAAGGATACTTATAAGAAGTATACTGATGATGCTTTAGATGTCGAATGCCTTATGCTTGCCACTATGAAATCTGAGCTTCAGAAGCAACATGAGAGCATGGGGTGCAAGGAGATTGACGAGCATCTCAAGAAAATGTTTCAAGGGCAGGCTCGTCAAGAGAGGTTCGACATCACAAAAGCGTTGTTTCAGTGCAAGATGGGAGTTCGAGACTAAGTAGGGACTCACGTACTCAAGATGATTGGGTATATAGAGAACCTTGAAAGGCTGAGTTTTCCTCTTGGTCAAGAGTTGGCCACAGATCTGATCCTACAATCGTTGCCGGACAGTTATGAGCAGTTCGCCTTGAACTACAACATGAATGAAATAGACAAGACACTGCCCAAACTCCTAGGCATGTTGAGAACTGCCGAAATCAACATGAAGAAGGCCAAGCCTGCCAGCCCCATACTGATGGTGCATAAGGGCAAGGCCAAGGCCAAGGGCTCTAAGAAGACGAAGGTGGGACCTAAGTCATATCTTGAGCCCAAGTCTTTTGCACTGATGAAAAGGAAAAGTACGGTGAAGGAAGGGAAATGCCACCACTGTGGCAAGGCTGGTCATTGGCAGAGGAACTGTCCTTCATACATTGAGGGTTTGCAGAAAAAGAAGGGAGGAACTGGGAAGGAGAAGATTGCTGAGTAAAGGGGAGGTGGACCTCCGCGTCGGCAATGGAGCAAGAGTTGCTGCTGTAGCCGTAGGGGTTTACCGTCTTTCTTTTCCCAGTGAGCTTGTAATAGAACTAGATAACTGTTATTTTGTTCCGGCCATAACTAGAAACATTATATCTATTTCATGTTTGGACATGATTGGATTTTCTTTTATAATTAAGAACAACTGTTGTTCTATATTTAAGAATGATGTTTATTATGCTGTAGCCCAATTGTTTAATGGTCTTTATGTTTTGAACTTGGACCATCTGATCTGTAATGTAGAAAATAATAAAAGACTAAGAACAAATGACTCGAACCCTACATTTCTCTGGCATTGTCGTTTGGGCCATATCAACGAGAAGCGCATATCCAAACTCCATAGAGATGGACTTTTGGACTCATTTGATTATGAATCATTTGAGCAATGCGAATCTTGTCTGTTAGGCAAAATGACTAACGCTCCTTTCACTGGTTATACTGAGAGGGCTGAGGATCTTTTGGGTGTTGTACATAGTGATGTATGCGGACCCATGAGTTCCATGGCTAGAGGTGGGTATTTCTACTTTGTTACATTTACTGATGATTTCAGTAGATACAGATATGTGTATCTTATGAAGTGCAAATCCGAGACCTTTGAAAAGTTCAAAGAGTTCAAGAATGAAGTAGAAAACCAGTTGGGTAAAAGGGTTAAAGCACTCCGATCTGATCGAGGTGGCGAATACCTGAGTCATGAGTTCTGTGATCATCTGAAAGAGTGTGGTATTGTATCACAGCTCACTCCACCTAGAACACCACAACATAATGGTGTGTCTGAGAGGAGAAATCGTACTCTGTTAGACATGGTACGTTCGATGATGAGTCATGCAGACTTGCCTGTTTCCTTTTGGGGTTTTGCTTTAAAGACTGCTGCAATGACATTGAATCGCGCTCCAACGAAAACGGTTCTGAAGACACCATATGAGATATGGACTGGGAAGCGTCCTAGTATGTCGTTCATTAAAATTTGGGGCTGTGAGGCATACGTGAGACGTCAAATGCCTGACAAGCTGGAACTCAAATCGGATAAATGTTATCTGGTGGGATATCCTAAGGAAACGAAAGGGTATTACTTTTACCTACCGTCTGAGGGCAAAGTGTTTGTCGCAAGGACTTGTGTCTTCTTGGAGAAAGCGTTCTTATCAAGAAAGACTGAAAAGGTAGAGCTTGAAGAAGTTCAAGAACCACATGTAGTGAATGAACCGGAATTGGATTCTGAGACAGGACTACAAGATATTGTAGCTAGAGAACCTGCTCAGGGAACACAAGTCCTACGTAGATCTGGTAGACCGAGGTTTGAGCCTGAGAGATATGGATTTCTCGTGTCTCAAATAGGTAATGTGTTGCTTATGGATCATGATGATGAACCAGCAACCTACCAAGAGGCTATGAATGGACCGGACTCCGACAAATGGCTTGAGGCTATGAAATCTGAAATGGACTCCATGTATGCAAACCAAGTTTGGAACTTGGTGGAACCACCTGAAGGGGTACGACCCATAGGGTGTAAGTGGGTCTTCAAGAAGAAGACCGACATGGATGGGAATGTACAGACATTCAAAGGGCGACTGGTGGCTAAGGGTTTCAAGCAAATTCATGGTATTGACTATAATGAGACCTTTTCCCCCGTTGCTATGGTAAAGTCCATAAGGATATTGCTTGCTATTGCTGCGTATTATGACTACGAGATCTGGCAGATGGATGTCAAAACGGCTTTCCTTAATGGAAACCTCCTTGAGGAAGTGTATATGACACAACCCGAGGGTTTTGTATCCCCAGATGAAGCCACTAAAATATGCAAGCTGAATAAGTCCATTTATGGACTGAAACAGGCCTCTCGAAGTTGGAATCTTCGTTTTGATGAGAAAATCAAAGAGTTTGGTTTCATCAAGAATGAAGATAAGCCTTGTGTTTACAAGAGAATCAGTGAGAGCATTGTTGTCTTCCTGATATTGTATGTAGATGACATACTGTTGATTGTGAATGGCATTCCTACCCTGAAAGTTGTTAAGAACAACCTGGGGAACTACTTTTCAATGAAGGATTTGGGTGAAGCGACTTATATACTCGATATTAAGATCTATAGAGATAGATCGAAGAAGTTGCTGGGTTTGACCCAGAGTGCGTACATCGAAAAGGTGTTGAAGCGGTTCAACATGCTTGAGTCCAAGAAAGGATTTTTGCCCATGTCTCATGGTGTGAATCTCTCTAAGGACCAATGTCCAAAGTCTTGTGAAGATAAGGACCGCATGAAGCTGATTCCATATGCTTCGGCAATTGGATCAATCATGTACGCGATGTTATGTACTCGACCCAATGTCTCCTTTGCTTTGAGCATGACTAGCAGGTATCAGTCAGACCCCGGTGAGTGTCACTAGATTGCAGTCAAGAATGTCCTGAAGTACTTAAGAAGGACTAAGGATGTGTTCTTTGTGTATGGTGGAGAGGAAGAGCTCGTTGTAAGTGGTTACACGGATGCTAGCTTCCAAACTGACAGGGACGAATCCAAGTCTCAGTCAGGTTTTGTGTTTTGCCTGAATGGAGGAGCTGTGAGCTGGAAGAGTTCCAAGCAAGAGACAGTTGCTGATTCTACAACAGAGGCCGAGTATATCGCCGCAGCTAATGCAGCGAAGGAGGCTGTATGGATTATGAAATTCATCGGCGAGCTTGATGTAGTTCCTAGCATTGTTGGTCCCGTAGTTCTCTACTGTGATAATAATGGTGCAATTGCACAATCTAAGGAACCTAGATCCCATCAGCGCTCCAAGCACATACTTCGGCGGGTTCATCTTATTCGTGAGATTGTCGAACGAGGAGATGTAAACATCTACAGAGTGCCGACTGAGGAAAATATTGCGGATCCGCTAACAAAGCCTCTCGCGCAGAGAAAGCATGATGGTCATACTAGATCGATGGGTATACGATACCTAAATGATCAACTCTAGCGAGAATCTTGTGGATTGCATGTAAATATGTATTTTGTTGGTTATCTGTTCATATGATGAACATTGTACCTTGTTTTTCTCTTACAATTAATGGCAAGTTCTTTTATTATGAATTTTTCTATATGATAGTTAAATGTTAACATAATAGATACCCTTAGAATGTTCGCTTCCATGGGACATCAAGTACGTGACTTGAATGTGAGAGTCTATGATTTATTTGAAGCTTCATTCCTAAAAGGTCCCTGGTCAAGTATCATCATAGAAGCTAAGGGTGATGATGATACATAAAGGCTAGCACGTGCGTTGACTGATGACCGGTTCTCATAGGTCATGATATTGTGATATCAAGTCATCACGTGGGTACTTGTTAGTGAACAAGTTGTACTGGACAGACCCAACCTGAGACTACTCTGTGGATTATCATCCAATCGTGTCACGAGTAGGTCTCAATTGACAATGGTGTTGTGGTCCTTTGACCTGAAGTCACAGCATTCATCAAGTGAGGAAGAGCGTGCTTTGATGCCATCTAAAGTCTTCCTTGAGAAAGTTTGATGATAAGAGTGGTTGTTGGGCATGTTACGAATCATTTGGGTGTTTGTGTGTGAGAAGATATGGGATTTGTCCTCCTGTATGACAGGAGTTGCTTCCATGGGCCCCTTGATGGAACTGGACTGAGAAATGCATGGCCATGCTTGGTTGAGTCAATATATGATATTGGACTCACCATTCTCTGGAAGCCCGTCCTGGATCAAGAAACTTGGATTGAGCTATTACGAGGGTGACACGGTCTATGCCTCTAGTTCTTTCCGGATGTAAGGGACAAAGGGATAAAGACAACGCTGATACATTGGTCATAAAGGCTTATGAGTTATAAACTCTTATTGCTTGGGGAGCAATGATGCATTGCTAGATGCCGCTCATTGTTTGTGAGGTTTTTGATTTGATACTTTCGAGATCAAGTGGGAGTCTGTTGGAGTTACCATGGTGATCTGGAAGTGGTCAAACATGTAATCTCACTGCCAACGCGATATGAGCCTGCAAAGTCGCACATAAGAGATGTGGAGAAGTTGGATGATTGACTGTGTTGGTAAAGGTTGCCAATCACCGACCTGAATGGGGTTGTGGGCAAACTGTTGCCTTAAAGGATCGTCGGGTTGGGCAAATATTGCCTTGGAGGACTGGTAAGAATTGTCGTCCGAGGGTCGATAACAATCGTCGAGAATAGATATTCTGATTCCCGCCGATCAACGAGAATCGTCACTCTGATTCTCACCGATCGACGAGAATCGTCGAGAATAAATATGTTGATTCTCGACGATCGACGAGTTCGACAAGTATCGTCGACTGCGGCTCGATGATCGACGAGATTCGTCGTGTATCATCAAGCGCGGCTCGACGATCGGCGAGAATCGTCGAGTATTATACTCTGATTCTCGCCGATCCTAAGTGATACCCGCCGATACTCGCCGATTCTGGACCCTATTTCTGGGTGGTCTGCGGATAGCGATTGACCTAAGTCTATTTATGCCTTCGGTATAAAAGGACCACTTAGGGTTTTTCGGGATACATCTGTTCTGTTCCTTGCGTGCTGATCGAAACCCGCGACGGAAGAGTTCCGTTCCGCGATCGTTCCGCCGATCCCGAATCCCGCCGCCAACGGAAGGGTTCCGCCGCCGCCGTGTTCGCTCCGTTGACCTCCTCTTCTCCGGTGACTGTCGCTGGTGTTGCTCTTCCTGGCGCGGACCTAGCAGTCCGTGGAGAAGCAAGGTACGGTCTTCATCCTTCCCGATTTTCCGTGCGACAGAAAGATCGGTGTTCTCCCGCTCGTGTGGACTTCTGTAGAAACGTGGACATTATTCCACGTAGAACTCGCCACCAGCAAGAAGACGAAGCTTGGAGCATCTCCGTTGAGTTGTGACTCAACCCCACCGAGGTAATTTTTGCATAGTTATATGCTAACTTCTTGATTCAACTATTATGGCCCGATCCCATTTCTTTTGGGTTTTCTTAATGTTTTACTTTTCCGCTGCGTGCACAAGCGTTGTGCCGTCCTCATAGAGAAACCCAACACCTCGTACAACAATTCCACCCACAAAGTGCCCACATTTGGGATGCACAGACGATCGTATTTTCAAAGCAATCCATCCACAACCTCTTATTGGGAATTTGACTCACCTAAAGCCTCTATCATGAGCTGTTATCCACTTCCAAAGCCTGCCGAATCCGATCAGCCAGGTCATACTGAACTTCCGTCCAATTCAATAGTGCTTCAGTACTTGACTGCTTGTCTACGCAAGAGATCTCCAACGCCTCCAACTCCCGAACCAACCGTTCGTCATGGACCGACAGCCAATTGTCTTGAGCTGGGGCCCGACGACTTAACGCGTCCGCAACCGCATTGCCTTTACCAGACACGTAATGGATCTTGAATGTGTAGTCCCCCAGGAACTCCATCCATCTACGCTGCTGTATGTTTAGATCCTTCTGATCCAACAAATATTTCAGGCTTTTATGGTCAATATAGGTATCAACCCTCACCCCATACAAGTAGTGCCTCCAAAGCTTCAAGGCAAAAATCACGGCCGCTAACTCCAAGTCATGGACCGGATAATTCCTCTTGTGCACTTTCAGCTGTCTCGAGCCATACACTATCACACTTCCATGCTGCAGCATCACACAACCCAAGCCACTGCCTGAAGCATCACTATAGATCTCAAAACCTTAGGTCCCACTCGGCGAACTAAGCATGGGCGCCATGGTCAACCGACACTTCAACTCCTCAAAAGCCTGTGCACACTCCGACGTCCAAACGAACTTCTGCTCTTTCCTCGTCAAAGTCGTGAGGGGTAACACTATCCACGAGAAGTTCTCCACGAAGCGCTTGTAATAGCCGGCAAGCCCCAGAAAGCTCCGAACTTCCGCTACCATAGAAAGCACGGGCCACTCTCGTATCGCAAAAATCTTCGCCGGATCCACCACAATGTCCTCTCCACTGACTATGTGACCAAGGAACGCTACTGAGGATAATCAAAACTCGCATTTGGAGAACTTGGTGTACAATTGATTCCTCCTTAGCGTCTCCAGCACCAAATGTAGATGCTTAAAGTGATCCTCCTCACTTTGCGAGTACACCAAAATATCGTCGATGAAGATGATCACAAAGTGGTCCAAGTACTCCCTGAAAGTCCTGTTCATCAAATCCAAGAACACCGACGACGCATTTGACAGCCCAAACCGCATGACCGTAAACTCATAATGCTCGTATCTCATACTAAAAGCTGTTTTGGGGATATCACTCTCCCTTATCCTCAGCTGATAATATCCAGACTTGAGATCCAACTTTGAGTACACCGTTGACCAGACCAACTGATCGAACAGATCATCAATACTCGGGATCGGGTACTTGTTCTTCTCCGTTAGCTTGTTCAAATCTCGATAATCGATACATAGTCTCAAGCTTCCGTCCTTCTTCTTAACAAAGAGTACTAGTGCGCTCCAAGGCGACGAACTTGGATGCACATACCCCTGCTCCAACAACTCTTACAGTTGAACCTTCAGCTCCACCATTTCCTTAGGTGTTAGTCCATACGGAGAGCGTGATACGGGTTTAGCACCTGACACTAGCTCGATGGTGAAATCAATCTCCCATTGAGGCGGGGCTCCAGGAAGATCATCAGGGAACACATCAGGGTACTCTGATACCACTGCAATACTGTCCAACGTAGGCTTAGGCTTTGCAACCTCCACTAGCGTAAAGAACAACTCTATACCAGCACAAACCGCCTTCACCACCTGAAGAGCAGACATCAAAGTCTTGCTCGACCCCTTCAAGCCCATAAAAGTCGTCTCACGACCTGTTCCCAACTTGACTTCCTTGCGACCGCAATCAATAAAAGCTTGCTACTCCGAGAGCCAGTCCATGCAAAATATTACATCGAACTCCACCAACGGCAGTAACGACGCTAGTAAATGGAACTCCTGACTCCCAATACAAATCTTAACACCACAGATTCTCTCCGCGTGCATCGAACACCCATTCAACAACAATACATCTAGTTTGTCCTTCACCATTGAAGAAGGTACTCCGATGTGCGATATGAATCCTTCGGACAAAAAGGAGTGCGAAGCTCCCGTATCAAAGAGTGCTCTCGCCGGATTATCACAAATCAAAACAAATCCTAAACAAATAGTTGTAAGGTAACACACGCATAAAAAGTATTTAAAATTGAACTTGCTATAAATTTAAATCATACCTGTCACCACATCCGCTTGCTTAATGGCCTCCTGTTGGCCAAGATTATAAACTCTTGGTTGAGCCGGATCATAATGGGATGCGGTTGACTCCACCGCCTTGCCCTTCTCTTCATATGTTGCTCCCGACTTCCTTTCAGACTTGGGACGTCCGCTCTAGTAGTCACGGGCAAAGTGCCCCGGCTTCCCACAAGTAAAACATGCGCCCGGGATCCGACTCGTAGTCGCCCCAGAAGCACCAGAAGAAGGGGTTGGACCCGAAGTCCTAGCCTTCTTATTGAACTTGCGATACCCATACTTTGTATTAGCCGGCACTTTGAACTGTGTCCTCTTCTCACCAGAGTTTTTCTTTGCTTGCACATTCTTCATATCCTTCTCCAAAGATCAGACCGTGTTGACCAGGGTCAAGAAGCCCCACGTCATAGGCCCCGCGAGTAGTAGCCTCAAGTCATCTCTCAGACCTTCATAGAAACGGTTGGTCTTATGCTCCTCATCCGCGAACGTAGAGCTAGAATAACGACCCAATCGAGTAAACTCGTGGAGATACTCATCCACGCTACTCTCTTCTTACACTAATTTCAGGAACTCATTCTCCAATGTTATCCTTTGCGCCGAAGGGAGGTACCTTGCCAAGAACAGTCTCGAGAACTCCTCCATCGAGACGTCCATCAGTTTCCTTCCTCTCAAGAGATGCAGCTCTAGACCTTCCCACCACAGCCTCGCATCCCCGTCCAACAGGAATGTAGCTATAGTGGTCATCTGCCACTCCTCCATTTCAGTAGCTGTCAGGACTCTCTTCACTCGGGAGAGCTAATCTTCAGCTTGATATGGGGTTCCCAACCCCGAGAATACAGGAGGATTAAAGCTCATAACATGTTTGAGCTGCCTTTCAGTTGCTCGCCTCGGCACAAACGACTCCACCACTACCTGCTCCACTCTTCTCGGTTCATCCCTTTGAAGCGGTACCTACTCCATCGTAGGAGCGGGCTGCTGCATTTGCCTTGCAGGCTGTACATTGATCATGACAAACACTACTTCGACAACCAATCGTATGGTTTCAATCGAGGGAGGTGTTACAGGAGCATCATTTGGTGCACTATTAGCCTCAGAAACTGGACGTTCTGACGGCCCTGAACCGCTTCTGGTCACCTATAATTGTACAAAATCTCATTAAGCGACCAAGTAAAATTGCAAAACGCAATTATAGGAACACGCAGGTTCCTCAAACACGTGTATTTTCATTCCTAAGTGGACATTTATGAGTTCTTTTGATGTTATAACGATGACGCACACACATTTGCTCACCACCACAAAAAAATAATTCGCCCACTAATTCATTTTAAACCTGACTGAAACCAGTAGTCTGATACCAACTTGTAACACCCCCTATCTGTCGCATAGCCTATAGTAGTAGGTCCGGTCGGGGTCCGACGCCATATACCACAGACAGACCGGGTGGTTACTCAATGGAATACCATCCAACTAATAACCAATGTCCTACACAGAGTCATTCTAGCGGAAGCAATTATTAAAAGTTGTAAAATAAAAAGCCCAACCCGAGCATGAATGTCCACTACTCAAACCAACAGGAATGAAGTACAATACACAAGTACTGGCCTTAAGGCCTTACATTTGTTTACTTAAATAGAGTGTGTCTTCCATACCACGACACGCAGGCCGGTCACACATAAATAAAACAAGTAAACACTCAAAATTTGGCATTCGAGGGCCGGCTCAGCTATAACAGTCCAGGCCCATCAACATGGGACCCAGCTAGAACCGCCGGCCTACCAGAGTTCAGACCCGGGCCCACTGCTGGTAGTCAGCCTATCAAATTCAAGCCTGTAGGTCATGCACCCCAACCCCTCTCTGGCCTGTTTATCAGCACGGTAGGTTTTTGCCACTGGGTCTCGAACCCAGGACCTTGATAAGAGAGCTTTACACAACTCCCTCATCACCAACTGAGCTGCAGCTCAGTTGGTGATGAGGGAGTGGTGTAAATCTCTCTTATCAAAGTCCTGGGTTTGAGACCTAGTGGCAAAAACCTACCGTGCTGATAAACAGGCCAGAGAGGGGTTGGGGTGCATGACCTGCATGCTTGAATTTGATAGGCTGACTACCAGTAGTGGGCCCAGGTCTGGACTCTGGTAGGTCGGCGGTTCCAGCTAGGTCCCATGTTGATGGGCCTGGACTGTTATAAAAAGTGCACTTTTTATTATAACGCCCTTAGCCGATACAACGTGACAGCGTCACGGCTTCGCTCTAGGCGACGCTACCGGGCTGCAGCCCAAGCACCCCAACCCCTCTCCCTCCACGGGCGGGTTGTTGGTGGCCACAACCTCCCTTTGATGAGACAAACTCGATAGTCAAGCATGCACCACAGGGACTTCCCAGGAGGTCACCCATCCCAGTACTACTCCAGCCCGAGCACGCTTAACTATGAAGTGAGTGTCCACAGAGTAATATATCAGAGTAGCAAAAACGGGCTTATGCCCGGTACATCATAACCTCACTACAAAATCTCTCATGCAGAAACAAAAGTAGAAAACTACTCAAGATCGAGACTCACGGTCCCGGCTGTATGAACCCCGGCGCTAGACTGCCCCACCTCCAAGCGCACCGGTCTCTGGGGCTGCTCCTCCATGCTGGGCTCCACGATCCCCTAAATGATGCGGTTCAAAAACCGTTAGTCTAAAAGACTAAGCCCTATCATCCCGCACCCCTTCCCTTATGGCTCCTAGGCACCGAGCGGAGAGGAAGAAAGGGGAGGACTTGAAGGTGGAGAATATTCAAAAACAGATGGCAGCGGACCTATACTAGCAATTCTATAATAGATATTGACAATAAGATGAAATATGAAAAGTAACTTTCACTTATGTGAGAACACATAAGCCAATGGGTCTTCTGCAAGGCTCCCATCGTATAAAAGTCTCATTCCAATTTATACGTTGGGGTGTCGGTTATCAAACAGCAATATATATATACATATCAAAATTAACCTTAATTTATAAACTTGCCCACACAAGCTTATAGACCAAGGGGTCATTTTGCAAGTCCTAATGTATAAGCGTCTCATTCCACTTATACATTAGGTGTCAGGGGTTAAATCAATCGGTTATGCTATGACATGCAAGTGGGTATGATGGAACATGCAAGTGCAACACAGACACCCGACTCTATGCACACAGACCTTTAGTTACCCCTTTCTGGAGCTGTAGCCTCCCAGGATACCTCCGTAGTGGTAGACGGAAGCGGTGAGTTGGGCCTCGCCCACCTCTAAACCAGTAAAGCTGAAAGATATGGTACCTAAACACCTAGAGGGGGGGGGGGGGGTGAATAGGTGACCTAATCCTTTTCTAACTTTGTTGGCAGCCAAACAGTTATATCACAGATTTCTAATTACTTTTGCACAGCAAACAACAATAACAAAATATACACAGCTAATCCACAACACAATCACAGCACAGCGCACAGTGTTTTATAGTGGTTCCCCAAGATATGGGTACATCCACTTTCCCCCTTCGCCTATCTAGCAGTGTACTAGATTCGGCCAAACTTCTCCACTGTCTCAGAACCCAAATTGGTTCCTACCTCAGGCCCAAAGCCTTACAACTCAGCTTTATCCCAAAGCCTACACTCAGCCAATCAAGGCCTACTCTCAGCCAACCAAGGCCTACACTCAGCCAACAAGGCCTACACTCAGAGATCTCTATCTCCTACACTCAGGCTAACAAGCCCTACCCTCAGCCTTTATAAATACAGGCTTACAAATCACTCAGATCCAATGGATCCTACAAGTTAAAAATGTAATACAAATAATAACTCTACAACTCAGAATTAAAGGAGGGGAGTTGAGAGATTCTTGATGAGTTCTTGGAAAAACTCAGCTGGATTCACCCTGACTTAGCTTTCTTCAAAGCTTCTTGAGTAGAACTGAATAAGACTGAATCCTCTGCAGTTGTTCCTTGACCTCTGCCACTTAAGATCCAGACTGAATCTGAATCCTTCTTCTCAGCCTAGTTCCAAAGGCTGATTTCTTGGATGGAGCCCTCTCTCTCCAACTTCTTAGATCTGCACTTGAACTGCAAGATCTTCTTTTGTTGATTCTCTTTGTATTACTTCAATAATTACTTCAACAACTCTTAACCACTTTCAACAACTTTGAACAACTTTTGACAACAGTTTTTGTAAACTGTAGGTGCCTATTTATAGGCTTTCTTCATGGTAACCGGCTGGACCGGTCCATAACTGACTTCTGATATCTCTGATAGGTGCTGTAGACCGGCTGGTACGGCAGCTGTCAAATCATCCAGTCACTTCTTGAAAATCTCTAACTGTCTGTAAGTGTCGAGACTTTCTGTCTTTAAGTGTCGACACTTATAGTCCAAGTGTCGACACATGTTGTGTAAGTGTCGACACAAGTCTACAAGGTGTCGACACAACTCCTTGTATGTCTCGACACAGATTCTTCTGCATGTGTCGACACTGAAATTGAGTGTCGACACAAGTACTTGTTCTTCTAGCTTTTGCTGAATTCTTCTATGTGTCGACACATCTCCTTTGTGTCGACACAACTTCTTGTGTTGAATCTGTCAAGTGTCGACACTACTTCTTGGCGTCGACACATAGTCTTCTATGTTGAATCTTGCTGAGTGTCGACACAGCTCCTTGTGTCGACACACCTTCTTGTTGTTGAGACTTCAGCTGAGTGTCGACACTTTCCCATAGTGTCGACACTTGTACTTAGAATAATTTGTTGTTCTTTCTGTTCTTTGCTAAGTGTCGACACAGCTCCATGTGTCGACACTTTCTTCTAGTGTTGAGTCTTCAGCTGTGTGTCGACACATTGTTCTGGGTGTCGACACATACTTCAAATGCTGACTCTTCTGTTGAGTGTCGACACATTGTGCTGGGTGTCGACACTTACTTCAAGTATTGACTCTTCTGCATAGTGTTGACACATTGTGTTGAGTGTCGACACTTGTACTTAGACTCTGCAGACTTTTGCTGAGTGTCGACACAGCTCCAAGTGTCGACACTTTCTGGTGTAGACACAGCTTCACTGGGTGTCGACACACCTCCTTGTGTCGACACTTTCTGTCTGCACTTTTCTTCACTGAGTGTCGACACAGCTCCAAGTGTCGACACTTTCAGTCTGGTGTTGACTCTGCATCCCAGGTGTCGACACAATCACTCCAAGTGTCGACACTGCTTGTCTGGGTGTCGACACAAGCTTTCTTAAGTGTCGACACTTTCCCTCTGGGTGTCGACACATGGACTTAGAAACTTTTTTGCTTCAGTCCAGTGATTTCTTAACCTGCACAAGTAACTCAAACATACATCAAATACATTATGATGTATATCATTGAGTTGGATGAGGCTTCTTCAAATCAGGTACATTTGACCAATGTACCCAACAATCTCCCCCTATTTGGAGAAGTCATAACCCTTAGTCAATAATATACACCATCCATAATTAAAATTACAAAATGATGTACAGCAGATTATAAACAGTAGGATAAATATAAACATGTAATATTTCACACATGTATACACATTCAACATTGCAGAACAAACAAGAAATAGACATATTCTCAGAACAATCATGAAATATATTTATCATATATTGTTCTAACATTTTTCTAATACATCTTCAATGGTTTACAAAAATGTATTTCATTCAAAAGATTACAACAATCTTCAAGTCAATTCCTAATCTATTTCTGGTCTGGTTCTTTGATAACAATGCCTTTGCCAGATTGGACTTGAGCTTTGACAGTGCTTCAGCAGTTGCAGCATCAGCAGGCTTCTTGCCTTTTAAGTCCTTCTTCTTCAGCTCTTCTGCTTTGATTTTCTGCCTCTCAAAATAATGATATGGCTTAGGGAAGTACTTGCTAGGCTCCACTGCAGTAGGAGGTAGCTTTCCCATCTTAGCCTTCCTTCTATATTGAACAATGGTCTCTTGTCTTATTTCATGTTTCCTCCATTCTGCTTCAGAGAACCACTTGTTCCTTTCATGAGCATTGTCCTTGGCAGCTTTCCAGGCAGTTAAAATTATATTCCTAGAGGTAGGGCTCCACTGTTCAAAATCTGGCTTTTGTTCTGCTTGTTCCCTAAACCTCTTCTTTTACAGCCTTGTCTCTTCTTCTTTCTCTAATGCCTCTTGTATAGCTGCAGAAATAGGTTGAACAACCTTGTCCAGAACAACATTTGACTTCCCAGCAGTTGGGCTATACATCTGGTGAATATCAGCTTGCACCATGTCAAAATCTGGTGGAGGATATATGACCTGAGCTACCTATGGTTGCTCACCTCCAAGATATGCACTTTGAATCCCAGATTCAGCAACATTATCATCATCACAGAGTGGAGGATAGCCCAGTGTAGCTCTGATGGAGTTAGATATCCATTTGGCATGGTCAGAGCTAGCTTTGACTAAAACTCTCTCCCCCTTTATGACTTCTTGGGCAACATGATCTCTTACATCATCCTTTTGAAATCTAATCTGACTATCCAAGTACCTGATTCCCTCTTTAAAGTAAGGTCTGAGCTTAGTGAGCTGTTCAGAGATGGCCTTCTGGGAATCTTGAATTGCAGTCTTGACAGCAGTAATCTCAGCTTGAAATACTTTATCAAAGTCAGCCTTAACTGCAGCAGCAGATGTAGAAGGTTCAGCAGTCTTATTCTTCAATTCAGTGACTATAGCATTGTGTGAAGCAGTCAAGTTGTCATTCATCCTTAACTGATTTTCCAGTACATACCCTTGCTTCAATGCTATATCATCTACTTGGGCTTTGATCTTCTCTTGGTGTGTAGCCAGATACACCACTGCATTGCCACCCTTGTGGAAGCAGTCTGTCATCTCTTTCTTGTTGAGATTCATCTCAAACCTTATAGATTTTATATCTTGGGCAAGATCAAACTGTAATGATCTGTGCCCTGCATCAACATAAGCCTCTATGGCTTTCCTTTGTTCATCTATTTTTATCTGCAGTGCAATCAGTAAAGCACTATAGTCAACAGTTGGAGCTTGTTGAACTATAGGCTGTGGGGCTATAGATTGCAAGGCTTTCTTATAACTCTGACTTCTCTTGAAGACATAGAGTTTCTTCTTCTTAGCCTTTGCAGCCTCATCTTCTTCAGATTCTGAAGTGCTGGCTATTTCAACCCTTTCCTTAGGGCTTGGAGGTTTGTCAGCTTGCACATCAGGTGCTTTCTCACTTTCTGGCCTTAAAGGCTCTTCCAGAACTGTCAGTTGCTCCCCCTCAGCAGCAGCACTCTTATCTTCAGCAGCAGCATCCTTGTCCATGTTAAAATCTTCTTGATCTAGATTTAGAAATAAATCTTCCATTGTATATTCAGGTGGAGACTGTGCAGGAGAAGTTCTTGGTTCTTCAACTACTTGATCAGGAACCACTTCTAGTACAACAGATGTGTCTTGGATAATAACATCTGGTTCTTGGCTAGGTAGCTGAGTTTGCTGAGGAACATCAGACAAATCAGCATCTTCTATAAGATATTCTAAAGTTTTTAGGTCAGTGAGTACCTCTTGGATAATGATGGTGGCTTGCTCACTGTCCAGAGTAGAGGGTTCTTCTACTACTGGAGGCTCCCCCTGGCTTAGATCCCTGTGGATGGGGCTATCCTGTGGTAGCTCCCCTTGGATCTCAGCTACATCTTGAGAAGCAGGGGTCTTCTCTGCAGCCACTTCCTCTTGAGCATCAGGAGTGAAAACAACTTGTTCTTCACTCCCTGAACAGCTGGAGGACTCCTGTGTCACAGCAGCTGTCTTCCTTTTCTTCCTTGGAGGAGAATCTTTCTTAATAACTGGCTTCTCTGGAGTTGGCATTTCTTTGGACAATACCCTATCCCATCTGGAAAAGATCCTTAGATCCATCTTCCTCATGTGTTTGATCTTGCTTCCAGCAGCATTGCTCATTACCTCTGGTATTGTACCAGCTAGGTAGAGACTTATAATTCTTCCCAGATTGGGCTTCTTCAAGCTCTCCTTGATCTTGTCAAAAACCACTATTGACCAGTCTGTTTTCAGAGTGAATATGATTCTAGTCATAATTCCAAACATAGAGGCAGACACCCTGTCATGCCCTCCAGGCTTACTGAGAATAACCTTGCCCACAATCTCAGACATGAATTTTCCTTGACTGTTCATGCCTTTCCTGTTAAAGACAGATCCTATCTTCATCTTTGGATCAAGTCCACACCAGGTAAGGGCTTCCCTGGTCTTGGATGCAGTTACTTCTTCTTCATCTTGTGTTTTAGGTAGCTGGAGTACCTTCCTCAGACTTTTTGGTGAAATCTTGACTTTAGATCCATGAACTCTGGATTTGATTCTATATCCAGAGTCATCTACAACAGCTCCATTAAGGAATTCAAGAACTTCCTTCTTCCAAATCTTTGTTGGTTCTGAAACCAAGTATTCTAGTCCAGAATTGGCGACTAGGGTTACCACCGACTGGATTTCTTGATCTGCGTCGTCGAACGCGCCGCGCACTAGCTCATAGCCCTCGTTAACGTTCTCCTCAAGCTTAGGAGCCATTAGGGTTTGGAGAATTTGTCTTTAGAAAAGAGAGGTGTCGACACAGTAGTTTTGGTCTCGAAACTTTGAAAGCGTGTCGACAAACAAAGACAGAACCCTATTTATACCTTTCTGATTTTGAAGATGAACAGGCGGGACAACTAGCTTAACATGTGTCGACACTGGCAATAAGTGTCGACACTGACTTATAATGTCTCGACACATATGTGTCGACACAAGTTTAGTCAACAGATATTATGTGTCGACACTTGGTTATGTGTCGACACAATATATCTCGACACATAGTCGAGACTTTACTTAGAAAATTCTAAGTAAAACTTAAGTGTCGACACCACATTGGATGTGTCAACACCTATAGGACATGTGTCGACACTAACATTCTGAAGTGTCGACACCACATTCCTAGATGTGTCGACACCTTTTTCCTGAAGTGTCGACACCACTATTCTGTGTCGACATAGACTTGTCTATGTGTCGACACCTTTTTACTTAGCCAATTTTCTATTCTGTAAACTTAGTCTAAGTTTATCATTCCTAGTTCAATTTTGAATCTATTGAACTTAGCTTCTTCTAGTGGCTTAGTAAACATATCAGCTACTTGTTCATCTGTTTTAACATATTCAAGTGAAATATCTTCTCTTTCTACATGTTCTCTAAGAAAGTGATATTTAATCTCAATATGTTTTGTTCTACTATGAGATACAGGGTTATTAGCTATTGAAATAGCACTTGTAGAATCACAGTAAAGTGGAGTTCTACTTACCTGAAATCCATAGTCCTCTAGCTGATGTTGAATCCACAGAAGTTGAGCACAGCAACTTCCTGCAGCCACATACTCTGACTCAGCTGTGGAGATAGCCACACTAGTCTGCTTTTTGCTGCTCCATGAAATTAGTCTTCCACCTAGGAATTGACAGGTTCCAGTAGTGCTCTTTCTATCCTCTTTGCATCCTGCAAAGTCTGCATCTGAATAACCTGTTAGATCAAAATCTCCATTCCTAGGGTACCAGAGGCCTAGATAGGGAGTGCCCTTTAGATATCTCAATATTCTTTTGACTGCAGTCAAATGAGACTCTTTAGGGCAGGCTTGATACCTTACACAAACACATGTAGCATACATGATGTCTGGTCTACTAGCAGTCAAGTATAATAAGGAGCCAACTATCCCTCTATACAAGGTTTCATCTACAGGTTTCCCTGCATCATCCTTGCTAAGAGACATACTTGACCCCATAGGAGTCTTCATGGTGCTGGATGAATCCATACCATACTTCCTTATGAGTTCTAGGGTGAACTTGGACTGACAAATGGACAAACCATTTTCAGTCTGTTTAACTTGGAGACCCAAGAAAAACTTCAGCTCTCCCATACTACTCATCTCAAACTGACCTTGCATAAGTTTTGCAAACTTTTTGCAAAGGCTGCTTTCAGTAGACCCAAATATAATGTCATCTACATATATTTGGACTAGTATGACTTTGCCTCTAGATTCCCTAAGGAATAGAGTCTTATCTATTTTCCCCCTTGAGAATTTGTTCTCAATGAGGAAACTAGATAGGGTTTCATACCAAGCCCTAGGGGCTTGCTTTAACCCATATAAAGCTTTCCTAAGTCTATAGACATAATGAGGTAGAGTTGGATCAACAAAACCTGAAGGCTGCTCCACATAGACTTCTTCTTTCAAATTACCATTTAGGAATGCTGACTTGACATTCATTTGGTATACCTTGAATCCTTGATAGGTTGCATAGGCCAAGAACATTCTTATGGCTTCCAGTCTGGCTACTGGAGCAAAGGTTTGATCAAAGTCAATACCTTCTTCTTGCCTATATCCTTTAGCAACCAGTCTAGCCTTATTCTTAATGATGACTCCTTGTTCATCCATCTTATTCCTGTAGATCCACTTAACTCCTATTACATTGTGGTCTTTAGGTTTAGGAACAAGTTCCCAAACCTTGCACCTCTTGAACTGATTAAGCTCTTCTTGCATTGCTTCAGTCCATTGTGGATCTTGTATTGCTTCTTCAAACTTCTTAGGTTCAACTTGTGACAGAAAGCTGGAATAGATTGCAGCATTCTGATTTCTGCTCCTTGTTTGAACTCCTTGTCTTGGATCTCCAATAATCAGCTCTACTGGATGATCTCTAAGATGCCTGTGGGCTGGAGGCATCCTCACTTCAGGTTGAACCACTTCAGCATCTGCATCATGCTGTATACCTTGGATTTCTTCAGCAACTGGCACATGTAGTTCTCCCCCTGGACAGCAGCTACTCTCCTCTCCTTGCTGTCTTGCAGCAGGCACTTCTTCTATAGTAAGCTTGTCCATTGTCTTTGTCAAACCTGTGGGGCTGCATACATTGCTAGACAACTCATTATTAATAAGTTTTGTCTCATCAAAAACTACATGCACTGATTCTTCTACAACTTGTGTAGTCAAGTTGTAGACTCTATAAGCCTTACTATTATTGCTGTACCCAACAAAAATTCCCTCTTGGGACTTGGCAGCAAACTTAGTTATGTAAGACTTCCCATTGTTAAGTATGAAGCATTTGCAACCAAAGATCCTGAAGTAGGATAGGTTTGGTTTCCTGCCTTTCACAACTTCATAGGGGTCTTGTTTAGCCCTTTAGTGATGGTAGCCCTATTTATAACATGGCATGCAGTGTTAACTGCTTCAGCCCAGAAATACTCAGGCAGTGATGTATCACTTAGTAGGGTTCTACCAGCCTCTATCAAGGTCCTATTTTTCCTCTCAGCAATGCCATTTTGCTGAGGTGTTCTAGGTGAAGAGAATTCTTGAAATATCCCAAAGTCTTCACATAGTTTTGTCATGCTTTCAGACTGAAACTCAGTACCATGGTCACTTCTAATCTTGACCACAGTACTATTTAGTTCATTCTGAATTTGCTTGACAAAGCTGTAGAAGACACTAGGTGTTTCAGATTTCTGTCTTAAGAAGAACACCCAGGAAAACCTTGAGTAGTCATCTACAACTACAAGGGTATAGACCTTCCTACCTAAGTTGTGAACTGGCATTGGACCAAAGAGATCCAAATGCAAGAGGTACAAACACCTCACAGCATCTTTGTTATCTATGCTTCTAAAGGTGGATTTAGTCTGCTTGCCCTTCTGACAAGCTGAGCAAATGCCATCTTTAACACACTTAACTTGAGGACCATTCCTCACTAACTCTTTGCTAAAGAGTTTGCTAATAGTCTTTTAGTTAAGATGGGCTAGCCTCTTGTGCCATTTGACACAATGAGAGACTGTCTCATCAGCTACAAAACAAACTGGAGAACCATTGTTCTCAATCATAATGTCTAGGCAATAGACATTCCTTTTCCTATAACCTGTCAAAATGATCTCTTGATCACTTGACCTCTTGATATGACAACCATTTTTAACAAATGAGATGTCATACCCTACATCACTTAATTGACTTATACTTATTAGGTTGTGTTTCAACCCTTTAACATAAGCCACTTGAGTAATGGTAACTAAGTTTGAAGAAATGTTACCAAACCCTTTGATGATTCCTTTTTCAGAACCACCAAAGGTCACTTTTGGACCATTTTTGATTGGAATGTAGTCCTTCAGTAGTCCCCTAGTTCCAGTCATATGTCTGGAACATCCACTGTCCAAGTACCATGTAGGGGTATGGCCACTTGGACTGACCTGCAAAACAAATTAATGAACCTTAGAACCCAAAGTATTCTTGGGTCCTTGGTGATTGTTAGTTTGCAATTTGACAAACCTACCTACTGGCTTTCCAACAGGTAGTTTGGAACTCACTTTGGCACTCACATTGTGCCAACAGTCTACTGCAAAATGGCCAACTTTGCCACAGCACCAACATTCAAATTTATTGTACCTTTGCTTAGGTACTGCCTTGGCTGTCTTGACTACAGCAGGCTTGTTGAATGTTGGGGTTTTGCCCTTGGACTTATACTTGGACTGCTCAGTCCCTGCAGGTCTAACAAAACCCAGTCCAGCTTTACCCTTATGATGAACAAATTCATCAATTATGGGTAACACTGACTTAGGTTTAGAAAACCTAGCAACCAAGTCCTTTTCCTTCTGAAGATTGTTCTCCAGACACTTAATTTGATCATTCTTAAAATTGATAGTTCCCATCTGAATCACAGTAATGTGTTTCAGCCTGGCTACCTCATTCAGTTTTTGATCAAATTGCTTCTCAAAATCTGTTGCAGCAGCTTTAAGATCAGCAATTTCCTTTGCCTGACTTTTGGCTAGGGTCTTGCTTTTCTTGTAGGCTTGCAACAGTACCTTATATTCATCTATAAGCTGATGAATATCATCCTCAGACTCAGATACATTCTCATCACTTGATGAAGAAGAATCTGAATCTGAACTAGAACAAGAAACTGAACTTGAACATGAACCTTGTACCTGACTGGGTCCTGGCTGCTCCAGGATTTTGGCACTCTCTGTCAAAGCCATTAGCCCTTGGCATTGACTATCTTCTTGTTCATAAATAGACTCCATGATCTGCATGAATTCTTCCTCTTCTTCTTCAGCAAACAGCCCTATGTAGGCTTCAGCCTCAGACTCAGTTTCTGAAGAGAGATATCTGATAGAGTCTTCTCTTTCTTGGCTACAAAAGACTTCTCTTTCTTTCCTTTGAAGTGAGTCTTTTTCCTGTCTCCAGAATCCTTTCTCTTCTCTGGACAATCTGCAATAACATGGCCCTGCCTATTGCAGCAATAACAAACAATCTTTGAACCAGTTGCCTTGCTTGATTTTGTCCTTTTCTTGTCATTCTTTGAAGACCTCTTTTTCTGATAAGAGTCTTCCTTTCCTTGTGATGTAGAAGGCCTTGACCTCCACTGTTTCTTTTTCAAAAACTTCTGAAAGTGTCTAGTGAAAGCAGCAAAGTCTTCATCACTTTCACTGCTCTTAGACTTTGTGCTGATAGACTCATCAGACTCTGATTCAACTACCTCTGGAGGTGGAGTTGAAGACTTGTTCCTGCACTTTCTGGGAACTTCTGTTTTGAAAGCAACAGTTCTTTCTTTGTGCTCAGTCCTTGTTGATTTCTCCTCCTCTTTTCTCACTGTTAACTGCATTTCATAAGATAATAGCTTGCCAAACAGTGTGGGAGGAGAAATTTCCCCCAACTTAGTCATTTCTCTTATGGCACAGATCTTGGTGTCCCAATCTTTGGTTAGGGACCTTAGGAACTTGTCATTTAGTTCATAGTTACTGAACTCTCTTCCATAAGACATGAGTTCATTAACTATTCTGTAAAATTTCTTATAGCACTCAGTGATGCTATCACCCTTTCCTTGCCTAAAGCTTTCATACTCCTGATTTAGCAAGGACTTCCTATCTTGCCTAACTTCTTCAGAACCTTCCATATAGACAATGAGAGTATCCCACATCTCTTTTGCTATTTTACAGTGAATTAAGTTCTGAAAAGTTGCATCATCAATGGCACTCAATATTATGTTCTGTGCTCTCTTGTCCATGGTGGCCAGGACAATTTCATCTTTAGTCATCTCAGAGAAATCCTTTGGAGTTCTCTGGTTTGCATCTAGAACTGAAATCTTCATAGGCACATAAGGCCCTTCCTTAACTGTGATGTAGATTCTAGGGTCAGAGGCTTCCATAAATAGCCTTACCCTTTCTTTCCAGATCCCAAAGATCTCCTTTCTACATATGGGTAATTTCATGGAACCCAATTCCTTGTGATTCTCAAAGGAACCCATGTTTCTTGATTTTCTTGAATTTCTTGAATCTGTGTTTTGCCTTACTGAATCTGCCAAACAGGATCTCCTCAAACTGTTAGTCCTTGTTTTGAGGAACCTGGCTCTGATACCACTTGAAAGATATGGTACCTAAACACCTAGAGGGGGGGGGGGGTGAATAGGTGACCTAATCCTTTTCTAACTTTGTTGGCAGCCAAACAGTTATATCACAGATTTCTAATTACTTTTGCACAGCAAACAGCAATAACAAAATATACACAGCTAATCCACAGCACAATCACAGCACAGCACACAGTGTTTTATAGTGGTTCCCCAAGATATGGGTACATCCACTTTCCCCCTTCGCCTATCTAGTAGTGTGCTAGATTCGGCCAAACTTCTCCACTGTCTCAGAACCCAAATTGGTTCCTACCTCAGGCCCAAAGCCTTACAACTCAGCTTTATCCCAAAGCCTACACTCAGCCAATCAAGGCCTACTCTCAGCCAACCAAGGCCTACACTCAGCCAACAAGGCCTACACTCAGAGATCTCTATCTCCTACACTCAGGCTAACAAGCCCTACCCTCAGCCTTTATAAATACAGGCTTACAAATCACTCAGATCCAATGGATCCTACAAGTTAAAAATGTAATACAAATAATAACTCTACAACTTAGAATTAAAGGAGGGGAGTTGAGAGATTCTTGATGAGTTCTTGGAAGAACTCAGCTGGATTCACCCTGACTTAGCTTTCTTCAAAGCTTCTTGAGTAGAACTGAATAAGACTGAATCCTCTGCAGTTGTTCCTTGACCTCTGCCACTTAAGATCCAGACTGAATCTGAATCCTTCTTCTCAGCCTAGTTCCAAAGGCTGATTTCTTGGATGAAGCCCTCTCTCTCCAACTTCTTAGATCTGCACTTGAACTGCAAGATCTTCTTTTGTTGATTCTCTTTGTATTACTTCAATAATTACTTCAACAACTCTTAACAACTTTCAACAACTTTGAACAACTTTTGACAACAGTTTCTGTAAACTGTAGGTGCCTATTTATAGGCTTTCTTCATGGTAACCGGCTGGACCGGTCCATAACTGACTTCTGATATCTCTGACAGGTGCTGTAGACCGGCTGGAACGGCAGCTGTCAAATCATCCAGTCACTTCTTGAAAATCTCTAACTGTCTGTAAGTGTCGAGACTTTCTGTCTTTAAGTGTCGACACTTATAGTCCAAGTGTCGACACATGTTGTGTAAGTGTCGACACAAGTCTACAAGGTGTCGACACAACTCCTTGTATGTCTCGACACAGATTCTTCTGCATGTGTCGACACTGAAATTGAGTGTCGACACAAGTACTTGTTCTTCTAGCTTTTGCTGAATTCTTCTATGTGTCGACACATCTCTTTTGTGTCGACACATCTTCTTGTGTTAAATCTGTCAAGTGTCGACACTGCTTCTTGGTGTCGACACATAGTCTTCTATGTTGAATCTTACTGAGTGTCGACACAGCTCCTTATGTCGACACACCTTCTTGTTGTTGAGACTTCAGCTGAGTGTCGACACTTTCCCATAGTGTCGACACTTGTACTTAGAATAATTTGTTGTTCTTTCTGTTCTTTGCTAAGTGTCGACACAGCTCCATGTGTCGACACTTTCTTCCAGTGTTGAGTCTTCAGCTTTGTGTCGACACATTGTTCTGGGTGTCGACACATACTTCAAATGCTGACTCTTCTGTTGAGTGTCGACACATTGTGCTGGGTGTCGACACTTACTTCAAGTATTGACTCTTCTGCATAGTGTCGACACATTGTGTTGAGTGTCGACACTTGTACTTAGACTTTGCAGACTTTTGCTGAGTGTCGACACAGCTCCAAGTGTCGACACTTTCTGGTATAGACACAGCTTCACTGGGTGTCGACACACCTCCTTGTGTCGACACTTTCTGTCTGCACTTTTCTTCACTGAGTGTCGACACAGCTCCAAGTGTCGACACTTTCAGTCTGGTGTTGACTCTGCATCCCAGGTGTCGACACAATCACTCCAAGTGTCGACACTGCTTGTATGGGTGTCGACACAAGCTTTCTTAAGTGTCGACACTTTCCCTCTGGGTGTCGACACATGGACTTAGAAACTTTTTGCTTCAGTCCAGTGATTTTTTAACATGCACAAGTAACTCAAACATACATCAAATACATTATGATGTATATCATTGAGTTGGGTGAGGCTTCTTCAAATCAGGTACATTTGACCAATGTACCCAACAAAAGCACTACCGGTCAGACCTATCGTACGCCTCAACGCTGGTGCACGAAGCGGACTCCTGCGTACTCTTGCCGGCTGGCGCACCGGACTTCTGTTTGCGAAGTGCTAACCACACTTGCCGAGTCAGCGTATTGGCGTCGGTGCATCGACCCGCCAATACCGAAGACCCACCACCTTAATTTTCTTTCCTTTCATGCACATGCAAATTTATCGTATTCAAAACCGAGCCGAAGCTCCCCGGACCAAAATGTCCGTCTCAAACAATCGAGCCGAAGCTCCCCGGACCAAAACGTCTGTCTCTTAACCATCTAAGCCGAAGCTTCCAACTATCTTCCTGTGCTAACTGTGTTTCATGAAATGTGCAACCCTAATTACTAAGTTACTCTTTTCAGCTTGTTAATACAGTTTACGTTAACCCAGGACTGCCCCCGGTATTCCCTGTGAAGGGCACTCAAGGGGCACTAGGAACTATGATGGGATTACGCCTATCGTTCCCTTACGCAAGGTACTTATTATTATTATTGGTTAATTCCCTTACCCATTACCTTCTCATATTACAATAGGCTAATCCTAAGGTGATTTGACTCTACCTCACCTCGGGGAAGACGATCTTTCGTCGAACCCGAGCGCCTCTAAACTCTAGTCAAACCAATTTCTCATCACTCTTCCTATCCTGCTATGGTGAACTCATCCACATCTATCCAAAATTACTAACTCCTACACCATGTCCCATTGTATCTTATTGCAATTTACCCATCTTGCCAAATGCAGACCATCATAGACTATATGTCGGACCGGACAGGTGATAATCCAAATATTCATTCAAATGGCCTACCTTATTTACTGGATACTTATCATGACACAAATAGACTAAATCCAGGAAATTATAATTTTCCTAATTTATCTGGTATTTAATTAATTTCCTTAAAGCTTCCAAAGACTATCAGTTTGAACATGAACTACCCTAAGTACTCATGCAAGATGCCTAAAAAAATTATGATAAATATTATGTTATCTCAATATGGTAAATCCAAAGTATCACAATTTTTCTATCATTAAAACGACACTAAAACTATTGTAGCAAAATTTACTATCTTCCGTTGTTTAGGAATCGAGTACGGAAAATATCCATCCAAAAATTATAAAATAATTATACTATGCAGATACAACTTAAAAGTAGCATTGGTCAAGTTTCATAATTTATCAGCAAGTATTAATCTCTGAATAAATTAATTATCAAAAATCTCCATATTGTGAACTTGTACAGAAAGTACTGCAATTAACCCTCTAAAAATTATAAATAAATTCCTACAAGCATATTTTTGCCTGAAATCATCAATATCTAAGTCTCATGATTTTTCAACAGTTATATCATCTATAAATAATTTTATATCACCGAAGCCCTTTTTGAAACTAGTGAAGGAAGTACTAAATATAATCAATTAAAAATTGTAACAAAATTCGGGGATATTCACTTAGACCTAGATTATCTTCTGACCAAATTTCATCTGTTTCAAATGAACATAATAATCAAATTAATTAAAATATCATTTTGGGCCTTTTGATAGTTAACAAATAAAGTACCAGTGATAAAATCCATAAAATTCCTATAAAATTACTAGGGGATCTAGATGGTCGAAAACTTACTCTACCCAAGTTTCACAACCTTTAAATAAGGTTTAGTGGCTGAATTTAGAAAATTCTGCTTCTACCCTAAAACTAGGGTTAGGGTTTTGAGGTGCCTACCTTCCTCCAAGTACACTAAGATTTCTTCCAGAGAACTTAGGTTACACTACCTTCAATTCTATTGAGTTTTCAAGGTCATACAAAGGCATTTGCCCCCATGTCCTTCACAACCCCCAAAAGTCCTTCCTTAGGGTTTGAGGTTGAACCCTAGGGTAACTCAGGCCTAAATCACCTCATTTTCCTTAAGAGGGTGACCTTGGCCACACTAAGTTAGTGTCCAAAACCTCAGCCTCTATTGAGGGGAGGTTGCCACCCTAAGCCCATGGTGCACTTTTAATCAAAAACACCTCCATAAGGCCAAACTATGGTTTGGTGATTCCCTAGCCAAAGTCCATCCAAATGGGTTGAAAATTTGTACAGAGCTAGGTATTGATTCCAGGGACCACTCACAAAAAATTGGGAGGGTTTGGAGGTCATTATACCACTTAATTAAAATATCCTAGCATTACTAAATAGAAGTAAAAACTTTAGGCAAAGTGTCTCTAAAAATTCTGACTTTTGGGCAGGCCCTAGGTATAGCTAAGATGGACTCGTTGCCAAAATTTCAATTAATTTGGACCAAGGATGAAGTGTGGGCACTCAGTTTAATGTCTGCCTAGCCCTAGGTGTAGGTCCCACCAAAATGGGTGTCCTGGTCAAACCAGGCATCCAAATGGGTTTAAATAACTTTTAAAATAAAATAGATACCCAGGGCTACAAGTTTCATGTTGGTGACTTTTTCATTAAAGGAGCCTAGGTATTTTTAAAAATTAAGACCATTAAATACCAAATCTGTGACATGAATTTAATAAATCAGAAAAGTATATACTATAGTTTAAAATCATATTAGCACGAATCTTGAAGCACAACTGGACGGGATCCATTCATCTTCCACCTTGAGCCGATGGCCAGGATTCATCCCACCTAGAGCCACTTCCAAGCACTGCCGCTGGCGATTCGGCCACTTCCTCGGCCGGCCACCGCCACCACCACCTCCGTTGAGGTGGTGGCCGTCGCCTAGCGGCGGCTTGGCCGCCGGAAAGCCCTATTCTGGCGGTTCTAGCAAGAAAATTTTCGGCCAAAATCCATGGAAATCCCGAATTGGATCGGGCTCAATTGAGCCCGAACCTTGGACCTAGTGATTGTTATGATCTATACATGAGAGAAGGAGTGGAGGAGGACCTCTCTGGTGGTCTGGAGTCGAGTCGATCTTCGGGTTGCCATGGTGGTGGTGCCACCGGCCGGATTTCTGCAACAGTGTAGTCAAGTGGCTCGAAATCTCCAGGTAAATGGTGGGAATGGTTTCTCTCATGTCACTGATGGTGTTTAAAACACCAGTTGGGGGAGGGGAGAGGCCAACCATCAATGGCCATTAATGGCCATTGAAAGCTTGGCTCGGCCAAGGTGGTGGGGGGGGGGGGTGAATCTAGCTTGGGGTGGCCAAGAAACTGCTGGAAACTCCTCCCCTTTTCCATGGGAGTTGAATTCAACCATCAAGGATGGATCTTGGCCCCCCTAAGCCATGAATGGCTTCTTCCTCCCTCTTTCGCTCTCCTCCTTTAAAGGGCAAATGGAGCTTTCTCTCTCCTAGTCACCCATGTTGACTGGTCAACTCCATAGGATATGTGCAGCCCACTTAATCATAATAATTATGAAAAGTGAGGTTAGCCTAAGGGGAAAATGGCTTGAGCTTGGGTTAGCCCATTTGGGCTAGGTTTGACTAGCTTAGGCTAAGGTTGACTTGGGTCAATTTAATCATTTGGGTTGACCCCAATGGGTCCTTGGTGACCCATTAGCCTCCCCTAAGGTCTATGTAGGGTTGGGTAGGGTTAACTTGGCACCTTGGAGGTCACTTGACCCTTGGTAAGGGCACTTTGACCACTTTGGGGCCTGAGTTGACTTGGGTCAACTTAGCCACTATGTTTGACTCCAATGGGTCCCTAGTGACCTCTTGACCTCACTTTAGGTTTAGGAAGCCCTGAGTAAGGTTGATTGGGCACATTAGGGGTCACTTGACCCTTAGTTAGGACACTTTGACCAAATTAGGGGTTAGAGTTGACTTGGGTCAACATGATCATTTGGGTTGACCCCAAGGGGTCCTTGTTGACCCCATGGCTTCCCCTGAGGTCTAGGAAGGGTTATGTAGGGTTACCTTGCACTTTGGAGGTCACCTACCCTTAATTAGGGTACTTTGGCTAGATGAGGGGCCTAAGTTGACTTGGGTCAACTTGGTCTCTAGGGCTGAACCCAATGTGTCCTTGGTGACCCATTGATCTCACTTTAGGGTTAGGAGGGCCTAGGTGGGGTCCACTTGGCTAAGGGAAGGTTAATTGACCCTAAATAGGCTAGTTTGACCCATTTAAGGTTAGAGTTGACTTGAGTTAACTGAGTCTCTTTGATTGACCCCAATGGGTCCTTATGGCTCTAATGGGCCTCCCAAAATGTTTTGGGGTGTTGTGGTAGGGTCTTGGGGTCAAGGTGTAGCCCCATGGTCATCCTAAACTATTGTTCAGACTTCTACTATTTGCAGACCATGAGGATCCTCACCTTGGCCTTCTATCTCTTGGCTCATTTCTAGCTTCCTAGGGTTTTGTCATGACCTAGTCATGGCCAAAACCACTCTTAGGGGTCTAGTTGGAAATGGGATGTTACAAATCCTAATAAACAAAACAAAGATTTCGTCCCCGAAATCAAGGTTAAGCCTACGAGAATTTCCACCGAATAAAAGAAACTTGTAACATCCCATCCCGATGCCATGTTTGCTAAATTAGGTTTAAAAGAAAACCTAAATCTATGACCAATTCGCCCAATTGGCAAACCAAGATCCCAATAAACAAAAGATTAGACTCTACTCTTCCTGGAGCAGCCTTTCTAGTTTAAAGCAGGAGAATAAATTGAACATCTTGAGGGGTTGTGAGGTATACCTGACTGAACAGCTCTGGGTACTTTTGTCGCATCAGGTCCTGCGGTTCCCAGGTATGCTCCTCCTGTCTGTGGTCCTCCATAGGACTTTGACTAACGGAACCTTCTTGCGATGCAAGATCCGTACTCCTCGGTCGTCGATCCAAACCGGCTCTAAGCGAACTGACCGGTCTGAAGCTACCGGCCCTTCGGTGGTCAAAATCTGCTGCTCTGGGCGTAGTAGAGCCCTCCTTAGTGAAGAAATGTGGAAGACGTCGTGCAGAGCTGCCAACTCTGGTGGTAACTTTAGCCTGTATGCTAGGGGTCCGATCCGCTCCAGGATCCTGTAAGGGCCCATATACCTAGGGTTGAGCTTCTTCCTCTGACCACGCACCCGTGAAACTCCATGCATGGGCCGGATCTTCGAAAACACTCGATCCCCCACCTGAAACTCCACCTGACAATGCCGGGCGTCATAGTACTTAGCCTGTCTGTTCTGCGCCCCTAACATCCTGTCTCTGATAATCCTCATCTGAGCCTCGGTGTCTTCAACAAAATCCGATCCCAACACCTTCGGATCCTCGTCCTGAATCAATGAAAGCGGTGTCCTACATCTCCTTCTGTACAAGGGTGGAGAGTTGCGTTGAATGTTGACCGAGAGCCCAGATAAGCCTGTACTGATCTTCTCTCCTTGGACGTACACTATCCATCCTGATTCAACACGATCATCTTGAGCACACCATGATATTGAATAACTACTCACAAAACTTATGAAACACCTACGTGAGTTTTCTTTCGGGTCAGGGTGACCCTAGATATCTCGGCCAGTCTATCGTTGATGTTCCAATTATAATTATGCCCGGAGTGCGGATGAGGAATCATGTGTATGAAAGTCCCTAATTATATCCTCGAACTTCTCCTCTAATCGGGCAGTGACTGTAATAGTTTCCCAAAAGTTCTTGCACTTAACCTTCATCGGTCGACGGACCTCACCGTGCATTACAAAATCCATGACGCCCTTCTTCACTCCAGGGAGATACACGTTCTGAGATACACCAAACTTCCGATGATTAAATTTCTCATTTGTATGGGTATTCAATGACTCTATAAAATCTCCACTTCGCAATCAGATTCTTATCCCTACGAATACGCCAGAGTAGCACTGAATACGGTTTACGTCCATTTCACTATATTTACGACGCAAACGTTTCTAGATGAGATCTAAGGAAAAACTCAAGTCAGTAACTAATTTGCCCAATAAACAAAAGACACGCATATGACACTTAGACTTACACTGCTTCTTATTCAGGAATCTCTGAAACTGCCTTGTGAAGACAGCAAAGTCTTTATCTGAGTCACTGCTGTCTGAACTTTGGTTGTCTGAATTATCTGAAGCAATTTCAGCAACTATCTTAGGAGGTGATGGAGACATCCTCCTATTCTTCCTAGTGGCTTCAACCTTGAAGGCCACAGACTTTTCTCTATGCTCCCCTTTTGCACTTTTCTCTTCCTCTTTCCTAGCCATCAGCTGCATCTCATATGACAGCAATTTTCCAAACAAAGTTGGAGGAGAGATATCTGTAAGTTTGACCACTTCCCTAATGACACAAATCTTAGTGTCCCAATCCTTTGTCAAGGATCTTAGGAATTTATCATTCAGTTCATATGTACTGAAGATTCTTCCATAGGACATCAGCTCATTTACTATTCTATAGAACTTTTTATAACACTCAGTTATACTATCAGACTTTGCTTGTCTGAAACTCTCATATTCCTGGTTCAGCATAGACTTTCTATCTTGTCTGACTTCTTCAAAACCCTCCATGTAGACTATCAAAGTATCCCACATTTCCTTGGAGGTCTTGTAGTGAATCAAATTTTGAAAGGTTGAATCATCTATGACACTTACTATGATATTCTGGGCTCTTTTATCCATAGTTGTCAGGATGATCTCATCCTTAGTCATCTCCGAAAAATCCTTGTGAATTCTTTGGTTTGCATCTAGAACTGACTGTTGGGTATTGTATCCACAATTACCTGGATTTGAGGAAGCCACCTGTCAAGTTAAGATGAATTCACAATGTATTTGATAAAATCTTTCAAGTTGTGCTTGCAGTTTTTCCACGCTAAGTGCACACCAATGTCAGGGTGCAGTATGTCAATATACACGGGTCTGCACGACGTAATCCCTCGTTGAGCAGATCAGTGTGTTGGCCTACGTGTACTCTCTCTATTGGAGTGTACTTATTTTCAAGTACAGGGCTGTGTCAACTCAAGAGCAGACAAGGAGCAAGGATGGGTCAAGGAGCACCTCATGGGTGGAAAGATGAAAAATCGTCTAAGTGTAAATCGACGAGAATCACCAAGTGATTCTCGCCGATTCGGCGAGAATCACTAGTGATTCTCGCCGAATCGTCGAGAATCATTGGCTGATTCTCGCCGACTCGATCCAACTACTTCAAAGCGAGCAACTCTGATGCTAAGTAATAATCGACGAGAATCACTAGTGATTCTCGCCGAATCGTCGAGAATCACTGGCTGATTCTCGCCGTCTCGACCCGGCTAAATCAGAGCGTACAATCAAGTCAACATTGACGAGAATCATCTTTGATTCTCGCCGAATCGACGAGAATCACCTTTGATTCTCGCCGATTTGACGAGAATCACCTTCGATTCTCGCCGATTTTGACTTGGGCAATTTTCTGGAAACAGCTGGACCGGATTCTGCCGCTGGCACTGTTTTGAACCGGAATTAGGGTTCCTTCTGGTGGTACCCATAACGGTCATAAAAGAGTATTTTACTGTATAAATACACGCGTATTTTTGAACAGTAGTTCAGTGAAGAAGATTTGAAAAACACGAGCCGCGACGTGACCTAGATCGCGATTTCCGCCGCCGCCGCCGTTGCTGCACGAGCAAGTTGATCGCCGGTCTTGATCGTGGTTTCTTCCAGATCTCCCGTCGACAAAAGCTTAGCCAAGCATAGCGTCTCACGTGTCTAACCGGAGATCCTTTGTCTCTTGATTTGTTGATTGGGAAAACCTTCCCCGTCCGAATCGATTGAGACGATCGATCCTAGTGTGACCGTTGGAAGACCTAGCTAGCTTTGCTATGAAGTTTGGATCTCCAAAGTACTGCAGCAGCACACCGTTGTCGCCGCCGATCCCGTGAACCAAGCCGCCGCCCATCTTGCCGCCGCCGGTTCCGGGGAGATTCTCTCCAAGAGAGATCTAGGGTTGTGGACTCTTCGTGGACTTCAAGAACACGTCGTCAACGAAGAGGGACACCTTAGTCTCCAAAAGTAGTTTGTATTTCTTGTACATTCTAGTTTTATTTTTATTGTAAAGGAACGTTGGTTCCTAGCTATAAGGGTTGAGTGCAACCCGTGTTGTGGGAGTGTTGACTCCTACGTGTGGAAGGGTTCCTTCCGATAGTGCAAGGATTGGATTTCAATCCTGTTGGTGAAGAGACCGAGTCGTCCCTTGTTTGGAGATAGGTCGAAGGGGGAAAGTGGATGCACCCAAATCGGGGAACCACTATAAATAGCTTGTGTACTTTGTTTGCTGTGCTGTTTTATTTTCGTGTGCAGGTACAATTTTAATTCCGCAAAAACGCTGCACGTCACCTATTCCCCCCCCATAGGTGAAGGTAGTCGACACTAGGTGGACTTTCAAGTGGTATCAGAGCCAGGTTGCTCATCAAAAAGGTTTACACCTTAAGTAGAATCCTGCCACCAGTGTCAGAAGCATGGAGCTGGATCATGAGATATCGCCACTAAGACTTCCCACATGCACAAAGGAGTATTATCCCGTCTGCAAGATGAGAGTGTCGTATCACTTGGAGGCTATCGATCCTCGAGCATCTTTCATCCTGGAAGAGGGTCCTTTTATTCTTATGAAGACCTCCGGCTCTGGAAAGAATATCCAAGTGCCCAAGTGCATTGCTGAGATGTCAGAGACGGAACTCTCATTATTTAATCTGGACAAGATGATTCGTCAGATTATCATGGATATCTGGTCTGGACCTTCTCGCTCCAGATTGGAAAAATGTGGGACGGCCAAATCTATGTGGGTGATGATCTCAGAGCTGATGGGGGGATCAAAGAAAGCTGGAATCTGCTGTCAACTAGAGGATGAAGCCTATGTGGGGGTCCTCGCCTCTGAAGATGAAGGCAAGGATCAATCGGACAGCATCAGAGCTCCAGTGTCCGTGTCAGAGACTGAAGAGGCCAGTGAGGAAAGCAGCTCTGATGAGGATGACACAACGGTCACTGGCTCTAATGACAATAACACGAAGAGCAGGTAATTTCTTCATCTTGCCCCATCTCTCATGAAGTTTCTGAAGACAGGAACTGTTTCCCTTCAAAAAATCCTGATTCTCTGAAGAGAGGCCTTCAGAAAAGCAACCTACTTGTTGAAGAACAAGCTCAGGAGATTGCTCGGCTGAAGATCTTGTTGGTTCTCCAATTGGCATCCAACAAGGTCAAGGACTCTAAAATCTCTGATCTAGAGAGTAGTCTAGAGAATGAGAAGAGGATAGTATCTAACTTTTCCAAGGTTGATGCTATAAAGAGAAAGGAAGAAAATGGGTGGATCTCCCGAATTATCAATTCGTGGAGAAATGGGGAAACAGTATTCCGACCCCCCACTCCGAGCAGGAAGGGTACTCATCATGCCTTCCGGTATGATCACAGGAACAATCGTGGTCACTGCAAGGGTGATCTGTCCTCATGTGGAGACACCCATAGTGCAAGGGCCCTCATGGCCACCCATGAGAGAATACCTAAGGCTCATTCTGAGCCCTTTGTATTCTCGTCCACTGCCCCTACTCGGCATGAATCGGCTGGTATCAGCTCTCAGAACTCCTCTCTCTACCCAAGGACACAGGAAAGGGGGGTTATAAGTCATGTTGTAAGTTCTCATGGGGCCTCAGGAAGGGGGCTGACTGAAAGGAAGGCACCTCCTCCCAGGCCTCGTGACGCTCGCTGCATGCATTCATTCCACCCTTCCACGTGTCACGGTGGAAGAGGCAGTTCTGGGAGCAGATCCAGATCTATCCCGTTTGGACTAGGCTCATGACTACCTCAGTCACTAGATCAGGTCAGAAACGGAGATACAACATTCATGCGTGTTGGTGCTGTGGCAAGGTGGGACACTTTGCCATAGACTGTTGGCACAACCCCTCCGTGTCAAGGGCAAGGGCCTATCCACATCTCCTGGGCAGAGGTAGTCTTCCTGACAGGATTTCTGAGGGAAGGCATTCGAGTGTTTATGCTAACAAGAACCTAGGACCCAATATATATTGGGTTCCTAAGGTAAAGTAACTCTCTTTTGCAGGGTAGTCTAGGTTCCCATAAACATGATGAGAACTAGACAGTAAATGTTTCAAGACTAAATTGGAACAAATATATGGAATATCAGAAGTACCATTTACAATGGGATACTCGCATTGAACACCTGGTATGTCTCAAACTGAGGGGGTAAATCATGAATCTCATAATCCCAGGTATTTTTGATCAGCTCATATACTTGAGTCATATTGTATCGACATATATATATATATATATTTATATATATACATATATACACATATATGGGTGTACACCTAAGGATAGGTTAACGCGGTAAACATAAACCTTAGACACATCAATGAAGATTTATCGGAAATTCCACTGGTAGATTCGAGAACTAACATCTCCAGGCGTAAATCAATTCACTGAAAACTAACGAAGATACGTCATTGGAAATCTCGACAACGAAGATACGTCAATGGAAATCTTGACATCAAGAAATGTATGGAAAAGCCCGGTTCAAACCATAAATATATTGGCTTTAAGAAATATATATGTGTTTAGAAGTTTTTTTTAATTGTCTTGATATCAGAAGACTTCGAGAATGCGGCATGCCTCTTAACCTGAAGATTCCTATTAAAGAATCCCTTCGATATCGACGAAGACAAATTCCCACCGATCCTTAGCAAAGGGATCCCGTTAAAACCCTGTTAAAACCTGTCGTTAACACAAAGGAATCCCGCCGACTCTTCATTTCCGCAGGAAACTTACCGAAGGAAGCTCACCGAAGGATTCTCTCCTTTTCCTCCTTCACACTCGCCGAATCGTCCCTTCAAGCTCGTCGATATCGCACATGATTCTCACCCGTCAAACTCGCCGACTCTTCCCCTTCCGTCGACAACCGCAGGAATCCCACCTTTTCCGTCGACAACCACAGGAATCCCGCCTCTTCCCCTTCCGTCGATAACCGGAGGCAACTCGCTGATTCTTCGTCGCGATCTTCTTCCGGTTTCCCGCCGCTTCCGTCGATTCTCACCGTCTACGCTTTTGGGTAACCACATCCTCATCCTTACAAGGACGTTATTACTAGTGTCGCTTCTCTTTTGACTTTTGATTTAGCATAGAGTAGGGATTCTCTTCCTAGGTTTGCAATGGCTCCAAGGACAGCCGCTGGACTGATCACTGGATGTGAGCTGGTTCGAACAGGGTTCTCACATGCCTCAGATGAATTCAGAAACATCATCCTTATGCTTGAAGAGGCTGGACTGTCATTCATACTGGAGCACCCCTGTAAAATCCTGGACAAGGAAGTGATGGAGTTCTTCGCAACCGCAAAACTACGGAATGATGACTCTCTCATCAAGAGCAATGTTGCAGGGGCAAAGATCAAGATGACTGCCAGCAAGCTGACCCACTTCTTGCAGCTCACTAGCTCGACGCACGAGGATTATCTGGATGAACAGGACAAAACCAGGACTTTATTATTTTGTGGACTCGCTCGAGGAACTAGGTCGATAAAGCGAAAGGATATGAATGAGGAGGGAAAACTTCTGTCAGACATCATTGGAAAAGTACTCATATGCAAGCCGGGCTCTCATGACCACATCTCTGCAGACATGTTCAAGATCCTTGTGGCAATTGTCTGCAGAAAAAGATTCAACTGGGGGGCATTGCTTTTTGAGAAGATAAAGGACACACTCAGATCTCCTAGCTTTGGCCGAATCATCAGTCTATATCTCAATCAGTTAAACGGAGATAAGTATGACATGAGTAATGGAGTTCCACTGCATTACTTGAAGAAAATGGACTCGAGCGTCTTTGACAGATGGGAGAGACGTATTGGGCAGGCTGCCGTGGTAGAAAAACAAGAAGCATCTCCAGCCGAGGACGGAACTGTGGCTGATTCCGTAGTAATCCCCAGTGAAATTCCTGATGCACTGACTGCAGGAATTGAGGGGGAGTCTCTACCCGCTTATGATAATATCGTATCTGACATCTCCCTGATAGCCAGAGATGCAGTAGCGGCTATACAAGAAGAAAGTGAAGCTGTACTGGAGAATGAGGAGGCCCTGACTCTGAACAATCTAGGAGCCGGAGGTGCTGTAGAGGAGACTGCTGACGAAGGTTTGGAAGACGAGGCAGCTGAGAATGAGTTCATGGATGTTGGGTACATTGGCTAAATGTACCTGATTTGAAGAAGCCTCACCCAACTCAATGATATACATCATAATGTATTTGATGTATGTTGAGTTTGTTTGTGCAGGTTAAGTAATCACTGGACTGAAGCAAAAGATTTTCTAAGTCCATGTGTCGACACCCAGAGAGAAAGTGTCGACACTTAAGAAGGCTTGTGTCGACACCCAGACAAGCAGTGTCGACACTTGGAGTCATTGTGTCGACACTTGGGATGCAGAGTCGACACCAGACAGAAAGTGTCGACACTTGGAGCTGTGTCGACACTCAGTGAAGAAAAGTGCAGACAGAAAGTGTCGACACAAGGAGCTGTGTCGACACCCAGTGAAGCTGAGTCTACACCAGATAGTGTCGACACTTGGAGCTGTGTCGACACTCAGCAAAAGACTGCAGAAACTAAGTTAAAGTGTCGACACCAAGAACAATATGTCGACACACAACAAGAAGAGTCAGCACTCGAAGAAAGTGTCGACACCAAGAACAAAGTGTCAACACTCATCAAAAGAGTCAACATTTGAAGTAAGTGTCGACACCCAGAACAATGTGTCGACACTCAGCTAAAGACTCTACACTTGAGGTCAGTGTCGACACATGGAGCTGTGTCGACACGTAGCAAAGAATAGAATTATCAACAAAATATTCTAAGTACAAGTGTCGACACTAAGGGAATGTGTCGACATTCAGCTGAAGTCTCAACAGAAGAATCAAGTGCTTGTGTCGACACTCAATTTTAGTGTCGACACCTGAAGAAGAATCTGTGTCGAGACATACAAGGAGTTGTGTCGACACCTTGTAGACTTGTGTCGACACTTACACAACATGTGTCGACACTTGGACTATAAGTGTCGACACTTAAAGACAGAAAGTCTCGACACTTTCAGACAGTTAGAGATTTTCAAGAAATGACTGGATGACTTGACAGCTGCCGTTCCAGCCGGTCTACAACACCTGTCAGAGATATTAGAAGTCAGTTATTGACCGGACCAGCCGGTTACCATGAAGAAGGCCTATAAATAGGCACCTACAGTTTACAGAAAAAGGGGATCACATTGTTGAAGAACAAGTTATTAAAGTGGTACACAGAGTATCAAATCAAGAAGATCTTGCAGTTCAAGTGCAGATCTAAGAAGGTGGAGAGAGAGGGCTCCATCCAAGAAATCAGCCGTTGGAACTAGGCTGAAAAGAAGGGTTCAGATCTAATCTGAATTCTAAGTGACAGAGGTCAAGGAACAACTGCAGAAGGAGACAATCTTATTCAGTTCTACTCAAGAAGTTTTGAAGAAAGCTAAGTCAGATTGAATCCAGCTGAGTTCTTCCAAGAACTCATCAAGAAACTCTCAACTCCCCTCACTTGTTTCAGAGTTGTTGAGTTATTATTTCAATAATCATTTTTATCTTGTAGGATCCTTTGGATCTGAGTGAATTGTAAGCCTATAATTATAAAGGCTGAGGGTAGGGTCTTTGGCCTGAGTGTAGGAGATTGTTATCTCTGAGTGTAGGCCTTGATTGGCTGAGTGTAGGCCTGAGTGGCTGAGTGTAGGCCTTTGTGGCTGAGTGTAGGCTTTGGGATAAAGCTGAGCTGTAAGGCTTTGGGCCTGAGGTGTAGGAACCAATTTGGGTTCTGAGACAGTAGAGGAGTTTGGCCGAATCTAGTACACTTCTAGATAGGCGAAGGGGGAAAGTGGATGTACCCATATCTTGGGGAACCACTATAAACCACTGTGTCTGCTGTGCTGTGTTGTGATTTGCTGTGTATGCTTTGTGTTTTGCTGTGATAAAATAGTTAGTAATCTGTGATATAACTGTCTGCTGCCATTAAAGTTCAAAAAGGATTAGGTCACCTATTCACCCCCCCCTCTAGGTGTTTAGGTACCATATCTTTCAAGTGGTATCAAAGCGAGGTTCCTCAAAAAGGGACTAACAGTCTGAGGAGATCCTATTTGGCAGATTCAGTGTAAGGCAAAATACAGATTCAAGAAAATCAAGAAACATGGGTTCCTCTGAGAATCACAAGGAATTGGGTTCCATGAAATTGCCCATATGCAGGAAAGAGATCTTTGGGATCTGGAAGGAAAGGGTAAGGCTGTTTATGGAGGCCTCAGACCCTAGAATCTACATCACAGTAAAGGAAGGGCCTTATGTGCCCATGAAAATATCTGTTCTAGATGCAAATCAGAGAACTCCAAAGGATTTCTCTGAAATGACTAAGGATGAGATTGTCCTAGCCACCATGGACAAGAGGGCACAAAACATAATAGTGAGTGCCATTGATGATGCAACTTTTCAGAATCTTATACACTGCAAGACAGCCAAAGAGATGTGGGACACTCTTATAGTGTATATGGAAGGATCTGAAGAAGTTAGACAAGATAGAAAATCCTTGCTAAATCAGGAGTATGAGAGTTTTAGACAAGGAAAGGGTGATAGCATAACTGAGTGCTATAAGAAGTTCTACAGAATAGTGAATGAACTCATGTCTTATGGAAGAGAGTTCAGTAACTATGAACTAAATGACAAGTTCCTAAGGTCCCTAACCAAAGATTGGGACACCAAGATCTGTGCCATAAGAGAAATGGCTAAGTTGGGGGAAATTCCTCCTCCTACACTGTTTGGCAAATTATTGTCTTATGAGATGCAGTTGACAGTAAGGAAAGAGGAGGAGAAATCAACAAGAACTGAGCACAAGGAGAGAACAGTTGCTTTCAAGACAGATGTCCCCAGAAAGTGCAGGAATAAGTCATCAACTCCACCTCCACAGGTAGTTGAATCAGAATCAGATGAGTCAGTCAGCACAAAGACTGAGAGCAGTGAAAGTGATGAAGACTTTGCTGCCTTCACTAGACACTTTCAGAAATTCTTGAAGAAGAAACAGTGGAGGTCAAGACCTTCTACTTCAAAGGGAAAGAAAGTCTTTTATTAGGAGAAAAATCCTTCAAAGAGAGACAGGAAGAGGACAAAGTCAAGCAAGGCAACTGGTTCAAAGATAATGTGCTATTGCTGCAATAGACAGGGCCATGTTATTGCAGATTGTCCAGAAAAGAGAAAGGAATCTGGTGACAGGAAAAAGCCTCACTTCAAAGGCAAGAAAGAGAAGTCTTTTGTTGCCAAGAAGGAGAAGACTCTATCAGATATCTCTTCTTCAGAAACTGAGTCTGAGGCTGAGGCCTACATAGGGCTGTTTGCTGAAGAAGAAGAAGAAGAAGAATTCATGCAGATCATGGAGTCTATTTATGAATAAGAAGACAGTCTTTGCCAAGGGCTAATGGCTTTGACTGAGAGTGACAAAATCCTGGAGCAGCCAGGACGCAGTAAGGTACAAAGTTCAACTCTAAGTTCAGTTTCTTGTTCCAGTTCAAAATCAGATTCATCTTCATCAAGTGATGAAAGTGTATCTGAGTCTGAGGGTGATATTCATCAGCTTATAGATGAATATAAGGTGCTGTTGCAGGCTTACAAGAAAAGCAAGACCCTAGCCAAAAGTCAGGCAAAGGAAATTGCTATTCTTAAAGCTGCAGCAACAGATTTTGAGAAGTCTTTTGATCAAAAACTGAATGAGATAGACAGGTTGAAGCACATAACAGTGATTCAAATGGGTACTATATCATTTAAAAATGATCAAATCAAGAGTCTGGAGATCAATCTTCAGAAAGAGAGAGAGCTTGTTGCTAGGTTTTCTAAACCTAAGTCAGTGTTACCTTTAATTGATGAATTTGTTCATCATAAAGGTAAGGCTGGACTGGGCTTTATTAGACCTGCAGGGACTGAGCAGTCCAAGTCTAAGTCCAAGGGCAAAGCCCCAACATTCAACAAGCCTGCTGTAGACAAGACAGCCAAGGCAGTACCTAAGCAAAGGTTCAATAAGTTTGAATGTTGGTGCTGTGGCAAAGTTTGCCATTTTGCAGTGGACTGTTGGCACAATGCTAGTGCCAAAGTGAGTACCAAACTACCTGTTGGAAAGCCAGTGGGTAGCTTTGTCAGATTGCAGACTAACAAGTACCAAGGACCCAAGAATTCTTTGGGTTCTAAGGTTCATTAATCTGTTTTGCAGGTGAGTCCAAGTGGCCATACCCCAACATGGTACTTGGACAGTGGATGTTCCAGACATATGACTGGAACAAGAGGATTACTAAAGGATTATATTCCAATAAAAGATGGTCCAAAAGGAACCGTTGGTGGTTCTGAAAAAGGAATCATCAAAGGGTTTGGTAACATTTCTACAAACTTGGTTACCATTACTCAAGTGGCTTATGTTAAAGGGTTGAAACACAACCTAATAAGTATAAGTCAATTAAGTGATGTAGGGTATGACATCTCATTTGTTAAAAATGGTTGTCATATCAAGAGGTCAAGTGATCAAGAGATCATTTTGACAGGTTATAGGAAAAGGAATGTCTACTGCCTAGACATTATGATTGAGAACAATGGTTCTCCAGTTTGTCTTGTAGTTGATGAGACAGTCTCTCATTGTGTCAAATGGCACAAGAGGCTTGCCCATCTTAACTACAAGACTATTAGCAAACTCTTTAGCAAAGAGTTAGTGAGGAATGGTCCTCAAGTTAAGTGTGTTAAAGATGGTATTTGTTCAGCTTGTCAAAAGGGCAAGCACACTGAATCCACCTTTAGAAGCATAGAAAACAAAGATGTTGTGAGGTGTTTATACCTCTTGCATATGGATCTTTTTGGTCCAATGCCAGTTCACAGCTTAGGTAGGAAGGTCTATACCTTTGTAGTTGTAGATGACTACTCAAGGTTTTCCTGGGTGTTCTTCTTAAGACAGAAATCTGAAACTCCTAGTGTCTTCTATAGCTTTGTCAAGCAAATTCAGAATGAACTAAATAGTACAGTGGTCAAAATTAGAAGTGACCATGGTACTGAATTCAGTCTGATAGCATGACAAAACTATGTGAAGACTTTGGGATATTTCAAGAATTCTCTTCACCTAGAACACCTCAGCAAAATGGCATTGCTGAGAGTAAAAATAGAACTTTGATAGAGGCTGGTAGGACCCTACTAAGTGATACATCACTGCCAGAGTATTTCTGGGCTGAAGCAGTTAACACTGCATGCCATGTTATAAATAGGGCTACCATCACTAAAGGGCTAAAAAGACCCCCTATGAAGTTGTGAAAGGCAGGAAACCAAACCTATCCTACTTCACGATCTTTGGTTGCAAATGCTTCATACTTAACAATGGGAAGTCTTACTTAACTAAGTTTGCTGTCAAGTCCCAAGAGGGAATTTTTGTTGGGTACAACAATAATAGTAAGGCTTATAGAGTCTACAACTTGACTACACAAGTTGTAGAAGAATCTGTACATGTAGTTTTTGATGAGACTAAACTTATTAACAATGAGTTGTCTAGTAGTGTATGCAGCCCCACAGGTTTAACAAAGAAGATGGACAAGCTTACTATAGAAGAAGTACCTGCTACAAGACAGCAAGTAGAAGACAGTAGCTGTTGTCCAGGGGGAGAACTACATGTGCCAATTGCTGAAGAAGTACAAGGTATACAACATGATGGAGATGCTGAAGAGGTTCAACCAGAAGTAAGGATGTCTCCAGCCAACATGCATCTAAGAGATCATCCAGTAGAGCAGATTATTGGAGATCCAAGACAAGGAGTACAAACCAGGAGCAGATACATGAATACAGCAATTTACTCCAGTTTCCTGTCTCAAGTTGAACCTAAGAAATTTGAAGAAGCAATACTGGATCCACAATGGATTGAAGCAATGCAAGAAGAGCTTAATCAGTTCAAAAGGTGCAAGGTTTGGGAACTTGTTCCTAAACCTAAAGACCACAATATAATAGGATCTAAGTGGATCTACAGGAATAAGATGGATGAACAAGGGGTCATCATTAAGAATAAAGCAAGATTGGTTGCTAAAGGATATAAGCAAGAAGAAGGTATTGATTTTGATCAAACCTTTGCTCCAGTAGCCAGACTGGAAGCCATAAGGATGTTCTTGGCCTATGCAACCTATCAAGGATTCAAGGTTTACCAAATGGATGTCAAGTCAGCATTCCTAAATGGTAATCTTAAGGAAGAAGTCTATGTGGAGCAGCCTTCAGGTTTTGTTGATCCAACTCTACCTCATCATGTCTATAGACTTAGGAAAGCTTTATATGGGTTAAAGCAAGCCCCTAGGGCTTGGTATGAAACCCTATCTAGTTTCCTCATTGAGAACAAGTTCTCAAGGGGGAAAATAGATAAGACTCTATTCCTTAGGGAATCTAGAGGCAAAGTCATACTAGTCCAAATATATGTAGATGACATTATATTTGGGTCTACTGAAAGCAGCCTTTGCAAAAAGTTTGCAAAGCTTATGCAAGGTCAGTTTGAGATGAGTAGTATGGGAGAGCTGAAGTTTTTCTTGGGTCTCCAAGTTAAACAGACTGAGAGTGGTTTTTCCATTTGTCAGTCAAAGTTCACCCTAGAACTCATAAGGAAGTATGGTATAGATTCATCCAGCACCATGAAGACTCCTATGGGGTCAAGTATGTCTCTTAGCAAGGATGATGCAGGGAAACCTGTAGATGAAACCTTGTATAGAGGGATAGTTGGCTCCCTATTATACTTGACTGCTAGTAGACCTGACATCATGTGTGCTATATGTGTTTGTGCTAGGTATCAAGCCTGCCCTAAAGAGTCTCATTTGACAGCAGTCAAAAGAATATTGAGATATCTAAAGGGCACTCCCTATCTAGGCCTCTGGTACCCTAGGAATGGAGATTTTGATCTAACAGGTTATTCAGATGCAGACTTTGCAGGATGCAAAGAGGATAGAAAGAGCACTACTGGAACCTGTCAATTCCTAGGTGGGAGACTAATTTCATGGAGTAGCAAAAAGCAAACCAGTGTGGCTATCTCCATAGCCGAGTCAGAGTATGTGGATGCAGGAAGTTGCTGTGCTCAACTTCTGTGGATTCAACATCAGCTAGAGGACTATGGATTTCAGGTAAGTAGAACTCCACTTTTCTGTGATTCTACAAGTGCTATTTCAATAGCTAATAACCCTGTATCTCATAGTAGAACAAAACATATTGAGATTAAATATCATTTTCTTAGGGAGCATGTAGAAAGAGAAGATATTTTATTAGAATATGTTAAAACTGATAATCAAGTAGCTGATATGTTTACTAAGCCCCTAGAAGAAGCTAAGTTCAATAGATTCAAAATTGAACTAGGAATGATAAACTTAGAGTAAGTTTACAGAATTAAAATTGGCTAAGTAAAAAGGTGTCGACACATAGACAAGTCTATGTCGACACAGAATAGTGGTGTCGACTCTTCAGTAAAAAGGTGTCGACACATCTAGGAATGTGGTGTCGACACTTCAGAATGTTAGTGTCGACACATGTCAAGTAGGTGTCGACACATCCAATATGGTGTCGACACTTAAGTTTTACTCAGAATTTTTCTAAGTAAAGTCTCGACAATGTGTCGAGTTATATTGTGTCGACACATAAACATGTGTCGACACATAAAATCTGTTGACTAAACTTGTGTCGACACATATGTGTCGAGACATTATAAGTCAGTGTCGACACTTATTGCTAGTGTCGACACATTTTAAGTTAGCTGTCCCGCCTGTTCATCTTCAAAATCAGAAAGGTATAAATAGGGTTCTGTCTTTGTTTGTCGACACGCTTTCACAGTTTCGAGACTCAAACTTCTGTGTCGACACCTCTCTTTTCTAAAAGACAAATTCTACAAACCCTAATGGCGCCTAAGCTAGAGGAGAACGTTAACGAAGGATATGAGCTGGTGCGCGGCGCGTTTGAAGAAGCAGATCAAGAAATCCAGGCAATAGTAACCCTAGTCGCTGATTCTAGATTAGAATACTTAGCTTCTGAACCTACAAAGATTTGGAAGAAAGAGGTTCTTGAATTCTTAAATGGAGACCAGATAGATGAATCTGGATACAAAATCAAATCCAGAGTTCATGGTGCAAGGGTTAAGGTATCCCCTAAAATCTGAGGAAGGTGCTCCAGCTACCAAAAACTCAAGATGAAGAAGAAGTTACTGCATCCAAGACCAGGGAAGCTCTAACCTGGTGTGGACTGGATCCAAAAATGAAGATAGGCTCTGTGTTTAACAGGAAGGGCATGAACAGCCAAGGCAAATTCCTGTCTGAGATAGTGGGAAAGGTCTTACTCAGTAAGCCAGGAGGGCATGACAGAGTGTCTGCCTCCATGTTCAATATAATGACAAGAATTATCTTCACTATAAGAACTGATTGGTCAGTTATAGTGTTTGACAAGATTAAGGAGAGCTTGAAGAAGCCCAATCTGGGCAGAATCATTAGTCTATACCTAGCTGGTGTGATACCAGAGGTAATGTGTACTGCTGCAGGAAGCAAGATAAATCATATGAGGAAGATGGATCTAAGGATCTTTTCTATATGGGACAGGGTGTTGTCCAAGGAAATGCCAACTCCAGAGAAGACAGTTACTGAGAAGAAGATTCCTCCAAAGAAAAAGAGAAAAACTACTCCAGTGGCACAAGAATCCACTAGTAGTTCTGAAAGTGAAGAACAAGTTGTTTTCACTCCAGATGATTAAGAGGAAGAGCCTGTAGTGAAGACTCCTGCTACTCAAGAGATTGCTAAGATCCAGGGGGAGCTACCACAAGCTAGCCCCATCCACAGGGATCAAAGCCAGGGGAGCCTCCAGTTGTAGAAGAACTCTCTACACTGGACAGTGAGCAAGCCACCACCATCATACAAGAGGTACTCACTGACCTAAATACTTTAGAATATCTTATAGAAGATGCTGATTTGTCTGATGTTCCTCAGCAAACTCAGCTGCCTAGTCAAGCTCCAGATGTTGTTATAGAAGACACATCTGCTGTTCTAGTAATTCCTGATCCTGTGGTTGAAGAACCAAGAACTTCTCCAGCTTCTTCACCACCAGAATACACCATGGAGGATTTATTCCTAAATCTAGACCAACAAGCTTTTGACATGGACAAGGATGCTGCTGAAAAAGATCATGCTGCTGCTGAGGGGGAGCAAGTACAAGTTCTGGAAGAGCCTATTAGGCAGGAAACTGAGAAGGCACCTGAAGTGCAGAAAGAGAAGTCTCAAAGCCCTAAGGAGAGGGTTGACATAGCCAGCACTTCTACCTCTGAAGATGAGGAGAGTGCTAGGGCAAAGAAGAAGAAACTGTATGTATTCAAGAGGAGAAGCCAAAGTTATAAAAAGGCTTTACAATCAATTGCACCACAGCCTATAGTTCAGCAAGCTCCAACTGCTGATTATAGTGCTTTAATGGTTGCACTACAGATAAAGTTGGATGAGCAAAGGCAGGCCATAGAGAAGTATGTAGATGAAGGGCAGAAATCACTCCAATTTGATCTGGCCCAGGATATAAAATCCATCAGGTTTGAGATGAATCTCAACAAGAAGGAGATGACTGACTGTTTTCACAAAGGTGGAAATGCAGTGGTGTTCTTGGCAACCCACCAGGAAAAGATTAAGGCACAGGTAGATGATATAGCATTGAAGCAAGGATATGTTCTTGAAAATCAGTTAAGAATGAATGACAACTTGACTGCTTCTCATAATGCTATAGTCACTGAGTTGAAGAACAAGGCTGCTGATCCTTCTACATCTTCTGCTACTATCAAAGCTGAATTTGACAAAGCCTTTCAAGAATAAATTACTGCTGTAAAGACTGCTATCCAAGCCTCCCAGAAAGCTATCTCTGATCAACTTCAAAAGCTCAAACCATTCTTTAAAGATGGAGTCAGATACTTGGATAGTCAAATAAGATTTCAGAAGGATGATGTCAGAGATCATATGGCTAGAGAAGTCATAAAGGGGGAGAGAGTTTTAGTCAAAGCTAGCTCTGACCATGCAAAGTGGATATCAAATTCCATCAGAGCTACACTGGGCTATCCTCCACTCTGTGATGATGACAATGTTGCTGAATCTGGGATTCAAACTGCATATCTTGGAGGTGAGCAACCAGAGGTAGCTCAAGTGATATATCCTCCACCAGATTTTGACATTGTGCAAGCTGACATTCAGCAGATGTATAGCCCAACTGAAGGAAAGTCTAATGTTATTCTGGATAAAGTGGTTCAGCCTATTACTGAAGTCATGCAAGAGGCATTACAGAAGGAGGAAGAGACAAGGTTGTCTAAGAAGAGGTTTAGGAAACAAGCAGAACAAAGGCCAGACTTTGAACAGTGGAGCCCTACCTCTAGGAATATAATATTAACTGCCTGAAAAGCTGCCAAGGACAATACTCATGACAGGAACAAGTGGTTTTCTGAAGCTGAATGGAGGAAACATGAGATCAGACAAGAAGCCATTGTTCAATACAGAAGGAAGGCAAAGATGGGAAAGCTACCTCCTACTGTAGTGGAGCCTAGCAAGTACTTTCCTAAGCCATATCACTATTCTGAGAGGCAGAAGATCAAAGCTGAAGAGCTCAAAAAGAAAGATCTAAAAGGCAAGAAGCCTGCTGATGCTGAAACTGTTGATGTCCCTGTCAAAGCTCAAGTCCAACCTGGCAAGGGAATAGTTATCAAGGAACCAGAACAGAAATAAATTAAGAATTTACTTGAAGATTATTTTGTAATCTTTTGAATGTAAAACATTTTTGTAAACTACTGAAAATGTATAAGACAAATGTTAGAACAATATATGATCAATATATTTCATGTTTGTTCTGTGAATGTGTATATGTCTATTTCTTATTTGTTCTGAAATGATGTATGTGTATACATGTTATGTTTACCCTGCTGTACTTTATCCTGCTTTACATCACTTTGTAATTTTTAATTATGAATGGTGTATATCATTGACTAAGGGTTATGACTTCTCCAAATAGGGGGAGATTGTTGGGTACATTGGCTAAATATACCTGATTTGAAGAAGCCTCACCCAACTCAATGATATACATCATAATGTATTTGATGTATGTTGAGTTTGTTTGTGCAGGTTAAGTAATCACTGGACTGAAGCAAAACATTTTCTAAGTCCATGTGTCGACACCCAAAGGGAAAGTGTCGACACTTAAGAAGGCTTGTGTCGACACCCAGACAAGCAGTGTCGACACTTGGAGTCATTGTGTCGACACCTGGGATGCAGAGTCGACACCAGACAGAAAGTGTCGACACTTGGAGCTGTGTCGACACTCAGTGAAGAAAAGTGCAGACAGAAAGTGTCGACACAAGGAGCTGTGTCGACACCCAGTGAAGCTGAGTCTACACCTGATAGTGTCGACACTTGGAGCTGTGTCGACACTCAGCAAAAGACTGCAGAAACTAAGTTAAAGTGTCGACACCAAGAACAATGTGTCGACACACAACAAGAAGAGTCAGCACTCGAAGAAAGTGTCGACACCAAGAACAAAGTGTCGACACTCATCAGAAGAGTCAACATTTGAAGTAAGTGTCGACACCCAGAACAATGTGTCGACACTCAGCTAAAGACTCTACACTTGAAGTCAGTGTCGACACATGGAGCTGTGTCGACACTTAGCAAAGAACAGAATTATCAACAAAATATTCTAAGTACAAGTGTCGACACTAAGGGAATGTGTCGACATTCAGCTGAAGTCTCAACAGAAGAATCAAGTGCTTGTGTCGACACTCAATTTTAGTGTCGACACCTGAAGAAGAATCTGTGTCGAGACATACAAGGAGTTGTGTCGACACCTTATAGACTTGTGTCGACACTTACACAACATGTGTCGACACTTGGACTATAAGTGTCGACACTTAAAGACAGAAAGTCTCGATACTTTCAGACAGTTAGAGATTTTCAAGAAATGACTGGATGACTTGATAGCTGCCGTTCTAGCCGGTCTACAACACCTGTCAGAGATATCAGAAGTCAGTTATGCACCGGACCAGCCGGTTACCATGAAGAAGGCCTATAAATAGGCACCTACAGTTTACAGAAAAAGGGGATCACATTGTTGAAGAACAAGTTATTAAAGTGGTACACAGAGTATCAAATCAAGAAGATCTTGCAGTTCAAGTGCAGATCTAAGAAGGTGGAGAGAGAGGGCTCCATCCAAGAAATCAGCCATTGGAACTAGGCTGAAAAGAAGGGTTCAGATCTAATCTGAATTCTAAGTGGCAGAGGTCAAGGAACAACTGCAGAAGGAGACAATCTTATTCAGTTCTACTCAATAAGCTTTGAAGAAAGCTAAGTCAGATTGAATCCAGCTGAGTTCTTCCAAGAACTCATCAAGAAACTCTCAACTCCCCTCACTTGTTTCAGAGTTGTTGAGTTATTATTTCAATAATCATTTTTATCTTGTAGGATCCTTTGGATCTGAGTGAATTGTAAGCCTATAATTATAAAGGCTGAGGGTAGGGTCTTTGGCCTGAGTGTAGGAGATTGTTATCTCTGAGTGTAGGCCTTGATTGGCTGAGTATAGGCCTGGGTGGCTGAGTGTAGGCCTTTGTGGCTGAGTGTAGGCTTTGGGATAAAGCTGAGTTGTAAGGCTTTGGGCCTGAGGTGTAGGAACCAATTTGGGTTCTGAGACAGTGGAGGAGTTTGGCCGAATCTAGTACACTTCTAGATATGCGAAGGGGGAAAGTGGATGTACCCATATCTTGGGGAACCACTATAAACCACTGTGTCTGCTGTGCTGTGTTGTGATTTGCTGTGTATGCTTTGTGTTTTGCTGTGATAAAATAGTTAGTAATCTGTGATATAACTGTCTGCTGCCATTAAAGTTCAAAAAGGATTAGGTCACCTATTCACCCCCCCCTCTAGGTGTTTAGGTACCATATCTTTCAATGGACGATGAAGACGAGGAAGACGGAAATGTGGGACAGGAAGCATTGGAGCCTCAGGACATCACTGAAGTTCCATCTGACAAGCACGCTCCTGAGATCGTTCCTGAGACAATTGGTGCAACAGTGGAGGGGGAGTCCTCTCAGCAGAGACTGACTAGTACTTCCGAGAAATCTACAGAGGCAGCAAGCATTCCCCCCTTAGAGACTGTGCTCGTGTCCAGCTCTACAAGTGCATCAGCTGAAGCGCAAGGCCAAGGAGTGCCTCAGGATCATCCACTACGAGATGATCTAGCCAATCACACCGTGAATGTCATTCAGGGTATAGTGGATGAGCTCAAAGCATCTTTTGAGAAAGCTCAAAATAAAATGTTGAAAAGAATTAAGAAATCAGAGAATCTCATGCTCAAGAACATGGTGGAGATCAATCACAAACTGGACGTGATGGAAAAGAAGTTTGAAGATAAGTATACAGCGGCCGGCCAAGCCGTCACTCTTCTTATGGACGGATTAAAAAGGAACACTGATACTCTCGCAATCGTAAATCAGAATGCTCATGTCGTAGCAAATAACATTCAAAAGTTTGATGACAATATGGTAACTCTCAACACCAATCAACAAGCCTTGGTCACTGAATTCTCCAGGACTACAAAGCACATTGATGAGTCACTGCATTCTTATGCAAACTCCATTGCAGTCGAAGCCAAAAAGGGGGAGAAAGAATATATAGCTAAGATGGCTGAGCTTCGGGAAATCATGATCCAAAACTTTGAACAGTCAAACCAATATGTCTATGACAGTTGCTGGTGGATGCTCCAACAAGCGTTAGACGCCGATTTGCTTGAAAATCCTGCGGGTATTCATGCTCCTGAGAATACTACGGCTGTTGAGGGAGTAAGTGCTGCAGAAGTTCCCTTAAGTGAAGCTGATGCTGCTAGGGCCACCTCCAAGGCAAAACTGATGGCAATGTTTGACCAAGGAGCCCTAGCAAAAGCCAGAGACAAGAGAAAATCTCAAGAAGGGACATCCAAGGAAACACAAGCTGAAAAGAGAATCAGATTGAAGGAGGAGGAAGTAAGAAACAAAAAGTGGAGTCCAGTTTCAAAGAGTATCATCTTGGACACATTCTGGCTACAAGAAAAAGGAGAAATCAATCGAAACGATGTATACAGCCAACATGAGTGAGAGCTGCATAAAACTTATGAAGCTAAACGGAACATCTTCTTCAGGACCAACACTGCGGCAGATAAAGCTCCTCCTCCCAGATACTATCCAAAGCCCAAGGAGTATGTTGAAAGGCAAAGAAAGAAGTTTTTGGCTCAGAAACATAAGGATGACCTAGCCAAAAATCCATAGACAGAAATTCATAGATTGTCATTGTCTCTTGAACACTTTTATCTTGTCTTATTGATATATGAACAATCCTGATTATATTTATATATATATATATGTATATGAATTTATGATTGACTCAAGCCTTGATCTGTTTGCCTATATTTTTCTTGTGCCGCATCTTTATATTCTCTATGTTGTATATATTATCTGGTTGGTGGTATTCATCTTAGCTAGTAGGATTTTGGCTTCGTCAAATAGGGGGAGATTGTTGGGTATTGTATCCACAATTACCTGGATTTGAGGAAGCCACCTGTCAAGCTAAGATTAATTCACAATGTATTTGATAAAATCTTTCAAGTTGTGCTTGCAGTTTTTCCACGCTAAGTGCAAACCAATGTCAGGGTGCAGTAGGTCAATATACACGGGTCTGCACGACGTAATCCCTCATTGAGCAGATCAGTGTGTTGGCCTACGTGTACTCTCTCTATTGGAGTGTACTTATTTTCAAGTACAGGGCTGTGTCAACTCAAGAGCAGACAAGGAGCAAGGATGGGTCAAGGAGCACCTCATGGGTGGAAAGACGAAAAATCGTCTAAGTGTAAATCGACGAGAATCACCAAGTGATTCTCGCCGATTCGGCGAGAATCACTAGTGATTCTCGCCGAATCGTTGAGAATCATTGGCTGATTCTCGCCGACTCGATCCAGCTACTTCAAAGCGAGCAACTCTGATGCTAAGTAATAATCGACGAGAATCACTAGTGATTCTCGCCGAATCGTCGAGAATCACTGGCCGATTCTCGCCGTCTCGACCCGCTAAATCAGAGCGTGCAATCAAGTCAACATCGACGAGAATCATCTTTGATTCTCGCCGAATCGACGAGAATCACCTTTGATTCTCGCCGATTCGACGAGAATCACCTTCGATTCTCGCCGATTTTGACTTGGGCAATTTTTCTGGAAACAGCTGGACCGGATTCTGCCGCTGGCACTGTTTTGAACCGGAATTAGGGTTCCTTCTGATGGGACCCATAACGGTCATAAAAGAGTATTTTACTGTATAAATACACGCGTATTTTTGAACAGTAGTTCAGCGAAGAAGATTTGAAAAAGACGAGCCGCGACGTGACCTAGATCGCGATTTCCGCCGCCGCCGCCGTTGCCGCACGAGCAAGTTGATCGCCGGTCTTGATCGTGGTTTCTTCCAGATCTCCCGTCGACAGAAGCTTAGCCAAGCATAGCATCTCACGTGTCTAACCGGAGATCCTTTGTCTCTTGATTTGTTGATCGGGAAAACCTTCCCCGTCCGAATCGATTGAGACGATCGATCCTAGTGTGACCGTTGGAAGACCTAGCTAGCTTTGCTACGAAGTTTGGATCTCCAAAGTACTGCAGCCGCACACCGTTGTCGCCGCCGATCCCGTGAACCAAGCCGCCGCCCATCTTGCCGCCGCCGGTTCCGGGGAGATTCTCTCCAAGAGAGATCTAGGGTTGTGGACTCTTCGTGGACTTCAAGAACACGTCGTCAACGAAGAGGGACACCTTAGTCTCCAAAAGTAGTTTGTATTTCTTGTACATTCTAGTTTTATTTTTGTTGTAAAGGAACGTTGGTTCCTAGCTGTAAGGGTTGGGTGCAACCCGTGTTGTGGGAGTGTTGACTCCTACGTGTGGAAGGGTTCCTTCCGATAGTGCAAGGATTGGATTTCAATCCTGTTGGTGAAGAGACCGAGTCGTCCCTTGTTGGGAGATAGGTCGAAGGGGGGAAAGTGGATGTACCCAAATCGGGGAACCACTATAAATAGCTTGTGTACTATGTTTGCTGTGCTATTTTATTTTCATGTGCAGGTACAATTTTAATTACGCAAAAATGCTGCACGTCACCTATCCCCCCCATAGGTGAAGGTAGTCGACACTAGGTGGACTTTCACTGACAACTTCATTGGAATATAAGGACCTTCCTTTACTGTAATGTAGATCCTTGGATCAGAAGCCTCCATAAACAGCCTGACCCTTTCTTTCCATATTCCAAATATCTCCTTCCGGCATATGGGTAATTTCATAGAACCTAGTTCCTTATGATTTTCTCCAGAACCCATTTTCTTGATCTTGAATCTGCCTTATGGATCTAACTCAGACTATTAAGTCCTTCTTTGAGTAACCTCCCTCTGATACCACTTGAAAGAATTAGTGTCTAACCACCTAAAGGGGGGGGGGGTGAATAGGTGTAATTCTTTTTTCTTCTAAGGCAACAAATCTATTCAATTAACAGATTGCACACAGATTTAATAGTGGTTCCCCAAGGTCTGGGTACATCCACTTTCCCCCTTCGCCTATCTAGCAGTGTGCTAGATTCAGCCTAACTTCTTCTCTTCACATCAGATCCTCAGATCTTATAGTAGCTCAGAACCCCAACAGGGCTCCTACAACTCAGAGTGAGTACACACTCCTACAGCTCAGGCAAACTGCCCTACCTCAGCCTTCGACAAGACCTACAACTCAGAGATCACAATCTCTTACAACTCAGGCTCAAAGCCCTACCTCAGCCTTCAACAAGGCCTTCCACTCAGAGAAAATACTCTCCTACACTCAGCCTTTATAAATACAGGCTTACAACTCAGATCTATAAATATCCTACAGAAAATTGAGTTAAGTTTATAATATACCACCACCCTAGTAGAGAGAGAAAGGATGGATGGCTTCTTGATCAGTTCTTGGAAGAATCTGATAGCAGAGAACAATCTCTCTTAGCTTTCTTCAAAGCTTCTTGAATCTGAACTCAGTATGGTTGAACTCCTATGAAGATGATCTTCAATCAGCTTCCTTCTTGATATTCAGATTTCAATCTGAATCCTTCTTGGCAGATTGGTTCAGCCACTGCACTTCACTTGAATAGATGGAGCTCTCTCTCCAAATTCTTCTTAGATCTTCTCATGAAAATCTTCTTAATTCTGTATGTGTATATTCTTTTTCAATCTTCTCGATCTATGTTTATCTGTTGAAGGAGAATGCCTTTATATAGACTTTCTCCATGGTAACCGGCTGATCCGGTTTCTAACAACCTTCTGATAGCTCTGACAGTTGCAGTAGACCGGTTGGTAACAGCAGCTGTCAAGTCATACAGTCACTTCTTGAAATTCTATCTGTCAGCAAAGTGTCGAGACTGAACTTCATCATGTGTCGACACAAGTAGACTAAGTGTCGACAGAAGCCTTGATGATGTCGACACAACTTTCTTAGTGTTGACACTGCTTCTCGACACTGCATCTGTAGAATGTGTCGACAATGATTCTGTGTGTCGACACAATTACTTTTTCTCTTTAACTTTATTGAATCTCTGCAGTGTGTCGACACAAGTCCTGTGTGTCGACACATTTGATGTCGACAAAGCTTCTCTGTGTGTCGACACTGCCTCTGTGTGTCGATACAGCTGATGTCGACAAAGTTTTTCTGTTAGTCGACTCTTAATCTGTATGTCGACACAGTTTCTTCAGGTGTCAACACAGCCATTCCAAGTGTCGACACAATTAACTCCAAGTGTCGATACAGCTTTTCTCCAGTGTCGACACAAGTCCTCATAAGTGTCGACACAGCTTCTTCTGGTGTCGACATATGGACTTAGAAACTTTTTCTTTCATTCTTTCATTTTCTTAACCTACACATATAAACTCAAAACAACATCAAATACACCTTGATGTATATCATTGAGTAGGGTGAGGTTTCTTCAAATCTGGTACACATTTTCCAATGTACCCAACATGGACTCACAACTCCTCCAACTCACGAGGGGCCATCCGATACGGCGCCTTAGCAATAGGAAGCGTACCCGGTTCTAAATCAATCACGAACTCAACATCCCGCTCGGGGGGGAAGACCAGGAAGGTCATCAGGAAAAACATTTGAGAAGCCACGAACCACAGGAATCTCCTCCAAGCGCGGTACACTAACAACAGTCCAAACCATCGAGACTAAACAAGCAAAACAATCAGAATAAAATAGCTTCTAAGCACATATCGCAGAAATGATAGGAGAATCCTGGCACGTATCAGCATACACACTTCCAGGCTTACCGTTGTCCTTGATGAAGTCCAAGCGCTTCCCTTTGCACTGAATAACCGCATCATACTTAGACAACCAGTCCATGCCCAGAATTACATCAAAGTCCTATAGATCAATCATCTTCAAGTCTGCCTTCGCAAGAAAGTCCCCCAACAAAACAGGGCAATCCAAAATGCCCAAATCTGACAACACAGATTCACCTGAAGGGAACTTGATGCGTAAGGTATCACGAACTTGATCTAGAATCAACCGATATCGCTCTACAAAAGCTCTAGCCACAAACGAGTGGGTAGCGCCGGAGTCGAACAGAACACGCGCCCAGCGGTTCTTCACCTTAAATTTCCCTATAGGAGTATATGAGCAACTAAGGAACTACCAAAACCAAGCTATATCCATTCTAGAAAAATAAAACTTTCAGGCTAGGAAAAACAACTAACCTGAGATGACCTGAGTCGAAGTCTGAGCCTCCTCGGAAGAGATCACGTTCAACTTTCCCTTGCCCTTGTCCACACGCTGAGGCGGAGGTAAAGCCTGAAGTGGAACTGCATGAAGAATAGGCTGGACCTGAGGACACCTAGTCTTGATATGGCCCTTCTGGCCACACTGATAGCAGACTCTATCTTTGGACCAACACTGGGCAGCATCATGCCCGGGTCGCTTGCAAACAGAACAGGAACCATCCTTCCTAGGAGCACCTTGAATGGCATGAACTTGCTCCTTCTTCTGAGCTCCCGCCTTCTTGAAACACCTCTCAACAGGGTGTTCTGACCGGCCACAGAAGCTGTACACTACCTTGCTCTTCTTCCCCGAAGCAGCATCGAGTACCTGGGGGTTCTTCTCTTCACCAGACTTCCTCTTGTTCTTCCACATTTGCTGGCCTCTGTTCTTTGCGGTCTCAATCTGCTCCACTTTCAGAGCAGCCTCCACAGCACCTGCATAAGTCACTGATCCATAAGCACTGGCTAACTGCTGAACCTCGCTCCTCAAGCCACCAAGGAACCGCTTGACTCGATCAGCTTCAACACTCACCATCCCAGGGGAAAACTGGCTCAATTTGCTGAACTCTATCTCGTACTCACTGACCGTGAGTTGCATTTGCTTCAGGTGAAGGAAGTCGTTCATAAGTCGGTCATGCTCGACCGAAGGCAAGAACTTCCTCAACAACATCTCCTTGAACAATCCCCAAGTGCAACCAGCCACCAAGCTTTCCTTTTCCCTAAGCCACCAGCTCTTAGTCAATCCCTTTAGCTGATAGGCGGCTATCATCACTCTCTGATCATCAGCAACACCGGAGTACGAGAACATCTCCTCCATGGAGATCAGCCAATCATCTATGACCATGAAATCTGCCTTCCCATCATATGTAGGAGGGCTAAGTCTCTGAGATTGAGAAATGAAGGCCATCTCTACTGGCACCACCACTGGAGGTCTCAGGGGAGCAGGAGGGGGAGGGGCAGCTGAACCCCCTGCAGGGTCTTGCACTCCCTGAGTCTATCCTGCCACAACTGCCGCCAGAGACTGGATCTGGACTTGCATCTCCACCCACTGCCTGGTCAAGGAATCATTGCTCAACCGCAAGATCGATCACCGCATCACTCTGCGCTCCAGAAGTCTCACCCTCAGACAGGGGAGTCGACCTGGTCGAAGGACGCCTTGCCATCCTATGGTCATAACAACATTAGTCAAATCCTGGTACAATAGTTGGAACTAACTACAAGTACAGACAATACATACATAAATATGATCTTAAAAATGTTAAACTTGCTCTGGGATTTTTATTTTGTTTAAAAAAAGTGATGTTATGCCTAACCTAGGATGGTTAACCGCCATCAACTAACTCTTGTGCCTATATCGGGAATGCATGAATTTATATTCTTTTTCTTATTTAAAACCATGTGTTTACATATGTCATCCTGCAAATCTTTAGCTTGGCATGTTGTGCTTATGCAATGTTATGTTATGCATGATTGTGCTATGCATTCTAAAGAGGCCCTAATGCATGACAAGAGTGGCGTACGCATGAAAATGTTATGCATCCCATACTACATAACATTCCCATACAACGAAAAAGAAACGTGCTAGTCGCATTCATGTGGTGAGGTTATGCATCTCATACTACATAACCCTCACATGTTGCCCCTATAGTGGATCCATATATAGACACATATTATGCATCCCATACTACATAATATGCCCCGTATACTTCATGTTATGCTATGAGTGTAGTGTCCGTGTTTCAGCCAAGACGTGCTGATGACATATCAGTGTATGTATGATATGATGCTAAACATCTAATACCTACAAGGAAAGGTTGCCCGACAAATTGTCAAGCAACCTGCCTCTGATACCAACTGTCACAACCCGCATTTTCCTCTGAATTCAAGAAGTATCAGAGTATGAGAAAAACACGCGTCGTGATGCCACGTCGAGCAGGGGATAACTATCGACTCTCAGGCGAACACCATCTAACTAGACTATGAAAATTTCTTAAGTTTAATGATTAGGAAAAAACAGATATAATTTTAAGGGTCGTATCCCTCGACACAGTGGATCATCTAGTCCACGGGTTAAAAACTATACTTATACGCAGCGGAAAATACTTTATTTATTTTTGACATCCTATGAGAGTGCATAAGTGACCCCCGAGGTCAACTTATACTATGCAAGACTCTATATTTATATTATATTATAACTAGCAAAATGATCTATTTACGTTACTTGGAAAGTAGTGTGTGAGTTTTATAAAACATGCTGATCATGAGATATACATATAGTAGTGTTTTTAGGTTTAAAAATAACTAGCAGCCTAACATAAAACTTCCCAAGAGCAAGTAGACTATCTCCAGAAAAGGTAGCAGTAAAAGAAACATATCTAGTATCATAAGGTAAAACTACCAGTGGGCGCCAACAAGTTGACACGAACTCACTTGCAAGTATGTATGTCTGTAAGAAAAGCAAAAAAACTACCTCATAACAACCAAGGGAAAGATCCCTACAACTCAAGGGATCACCAGCAACACCACAACAAATCTAGCTGTCTACCCGACTACTAACCAGAACCTGAGGCATTCGGAAAAGAAAAGAACACCTCAGCAAGTAAAAGTAGAAAATCAGAATTAGAGCATTAAATCAAAATGGAACAGGAGTGTAAGTAAACAAGACAGTAAAAGCAAACACTGTCCAAAGTAAACAAAAGTACACCACGTACCAAGTAACAACACCAAGTTCTGCTCAAATCCTGCAGAGGCTACAAGGCAAAAGACAAGAAAAACTTGCCACTATACGTTGCATTTAACCAGGAAGAAACACCTAACAATCCTAATTTGTGAGGAATGGCAGTAGTAAGTCATCATGGACCTGAGTTGGTGACCAAAAACAATCCCCCAAACAAAACAGGTCCAACTAAAAATAAAATTCCATTGTCAGCACAAAAACCACCACAAACCCAACCCGTACTTGGGATAAAAAGGGTGGCGGCCATATCAATACCCAGCCCGTACCTGGGATAAAAAGGTGGCGGCCACGGCTCGCACACAAAACATCCCGCTCCTTTAGAGCGTCAAAACACCAGTACCTGCCATAACCCACGATTTGGCCCTCAAAACAATGGGAGAACGAAAGGCCGACAAGACATTTTCCCTAGGGGGTAATCACTCGGGAAGAAAAGTAATTGAAAAGAAATAAATTACTGCCTACAGGAATCGTCGAACGCAGCTTGATGTTTTTCGTCGAGTGCGGGAAAGTCGTCGAACTCAGGAAAATCGTCGAACGCAGCTCGACGATTTTCGTCGAATCATAGGACACGGGAACTCGTCGAACTCTGTTCAACGATTTGCCTTTCGTCGATCATAGGTCACGGGAAAAAAAATCGTCGAACGCCGTTCGACGATTTTCCTTAACCGCAGGCCACAGGAAATTGTACGATTTTGCGTTAAACACAGGCCACAGGAAATCGTCAAATACAGGCCACGGGAAATATCGTCGAATGCCGTTCGACGATTTTACTTTTGTCGAACAAAGGTCACGGGAAAAATCGTCGAACGCCGTTCAATGATTTTCCTTACGCCGAACACTGGCACGGGAGAATCGTCGAACTCCGTTCGACGATTTCCGTCGGGCCCTGAACTAAGGCTCATCGTCGACCTCAGCTCGACGATAATCGTCGAACCCAGATCGATGATTTTCGTCGATCTGGCTGCATTGAGTACACAGCTTTCCTGTACCTCCAACTTCGTTCCTGACCAAGCTTCTTAGCCTAACTCCAACCTATTACTGGTAATCTAAGTATGAAATCTCACTGCTATTAAATTCTAGGGTTGAAATGCTACCCAAACAGAGGTTAATAGGGAACCATTTGGATTGATTAACATGAAAAAAATTTGATAAAAACGAAGAAGACTACAGCACCCCAGCCGAAGGTTTGAATTTCAGTACTTGAGAAAATACAAACAGAAACATAAAGGACATTATGGTTTAAAATTCACATGATTTAGACGGGAAAAACAGAGTAAAATAACAATCTCGGGAACATAGGAAAAATTACAGCAAATTGACCATGAAAATGAGAGAAAAAATTGGCAAGGGTAAGAGCACCACTTGCCTCAAATTCCAGTGATTTATCTTGCACAGCCCTTCCTCTCTCTCCCGGCTCCAGCCACAACAGCACCTAAACAGGATCCTGAGGTTTTAATGGCGGAAAAGGATCAAAGTAAAAATTCTGAGACCTCTAGAAACACCACGAAAATTGAATCTCTTATCGTAGGAATGAAGCTCTAGGCGAGAGAACTCCAAATCCGCTTTCGGAATCAAATTCCATCCACTAACGCTCCCAAAATCTGCGTCTGAAGGGTACATGGTTGGCGGTTTTTACTTCCTCTTGAACAGTAGCGGTTTCTCTCCCACATAAGGAGACAATGAATAGTCTCGTTTATTTCTTAAGGCTATATATATGATGCATGGATACGTCTTTTCAACCTAACTGCCACCTATAACCTCTCATTTCAAACTTTATGAACTAATTAATTATTACATCCATTATTATTAATACATCAAAACGACGCGAAAACCGAACCACCTCAGAATCCGACGAAATTCGCACCGTAGCTAAACACTCACGCTACGAACGCAACGACAAAGTCGAAATCAACTTTCGACGAACAAAACTCGGGTTATCACTACCCGAAGCCAAAACACAAGCATCCCCCGAGAGACCTCACCGGTCACAAAAATAAACCCGGCTTGCTAGGGGATCTCGCCAAAAAAGGCTACCAACAATCCACACAAGGAACCTAAAGAGATAAGACCACGCTCTAACAAATGGCACATGCGGGAAATGCTTCAACGTAACGCCAAACGAGAATTAAATAATCGCAGAAAAAAATCAGGGGCGTTACATGATCTCCTCGATCCACTAAATGACTCACTCCAAGTCGAACAATATAGGGCTGGGTACAGTTCAGCTCTTTCCTGATGCTCAAATTGTCGGGCGCAACAAACAGCGATGCGGTCAGCATCCCCTTTCTTACCTGTATGATACATAACTTTGTTATGTTCTAAGGCTGGCACTGACGACCACCTAAGTTGGGCCCCACGAGCTCTCAGCTCAACACAATGACCAACAGTCTCCAAGAGATAGACCTCACTATCACAATGCCCCCAGGTGCACAAGAGACAGGCCTCACAACACAATGCTCACTGGGAGCTACCATCGTGGTAGCGCTACCGCCGTCGCGGCGGTGGGGACACACAATCAATTCTTCCCCCAAAATGGGTGTTTTCCTAAAGGCACTTACAACACTCTCATTGCAGCATTTGCACACCCCGCGACTTTGTAAATCACATGTTTACCATGGAGTCTTCTCTAGCATACAAACAATCATCACCATCCAGACCAAACTGTCCGGATGGGCTTCACACAACATGCCTATTTCGAACTTCGATTCCGTATTCTAAATGCAAAGGCAACGAGGATACAACCGATCTACCCGTCGGGATAACTGCTTCCACGTGCTTGTAGAGCGTCTACCCTCACATGCCAAAACAAATGACATCACATGTCCATGAAGAAAGATCATTACCCTTCATGTTCGTTTCGACGCCATGTGAGAGAACTTAGCCGAATGAAGATGACCGCTACGGGCTTGTCTCCACGGATCTGAACTCGGCTCGGCACTCGGAGCTCCGAAATTCCAACAACGACGAGATCACCTTCCTCTTCCTCCCCTTAACTCTCATTTATCTCTACCGCTCAGAAGAAGAAATCCACAAGACAAAAATGAAGTGGAACTCAACATTCCCGACCTTAAAATGAGCTACCATCGGTGGTAACTATATACCGCGGCGCCGTACCTCAAGCGTTGGCTTATTTTGCAAGCCCACCACCCAAACCTCCAATCACGCTCTGACACGTGGTCGTGTTGTTATTGTCCTGCTACCGCCTGATGCGTTGCATTAACTCACCATCTACGATGAGCAGTTACTACTGCCACGCAGTATCACTACCGCCACGTGGTAGCTATCAAAGAGGAACTCCAAATAAATCGGCAAGGCTACTGCTCGTGTTAACACTACCTTCGGGCGGTAGCTCACTGAAAGCTTTGTCGATAAATTGACCATGCTATCACTGCGTTGTATCAACCTACTGCCAGACAGTATATGCCAGAGAGCACATATACTAATTCCACGTTACTACCACTGACGCTAACACTAATGTCGGGAGTTAGCTCATAGAATCAAACTCCTGGCTGTGGGAAAACTTGGGGCGTTACAAATCTCCCCCACTTTAAAAATTTCGTCCCGAAATTTACACGTTGCAGGAAAAACACAGAAGTATCAATATTACAAAAGTGTACCTCAAGGAAATAGCTCGGGATACTCCCTCTCATGGTTTGCTCATGCTCACATGATAATTCTTCACGGTCACAGTTGTCCCATCGAAGCTTGACCATCAGCGATCGACTTATTCCGCAGTTGCTTGACTTCCATGTCCTCTATATGAATGAGCTTGACCTTATTATCAACCCACTATCAATCGACACCTGATCCGTAGACCACTTGCGTAGGCTCTTGTACCATCTTCCGCAATATTGATATGTGGAATACATTATGCAGACCACTTAGTTTTACCAAAAGCTTCAAACGATAGGAGGCTTCACTAAAGCACTCTAATACCTCAAACACCCAAGGTACCTCAGACTTAGATTTTCAAGTGTCGAATCCTTGATATGCCCTTGAACGGTTTGATCTTTAGATAAACCCAATCGCCCACGACGAACTCGATATTTCTATGCTTGGCATTTTAATACTTAGTTTGTCTATCGCAAGCAATCAGCAACCGCTCCCGGATTGTACAAATAGTCAAAGTAGCATCTTCGACTTCCTTTCACACGAATAACTTCGATTCGCCCATCTCCAGCCACAACAAGGGAGTGTGACACTTTCTACCATAAAGGGTCTCGAAGGGCGCCATCTAAATACTTGTCTGGTAACTATTATTGTAGGCGAACTCGATCATAAACAGGTGGTCCTCCCACCTCTTCTCAAAATCTAGGGCGCATATACGAAGCATATCCTCCATCATCTTATTTACTCTATCGGTCTGACCATCCGTCTAAGGATGAAAGGCCGTACTGAACTTCAGTTTGATACCCAGTAGCTTATGGATAAGCCTCCAATCATTAGATGTGAAATGCCCATCTTGGTCACTAACGATGCTACGGGGCACACCGTGCAATCGCACTATGTTATCAACGTAAAGCTTTGCCAACTTTTTCACTGAATCGTCCTTCTTATTCAGAATGAAGTGTGATACCTTCGTTAAATGATCAACGATCACTCAAATGATATTGTTCCCCTTCTGTGATCTCGGCAAGCCATGCATGAAATCCAGAGATATTTCGCCGAACTTCAACTCTGGTATAGGTAATGACTTTAGAAATCCACCGAGCTTTTGACATTCGGCCTTTACTAGGGCACAAGTCTGACATCTTGACACATATAGAGTCATGTCCTTTTTCAACCCTGGCCACCAAAATAAATTTGTCATGTTCTTGAACATTTTTGTGCTCCCCGGGTGGATTAAGTACTTTGTGAAATGTGCAGCATACATCAACTCCACTCGTAATTTACCTACATATGGGACACACAATTAACTGTTCCTGCACAAAAGGCCATCACTAGCAGTAAATGGGCATTTGATCTATCCAAAGGCTCTACCAAATATCGTCTCATACTGTCACCCAGCTCCAGCGCTTGTCGAATCCGGTCTGCGAGGTCATACTGCACTTCTGTCCAGTTCAAACAAGCTTCAGCACTAGACCTCCTATCAACACAAGAGATCTCCAATGCCTCTAAATCTTGAATAAGACGCTCATCATGCATCTGTATCCAGTTGGCCTGTGTAGGATTCCTATGACTTAGCACATCTGTAACAACATTTTTCTTGTCAGGAACGTAATGTATCTTGAAGGTACAGTCCCCAAGGAACTCCAACCACCTCCGTTATCGTATATTTAAGTCCTTCCGATCTAGCGGATACTTTACACTCTTATGGTCTGTAAAATATCAACCTTTACACCATACAGGTAGTGCCTCCAAAGCTTCCAGCGAATATCATGGCCGCTAACTCCAAATCATGGAGTAGATAATTACTCTTGTGCACTTTCAATTGGCGCGAGCCATATGCTATCCAAATCCCATGTTGAAGTAAAACGCAACCTAAGCCGCTCCCTGAGGCGTCACTGTAGATTTCACTAGCCTCTGAACCACATGGCGAGCACATAACAGGCTTCATGGTCAGATGAATTTTCAATTCTTCAAAATCTTGGCGCATGCCGACGACCTAATAAACTTATGATCCTTTCATGTAAAGGTGGCGACGGCTAACGCTATCGTTGGGAAGTTCTCTACGAAGCGTCTGTAGTAGCTGGCAAGCCCCAGAAAACTCCGAACTTCTACCACAGAAGACAACACAAGTCACTCCTATATCACAATTATTTTCGTCGGATCCACCATATTCCCTCGCCACTACTGCATGACAAGGAATGCTACCCGACGACAACCAAAATTCACACTTAGAGAACTTGGCGTACAACTAACTATCATCAGGGTCTCCAATACAGTGTGTAAATGATCCACAAGTTCTTCCACACTGACTGAGAGTATACTAGGATATCGTCAATAAACGCTATCACGAACTTGTCCAAGTACTCTCTGGACGTCCAGTTCATCAAGTCCATAGACGCTGATGGCGTATTCATTAGCTCAAATGGCGTGACAGTGAACTCATAATGCCCATAATGTGTACTGAATGTCATCTTGGGAATGTCACTTTCCTTGATTCTCAACTGATAATATCCAGATTTCGGATTCAACTTCGACTACACAGTTGATCCAACTAGCTGGTCAAACAGATCATCAATTCTCAAAATCAGATACTTGTTCTTCTATGTCAGCTTATTCAATTCTCGAAATCTATACACAACCGCAAACTTCCATCCTTCTTCTTCATGAAAAGGATCGGTGCGCTCCAAGATGACGAACTTGGATGCACGTAACCCTGATCTAGTAGTTCTTGAAGCTGCACTTTCAGTTCTTCCATCTCCCTGGTGCTAGACGGTATGCAGAGTATGATGCAATCTTAGCACCTGGCAATAGCTCAATGGTGAAATCGATCTCTCTCTACGGTGGAGCTCCAGGGAGATCTTCGGGGGAAAACGTCAGCAAACTCTGATACCAAAGAAATACTGATCAAACCAGTCTTGTGCTTCTTATCCTATATTAGGGTGAAGAATAACTCTGTGACCTCACGAACTGCTTTAACTACTTGGAGAGCAGACATCAGTGTCTTGCTCGATCCCTTCATACCAGAGAAGATAGTTTCATAACCTGTATTCAGCCCTAGTTTGACCATCTTAAGACTGCAATCGATGTACACATGTTGCTCCGAGATCCAATCCATGTCACAGATCACATCAAATTCTATTATCGGCAGTAGTGACGCTTCCAATTCAACTCTTGACTCCCTATCTGTACCTTTACACACAAACTCTATCTGTGTGCATCGAACATCTGTTAGGAAGCAACACATCTGGTCTATCCTACGCCATAGAAGAAGGTACTCCACTACGCCCCACGAAGTCCTCGGACAGAAAGCATGTGTATCTCCTGTATCAAATAGTGCTCTCACCGGACAGTTCAATATTAAGACAAAGCCTAATACAAGATAGTCATATAAACATGTGCACATGGCGTAATGTATGTAAAACAATAAAGCTAAAGTCTAAATCATACATGTAACCACATCGCCTTGATTGACGCTCTCCTGCTGGCCAAATTTGTAAACTTTGGGTTAGGCTGGAGCATGATGGGACGCGGTTGACTCCACCATCTTCCCTTTCTCAGCATAATTGCTCCTGCCTTTTTCTCCGACTTGCAAGTCCAACAATCGCGGGATATGTGTCCATCTTGCCATAATTATAACAATGAATCGGGCCTCCTCGCTCAGGACGTTGCCCTAGAAGCACGAGATGAAGAGCCGGTCCAACGGATTTGGGCGTCTTGTTCCAACTTCGGTACCCAGTCTTTAATGAGTTTGGTACTTTAAATTCTAGCCTCTTTAACGTCTAGTCATTTTTGTGTTGTGTACGCGCTTCATGTTCTGCTCAAGGATCAATCTGTATTGACCAGGTCAGAAAACCCTGTGTCATTGGACCTGAGAGCAACAACCTCAGATCATCGTGCAGTACTTCATAGAACCGGTTGGTCTTGCGCTCCTCATCAGGTAAAGATAAAACCCGCATATCGCCCAAATCTCATGAACACATGCAAGTAGTCTTCACACTACTCTCACTTGAGTTACCTCTGGAATTGATTCTCCATAGCAATTTTCTGCGCTGAAGGAATATATCGAGCCCAAAAATAATCGCGAGAAACTCATCTATCAAGATATTGGTGAGTTTTCTTCTAGTAAAATGATGCAACTCCAATTCTCCCCACCATAACCTTGCCTCTCCCGTCCAGTAGGAAAGTGGCTACGATGACTTTCTGTCACTCCTGCATTTTTGTTACCATCATGACTCTCTTAATCCGAGAGAGCCAGTCTTTAGCTTGTATTGGGTTCCAGTACACATAACTACAGGAGAATTGAAGCTCATCACATGCTTGAGCTGCTTCTCAGTCGCTCTTCTTTACATTATAGCTCTACAGCTACTTGATCTGCCACTATAGGCTCAGCCAGCCAAGCGTACTTGAACCAGTTCAGGGAACAAGAGGCTGTACTTGCTACCCTGGCTGGACATTTATCATGGCGAACACAGCTTCAACTACCAATCTTATGGTTTCAGCTGAAGGAGGGGTCGCAGGTGTGAGGCCTGGAGGCTAATAAATGACTCAATTGCTGAATAATAAAAAGATGAAGAATTTATTAATCGCATAATGTTCTACAGTCCATATGGAAGAGGAGGGTAAGAAGAAGTAAATCTCACAGTGGGTGGTTGGAGTAAGGTCCACCGATCAAGGGGCAAGCCCTGTCGAGCTCTCACCGAGCACAAAGAAATCTTTCTGATGTCGACTAAGAGCGGAGGAGAGTGATGGAGCGAAAAAGGAAGAACGAACCAACCCCTAGCTCCCTTCAGCCCATCGAAGTTCCAGACGATGGAACACATATGAGCTGAATTGTGGAAAAGAACATAGATCAACATATATTAATATCACCGCCTCAAATAGCACCGCCTCACTTAATAAGGTTTAACTTGTGCTAAAACTCCTCATGAAACAACTCAAAGTCAATAATTTTCAGTTAACATGAATAGCAAACAAACAAACGATCCACATACTTAGCGCTCAACATAATATATGGGAATCTATAAAAATAATCTATATAATCAAATTTTTCAGCATATAAAGATAGCAAACACAACATTCCCTCAAGACTCGAGTGCCGCTAAACTTTCAAAGCGACGCTGAGTCAACACTGATTATCTCATTTTCATCATAGGGGATATTTATTTGTTAAATTTGGTTATTATCTATTTGGGTCATTTTACGTCTTGGGTCGTTACAGCAGGCACGCCATTCGATGCACTACTCTTCTCAGAGTGTTAACGTTGAGATTGCTCTGCACCACTCCTAGTCACCTATAATCGTGAAACACTCAATTGGTGACTATAATATATTACCGAAAAGCAATTATAGGAACATGCAGGTTCCTCAAATTTGTGTATTTTCATTCCTAAGTGGACATTCATGGGTTTTTCATGTTATGACAATAGCATACATACATGCGCCACTACCCTTAAAAGAATTAGTCCACGAATTCATAATAATAAAGACCAACACTAGAGTCTGATACCAAACTTTAACACCTCTATCGCCACGTAGGATATAACAAAGGTCCGGGTGTGGCCCACGCCATGTTCCATAGACAGTTAGCGGAGTTACATATTGAGACCATAATCCATAAGTGCATCCTAACTCGGAGTGCATTCTAGCGGAAGGTACTTAATAACTTAGAACTCAAGCAAACGAATTCCACTAAACCCAAATAAGAATAATAAATTAATATACAAAATGTTATTGTACAAACCTCGGGCTCGAAGGAACAGTTCGGGCTCGAAGAGGAGGGAAGTAAGGTAAGATGGACTCTTCGACAGAAGCCTACTCACTTGCTAGTGGGTCCCAGAAAAAGGGCTACTTGCCGGGGTTAAGGTCGGCTCGCTAGGCTAGGTGCCCCTGTGGTTCAAGCGAGAAGGGCCCAGCGGCTCAGGCAAGAGCCTTCCCGGCGAAGACGGACCCAAAAGAGGGCCACAGCTCAGGCGAGAGCCTCGCTAGAAGCGAGACGAGCCCCATAGGCAGTGCTCCTCGCCCGCGAGACGGTGCTCTCACCAAGCGCGTTTAGCGGAAGAGCGGTTCACCTTTTTTAGCCCCAGTGTGATTTTAACGCCTTTTTTCCCTCGGTGGTCTACATATAACCCTTCAGAATAGCGGAGTTTGGCTGTTGGCATACCCAACCAAGGTATTTTGGTAAATTTCAGGTCGATTCATTTGGTTATGCAGTTCAAACTCAAAAACTATAAATAGGCCATGGGGGTCTTCAGAAGCACTTTTTTTTCCCGGGAATTTTAAAAGAGCTTTCCTGTGCTTTCTGAGGAGCTCCAAGCCAGCTTTTAGCTTTGGAGGGGAGCTCTCAGAGATCTCGGGTAACGGTGGGACCTCCCTGCTGAGGCTTTCGGTCGGTTTCTGGTTCTTCACACCAGTCGAGAGGTCAGAGCTTGGGACGAGTAGGTGTTGGCTACGCCCTAATTTCAAACTTTCGTTGAAGTCAAATTTTGGCTTCAACAGTTCTGGTGCGGTGAGCATGGAAGGTAGCCATACAAGAAAGTTTTGAGTTTAGTCCTATGGCAGGAGGTGAAGGTGAAGGATCTGGTTCAGGAGTTCCCCCTCCCGGGGAGAGAGGCGACAAGGAAGATGCTGGAGGACTTCAGGCGAGAGGTCTTGCAGACCATCAGCTTGCATTCTCAGCAAGGAGTGAGTGGGCAATGCCTCAGGTTCCGTAGAGGCGTCCCGCTCTTGGGCGAGAATGCTCCTGGGTAGCGCCCCGGAAAGAGTCTCGGCGGAGGCTGGCGAGAGGGACGTGGCGCGCGCGAGAGCTCTTCCCAGCTAGCGTCCGAGAAGGAGATTCCACAGCAGAAGTTGGCGAGATGGATGCGTAGCTGTGCGAGAGATCTTCCCTGGGCATGGTCTTGTGGATCGGTCCAGCCAGCCGAGCCGCGAGACATGCCCTCTCGGCAGGAAGGTGGCGCGAGCCCTTTCAGTGAGCTCATCATCTCGGCCCCGTGCCGGAGGGGTTCCGGGAGCCCGACATGTCTTACTACTTGGGGAAAGATGACCATGTACAACACATGCAGTGGTTTGAAGATATTGTTTTGATAAGACAAATGACGGATGCCTTCAAGTGCCGGCTGTTTGCCATCACATTGAAGGAGAAGGCATGAGATTGGTTCCACCAGTTGCCGGCAAGTTCGATCTACAGTTTTGAGATCTGCGTCGAGGTTCCTATTGAGGTTCCTCGACATCAAAGAAGCGTAAGAAGAGGAGGAGTGCCTATTTACGGTGAGGCAGAAGCAAGATGAGACGTTGCGCCATTATGTGGACCGGTTTCAGGAAGAGAACCTCCTGGTCCAGGAGGTCCAAGGGTATGAACGGATGCTCGCTTTTTACCCTGGGACTGAGGCCGAGATTCTTTAGTATGGAGTTGAAGAGAGTGTCCCCCTCTCTTTGAGGAGCTCATGGAGGGGCGGCGAAGGAGATAGACTTCATAGGGCCAATCCGGCTTTTGCCAGGAAGCTGGCAAGTTGGTGAAGGATGATATGAACAAGCCAGTAGTAGAAGCAGAGGGAGCAAAGAGAAGAAAGAAGAAGGAGGAGCTCGAGGATAGGGGCAGTAGGATAGCATCAATGGACGGGGGCTCGGAGCCGAACAACCGGTTAGGTTGGAGGGCTCAGGAGGGTTGCCCCTAGGAGAAAGGAGGAGGTTTTCAGGGAAGAGACAACTTCTGCGAGCCGAGGAGGTTTGATCAGCTAGCGTGGAGGCAGGGCCGAGAGGTCACTTCTCGCAGCATCAGGAGGCAATGGAGGTCGGCCGAGGTAGAGGAGGAGAGGAGCTCGGGAGGAGCCGGAAGAAAGGAGGTGAGAAGGAAGAGGGGTCGCGTTGCGCAACACTTTTTTTGACTTACACTAGGAGGAGGGTCATGCGATAGCCACCTGCCCATAGTTCTTGAGATGAGAGAAGCTAGGGGGCTAGGGAGGCAGGATCCGCCGATAAGGATCATAGAGGTGCAACATGGGAGATGGAGGAGGTGTGAGGACCGCGGATGTAGACCCTGGGGAGGGATCAGAGTGATCCACGTAGGAGTTGGGATTGAGGCAACTCGTAAGGGGAGCCTCTAGACCTTGTTCCGAAGGTGGGTAGCCTCGACCTCCCAGGCTCCCCCTCCAGAAGAAAAAATTACCTTTTCTTCAGTAGATATGCCAGATTATGAGGACCTATTCTGTGACGCCTTGTGATCCAGACGGCAGTCAAGAACTTCACGGTCTCCAGGATCTTAGTGGACCACGGGATCCATGAATGTGATCTTCGAGAAGGCCTTCGATGAGATGAAGGTAAAGGCAAGAGGGTGTTAGCTTTGGACAGACCGTTATTTGGAGTTTCAGGGAAAGAAAGGAGGTAGAAGGAGGGTAGGCTACATGTGAGGGTGGGGGGTGTGTCACAGAACTGTATTCGTGATTGTGGATACCTCGAGCAGCTAATAATGCCATCATTGGGCACCCCCTCATTAGCGCCTTTCGCTGCGTCCCCTCCTCGTTCATCAATGCCTTAAGTTCAACAATGGAGGTTGTAGGTTAGGATCATGGGAGACCCGAAGGTGCAACAATGCTACGTGACGGCGGTCAACACCATATCTTGGATGGCAGAGGAGGAAGAGCTGGAGAGGGAGATGGCGGAGCAGGAAGAGGTTGTCGAGAGGAAGAGTGAGCCTGGAGGAGACGAGGGAGGAGACTGGGGAGGAGCAAAGAGAAGGAGGTGTGCATAGGTCCAGAGGATGGAGACCGAAGCCGCAAGAGGGTCGGCAAGTGGAAGGAGTAGGAGAGGAAGAGTAGGAGAAGGAGTTGAGAAGGAGGCCCTGAGAGCGTGAGGTAGCAGCAGTAGCATGAGAGCCTGGGGAGGCGATGGAAGTCGAGGAAGCAGGAGGGAGGAAGAGTATGTGCAGGAGGAGGAGCAAGAGCTGGCTGGGAGCAGTCGCGGCTAGAGCCGACTGGAGATGTGGTGGATATGGAAGTCTTCACTAGCGCTGGCCAGGTGCAGAGGGTCCGGATCAGTGGGGCTTGAGTCCCAGGACCAGGAGCGAGTTCGGGCTTGCATCTAGAGCAACGTCAACATCTTTGCTTGGAGCGCGGCTGACATGTCAGGCATCGATGCAGATGTGGCATGTCATCGCCTGAACTTGGACCCCCGGACGCGCCCCATTCGCTAGAAGATGAGGGCCATCGCTACCAAGCTGGAGAGCCCATCCGCGAGGAGGTCAAGAAGCTTTTGGAGGCTTGCTTTCATCTCGGAGATCCAGTATCCAGGCTGGATCTCCAACGTGGTAATGGTAAAATGGGAGGGAAGTGGCGCATGTGTATCGACTTTCCTTATTAAATAAATCATGCCCCAAGGATTGCTACCCCTCCTCGAATAGACGTGCTGGTTGATTCAGCCGTTTGTTTTTCTATTATGAGTTTTTGATGCTTTTCAGTTACCACCAGATCGAATGCACCCTCCTGATGTCAAGGACGTCTCCTTCATCACAAGGGAGGGATATTTTCAGTTATAAGATGATGCCCTTTGGGGTTGAAAAACGCAGGGCCTACATACCAGTGTATGATGGATCGAGTCTTCCAGGATCAAAGGGGAAGGAACCTGGAAGTCTATGTTGATGATCTGATGGTCAAGAGCAAATGTGTGGACTCTCATCTTCGGGACCTGGAGGAGATGTTCGCCACCCTATGGAAGTCAAGATGATGCTGAACCCTTGAAGTACGTCGTCGGGCGAGCCGCAGGAAGTTCCTTGGGCATATACCTCAGCAGGGGTGAGCCTAACCCGATAAAGTGAAGGCCATCCTGGAGCTGGAGTCACCACGCAATTCTAAGGAGGTCCAGCGCTTAACATGCAAGCTAGCTGGACTAAGCTGATTCCTCTCTAGGTCGAGAGAAAAATGTTCATCATTCTTCAAAGTATTGCGGCGTACTCAAAGGTTCGAGTGGACCACCGAGTGTGAAGAGGCTTTTCAAATACTAAAGAGGCAGCTTTCGCAGGCTCCTCTACTTCAAAGCCCAAAGGAGGGAGGACCTAGCCTTGTACCTCGGAGTAGGAGCAGAGGCCGTGAGCTCTGTCCTGGTCAGGGAAGAGGGGAAGAAGCAATTGCCAATCTACTACGTTAGCAGGATCCTGAAGAAGGCGGAGCTCCGCTACCCCATCGTGGAAAGCTGGCGTATACTTTGATCGTTTCGGCCAGGAAACTCCGACCATACTTCCAAGCACATTCGATCAGGGTGGTGATAGACTATCCCCTTTGAAAGATTTTTGAGGGAGTGGAGTACTCAAGTAGGTTGGCCAAGTGGTCTATCGAATTGAGCAAGTTTGATATCTCATTTATTCCAAGGCTCTCCAATAAGGCACACGCGGTAGCTGACTTCTTGGCGGACTACGTTGTTGAGGACGGGGCCGAGGAGCCGCGACCGCAGGAGGCATGGAAGATGATGGTCAATGGGGCCTCAGGAAAGCACTCCCTCGAAGTAGGGGTATTATTGATAAGCCCTCATGGAGTCACTATAGAACAAGTAGTGGTCTTGTACTTCCCAGCGACTAACAACCAGGCGGAGTACGAGGTCGTGATAGCCGGCCTTCGTTTGGCAAAGGATCTTGAGATCCAGGATGTGGAGGCTTTTACAGACTCGTTGGTGGTGGCATCGCAGACCGAGGGAGTTCGAAACTCGGGAGCCCACCCTTGTGAAGTAATTGTCCAAGGTGAGGGTGATCATCGGAGGGTTCCGGACGTTCTCAATTCAACATGTTCCAAGGGAAGAAAGTATAGCTGTCGATCGGTTGGCTAAGTATGGACCTCGGGAGGAGGGACCTTAACTGAGCTATTTCGACCGGCTATCGAGGAAGGAGAGTTGATGGGGTGGATCGTTGACCCTCATGGGTGGATCCATTGGTGACCTTCCTAACCACTGTCGAGCTTCCGGAGGGGACTAAGGACGGAAAAAGCTTCAGGCACAAGGCGGCTCACTACCTAATGCTGGAAGGGGGGTTGCATCGGAAGATGTTGTCAGGGCTCCCGGCAAGGTGTGTGACCGAGGAGGAGGTCCCGAGGATCCTGGAGGAAGTGCATTCAGGTGAATGCGACAGTCACTCAGTGGGAAGGACGTTGGAAGCAAGGGTGGTAAGGCAAGGGTATTTCTGGCAGACCCTGAGGAAGGATGCGGCTGAGTTTGCGAGGAGGTGCCGGAAGTATCAGCTATACGCCCCCTCCAACTTTTGCCCGCTCAAAGGCTCTGCCCGCTCAAAGGCTCTGAAGTCATACAACTGGGGGACCATGGCCTTTTGTCATCTGGGGGACGGATTCCGGCTAGTCGGGCCTTCCTCCAGGCTAGTGGACAAAGGAGGTTCCTCCTGGTCAAATTGATTCCTTTTCAAAGTGGCTAGAGGTCAAGGCATTGGCCAAGGTCACTCACAGGTCATCCGAAATTTTGTTTGGGGGGAGATCATATGCAGGCATGGGCTCCCTCAGGCGATCGTAATAGACAATGGCCCCAGTTTTACCAGCGAAGAGTTCGTCAGCTTCTGCTATCAGCTGGGATAGACCTTAGATTTGCCTCCGTACATCACCCCAGAAGCAACGGTCAGGTGGAGGCGGCCAACAAGATCATCGTGAACCTACTCAAGAAAAAGGTAGAGAACTTAAGGGGAAGTTGGGTGGAACTGTAACACCCCATCCATCACATGGTATATAACAGAAGGTCCAGCTGGAACCCGACGCCATATACCACAGACTGTCAGAAGGGTACATAAGAATATCCAAACTATCTAATTAATACTACTCGTCCTACATAGAGCATTCTAGTGTAAGCTTTTAAGTAGTTGAAAGAACCCAAAACTTAAATCCATAAATCATGAATGTCCACATCCACACAATAGGAATGAAAAAACCAACACACTAAAAGGGGAACACGGCCTTATGGCCTTACAATAGTTCACTTAACAAATAGTGTCTTACATACATCGCTCGCAGGCCAGGCCACACATGATAAAATAAAAAAACTATGGCTTCAGCCACTATATTGCACTCGGCCCTGCAGCACCTCTTCAAGCAACATTCCATTCCACCGCATGGTGGCAAACAGGCAACGGTCAGCTAAAGCCCGACCAAATTATAACGACCCCATCCCTTTCTCAGGATGGCGGTGCTCCTTCCCTGCATATCATTAGCCCAGCTAAACAATTATGTAAAAACATACTTCACCACAGGTGTAGGCTCGCACGGCCAAACACCCCGTGCCTCAGGGCACATTAACGTGAATCCTGACATTCAGCGTCTTCACCACCACCCCCAGGATGGCAACAACATGAGCATTTAGCCTTTCTGACCACTGTCTAAGGCTCCCGACTATGCCAACGGCCAGTCCCACTTTGGTCTCTCGCCGAACCACATAGCCCAGGTCCAATTCCACTTGCCCGTTGCTCAACCGCGTAGTTCACCTTAAGACGTACGCACGGCCAAGCTTCTCTCGGATCCTAATATTCCAAACAATCACATAACCCAGTTATGTTCAAGGCCGGTTCCCAGACCGCCAAGTTAGCAGAACAACGATTCCACTCAGTTTTCCGGTGCGCCTTGAAGCTAACCTCCAAGGATCCCTGCTGTAATCTACCGCGTAGAAACCCAAAAACCCAAAGCACGGAGTCTTCTCCGGCAAATCATAACAAATGCAACATCACCGATCCAGACCAACATGTCCGGGTAGGCTTCACACACAATGCCTATGCCCGTACTTCGATTCGGACTCTATATGCAACACAAGGGGGACTATTCACATCAACCCCAAGAACACCACGCACTCATCGCACACTCGCGGGAGCGGGTTTCCCTATGCAAAAATGAAGAGCTTCATATGCTCAAGTTGAGAATCGTTACCCTTGAAGTACGCTTTGGCGCCATGGAAAAACCACACGGATGGAAATCTTCGCAACGAACTTTCCTCCACGGATCCACTCTCAGATCTCAAAACGGTGCTCCGATGCTCCGTCGGCGGCCGAAATTCTCCTCCTTCTTCCTCCTTGCTACAACTCCTTGGAGAGAGAAAGCTTTGGAGAGAAATGAAGGATTCAACTCCCATTCACGGCCTTAACAGAGAAGGAAACCACTTGGGCCGTTGGATCTAAAATAAAGAAATCGAACGGCTCTGATCCGCTCAAAAATCAACAGACCTGGGCCGAACACGGTTTGGCACACGGCCGTGTCCCAGGCCGTGTGCCTCGATCCAGGCACGATCGTCGAACACAGAGACTCACACGGGCTCAGACATGCCTATGTCCCACTCGACACGCCCTTGTCGGGTTCCTCGACACGCCTGTGTCCGGGGGCGTGTCACACATAACCGTCACGCCAACCGACACGACCTTGCTGAACACGGGTACTGACACGGGTGGGCACACGCCCGTGTCAAATGACACGCACGTGTCATCTAGCCATGTTTCTTGTCGTGTCCTTCTCGGGATGAAAACAACCAAAACACCAGCCAGACACGGCCTTGGACACGCCCGTGTCCTAGGCCGTGTAACCCTATTCAGGCACAAAAATCCCTTTTTTACGCGACAACTTAAATACAATTTTCGGGGCGTTACAAATCTCCCCCACTTAAGGAATTTCGTCCCGAAATTAAGTAAAGGTACATAAAAATTACAAGCTACCTGAATGGAATAACTCGGGGTATTATTCCAACATAGTTTGCTCTCGCTCCCAAAAAAGCTCCTCACGTCCGTAATTATCCCAACGACTTTAACCATTCGGATATCCTTGTTGCGGAGTCGCTTGACTTCAATGTCTTCTATACGTATAGGCTTGACCTTTGTCGTCAACTCGTATCAACTGGCACTTGATCAACCGCAACTATCTGCGAAGGCTCTTGCACCGCCTTATGCAACACCGATACGTGGAACACATCGTGTAGCTCACTCAACTCCACCGAGAACTTCAACCTATACGCTGCTTCGCCAACACGCTCCACGATCTCAAATGGTCCAAGGTATCTCGGACTCAGCTTCTTTAAGCATCGAACCCGCGAGACACCCTTGAACGGTTTGATTTTCAAGTACACCCAGTTGCCAACACTGAACTCCACGTTCCTATGTTTGGCGTTATAGTACTTCGACTGTCTGTCCTGAGCGATCTTCAACCGTTCCTGAATTGTCCGTATCACTGAAGTCGCATATTCCATCGCTTGACGTTTGTAAAGCTTTGACTCGCCCGTCTCCAACCAAGACAACGACGTGCGACACTTTCTCCCGTATAAGGCCTCGAAAGGTGTCATTCCAATACTCGCATGAAAGATGTTGTTATACGCAAACTCCACCATGTACAGGTGATCTTCCTACTGCTTTCCAAAATCTAGGACGCACATGCGAAGCATGTACTCCACCATCTCGGTTTGGCCCTCTCGTTGTTTTGGTACCAAACATCTGCACCAACCTCCAGTCATTCGACGTGAAGCGTCCATCTCGATCACTAACAATACTGCGGGGCACACCATGCAACCGTACAATATTCTGCACATTGAGTTTGACCAACCTTTCCACCGGATCTTCCTTCCTGATCGGGATGAAGTGCGACACCTTTGTCAACTATCTACAACCACACAGATGGCGTCGTTTCCCCTCTGCGACTTCGGCAAACCATGCACAAAATCTATAAATATGTTGTCAAATTTCCATTTCGGGATAGGAAAGGACTTTTGGAAACCTCCGGCTTCTGACACTCCGCCTTCACCAAGGCAAAGTTTGGCACTTGGCCACATAGAGTGCCACATCCTTCTTCAATCCTGGCCATCAAAATAATTTCTTCATGTCTCTATACATCTTCGTGCTTCCGGGTGGATTGAGTACTTGGTATGATGAGCCTCGTACATCAACTCCTCCCGAACATTATCCGCACTAGGAATGCATAGGCGACCGTCCTTCCTTAGCAACCCATCCTCAACCGCAAACTGGGAATTTGACCCATCCAATGATTCATCCAAGATCTGCTTCATGCTGTTATCCTGAATCAAAGCCTGCCGAACTCTATCAGCTAGGTCACACTGCACCTCGTCCAAAACAGTTTTGCCTCAGTACCAGACTGCTTGTCGACGTAAGATATCTCCGAAGCCTCCAACTCACGGACCAATCTCTCATCATGTACCGACAACAAGTTGGCATGTGCAGGAACCTTACGACTCAACGCATCCGCCAATACATTACCTTTCACTGGCACATAATGTATCTTGAAGGTGTAGTCCCCTAGAACTCCATCCACCTCCGCTGCCTCATGTTCAGATCATTTTGATCTAACAAGTACTTCAAGCTCTTATGATCGGTGTATATATCGACTTTCACACCGTACAGATAGTGCCTCCACAGCTTTAAAGCGAATATCGCGACCGCTAACTCCAAATCATGGATCGGATAATTTCTCTCGTGAGCCTTCAATTCTCGTGAACCGTAGGCTATCACACTCTCATGTTGTAGCAGAACACGACCAAACCACTGCCTAAAGCATCACTATAGATTTCGAAACCTTCGGTTCCACTTGGGGAACATAAAATAGGCGTTGTGGTCAATCGCCTCTTCAACTCTTCAAAAGCCTGTTCGCACTCCGAAGACCACACAAACTTTTGATTCTTCCTAGTCAATGTCATGAGTGGTAGCACTATTCGCGAGAAGTTCTCTACGAAGCGCCTGTAGTATCCAGCAAGCCCTAGAAAGCTCCGGACCTCCGCCACTGTAGTCAAAATAGGCCACTCCCGTATCGCTAATATCTTCGTCGGATCCACAGCTATCCTTCTCCACTAACAACATGACCAAGGAACGCTATCAAGGATAACCAGAACTCACACTTGGAGAACTTAGCATACAACTGGTTTTCTCCTCAACGTCTCCAACACCATGTGCAGGTGATTGTAGTGATCCTCTTCACACTGCGTGTACACCAGGATATCATCGACTAAATACTATCACAAAACGGTCTAGTACTCTCTGAACGTCCTGTTCATCAGATCCATAAATACGGATGGCGCATTTCAAACCAAACGGCATGACCGTGAACTCGTAATGCCCAAACCGCGTACTGAATGCTGTCTTTGGGATGCCGCTCTCCCTTATCCTCAATTGGTAGTAACCGGACTTCTGATCTAACTTTGAATATACCGTTGACCCAACCAACTGATCAAACAGATCGTCAATTCTCGAAATCGGATACTTATTCTTTTCCGTAAGCTTGTTCAATTCCCGGTAGTCGATACAAAGCCGCAACCTCCCATCTTTCTTCTTAACGAAGAGAATCGGTGCGCTCCAAGGCAACGAACATGGACGCACATAACCTTGTTCTAACAACTCTTGCAGTTGCACCTTCAACTCCGCCATCTCTTTTGGCGCTATCCGATATGGGGAGCGTGACACCGGTTTGGCACCCGGTACCAGCTCAATAGTAAAGTTTATCTCCCGCTGAGGAGGAGCTCCTGGGAGATCATCCGGGAACATATCAGGATACTCAGACACAACTGGGATCCTATCCAGATTTGGCTTAGGCGTCGAAGTCTCTGTACTAGAGTGACAAACAGCTCTGCCCCAGACTGAACTGCCTTGATCACCTGAAGGGCTGACATCAAAACTTTCCCTGCCCCTTCATATGCCGCAAACATAGTCTCACGTTCAGAATTTAATCCCAACTTAACCTCCTTTCGGTTGCAATCAATGTAAGCTCACTGCTCCGAGAGCCGTCCATACCAAAGATTACATCAAACTCTACTACAACGGTAGAATCAATGCTCGCAAATCAAACTCCTGATCCCCAATCTGAATCTTGACTACACAGAACTTATCCGCGCGCATTGAGCACCCATTGGGCAACAACACATCCAACTTGTCTTTTGCCATCGAGGGAGGGACCCCGATGCGCGTCACAAATCGTTCGGACAAGAAGGAATGCAAAGCTCCCATATCAAACAAGGCTCTCGCTGGACAATCGAGAATCAATACAAATCCTAGCAACAACAGAAGTAAGCTAACACATAAAAGAGGTAACAACTACAAAAGTTAATCTGCTATAAATTAACTAATATCTGTCACCACGTCAGCTTGCTTTATGGCTTCTTGCAGACCAAGATTATAAACTTTAGACTGGACTGGAGCATGATGGGACGCGGTTGACTCCACCGCCTTCCCTTTCTCCTCATAAGTCGCTCCAGACTTCCTCTCGGACTTTGCACGTCCGCTCCAACACTCACGAGCAAAATGCCCCGTCTTCCCACAGTTGTAGCAAGCTCCTGGGACTCGACTTGTGGTTGCCCCTGACGCACCAGACGAAGGGGCTGAGTTCGAAGTCCTCTGCTTCTTGCTCCATCTGCGTAATCCTGACTTTGCACTAGGCACTTTGAACTTTGCCTTCTTTTCTCCTGAGTCCTTCTTCTCTTGCACCCTCTTCACAACCTTTTCCAAAGACCGGGCCGAGTTGACCAAGGCTAGGAAGCCCTGCGCCTTAGGCCCAACAAGGAGTAACTGTAGGTCACCACGAAGACCTCAAAAATCGTGGTCTTCCTCTCCTCTTCCGTAAACATAGCCCCAACATACCGACCCAACCGTGTAAACTCGTGGAGGTACTCGTCCACGCTTCTGGATCCCTGAGTCAACCAAAATATTGGTTCTCCATCTCAAGCTTCTGAGCAGAGGGTATATATCTGGCCAGGAACAATCTGGAAAATTCCTCCATAGGCACATCAGCAAGCTGCCTACCCACTAAGAGATGAAACTCCAACTCATCCCACCACAGCCCCGCTTCACCCACCAAAAGAAAAGTCGCTATGGTGGTCTTCTTCCACTCCTCAGTTAACGTGGCTGTTAAAACCCTCTTTATCGTAGAGAGCCAGTCCTCAGCTTGAGCTGGCGTTCCAGTCCCGTCAAATACTGGGGGATGAAAGCCCATTACATGCTTAAGCTGCTTCTCCGTAGCTCTCCTCGGCTCTACCAGATCAACTACTACTGTGCGATCCACCACCCTCGGCTCTGCCGCCCTAACCAGTTCTTGCTCCACGACAGGAGGTGCGTGGTGCATTTGCCCTACATGTTGGACATTAATCATCACAAATACGGCTTCAGCCACCATCCTAATGGTTTCCGCTGAAGGATGTGTAGTAGGCATGTCTCTCGGTGCACTACTTTTCGCCGATTGCGAATGCTCTGATTGACCAGCACCGCTCCTAGCTGCCTATAGAAGCAAAGACACGCTATTAGACGACAACCAATTTGCTAAAAGCAATCATTGGAACACTCAGATTCCACAAAACAAGTGTATTTTTCATTCCTAAGTGGACATTCATGAGTTCTTTTTGATGTTATAACGATGACACACACATGTGCTCACCACCCCTTAAAATAATTCGCCCACAAATTCATTTAAGCCTGACCGTAACCAGAAGTCTGATACCAAATTGTAACACCCCCATCCGTCACATGGCATATAACAGAAGGTCCAGCTGAAACCCGACGCCATATACCACAGACAGTCGGAAGGGTTACATAAGAATATCCAAACTATCTAATTAAACTACTCGTCCTATATAGAGCATTCTAGCGGAAGCTTTTAAGTTGTTGAAAGAATCCAAAACTTAATCCATAAATCATGAATGTCCACATCCACACAATAGGAATGAAAACCAAATACACTAAAAGGGGGAACACGACCTTATGACCTTACAATAGTTCACTTAACAAATAGTGTCTTACATACATCGGCTCGCAGGCCGGCCACGTGACAAAATAAAAACAACCATTCTTTACGGCCTTCAAGGGCCAGCACAGCAACATGGGCTCCAGCCCGCTATTTTGCACTCGGCTGCGCAAGCATCTGCAAGTAATATTCCACCGCATGTGGCAAACAAGCAACGGTCCGCTAAAGCCGACCAAATTATAACGACCCCGTCCCTTTCTCGGGATGGTGGTGCTCCTTCCCTGCATATCATTAGCCCAGCTAAACAATTATGTAAAAACATACTTCACCATAGGTGTAGGCTCGCACGGCCAAACACCCCGTGCACTCAGGGCACATTAACGGTGAATCCTGACACTTAAGCGTCTTTACCACCACCCCCAGGATGGCAACAACATGAGCATTTAGCCTTTCTGACCACTGTCTAAGGCTCCCAACTATGCCAACGGCCAGTCCCCTTTCGGGTCTCTCGCACCGAACCACAAAGCCCAGGTCCAATTCCACTTGCCTGTTGCTCAACCGCATAGTTCACCTTAAGACGTACGTACTGGCTAAGCTTCTCTTGGATCCTAATATTCCAAACAATCACATAACCAAGTTATGTTCAAGGCCAGTTCCTAGACCGCCAAGTTAGCAGAACAACAATTCCACTCAGTTTTCTGGGTGCGCCTTGGAGCTAACCTCCAAGGATCCCTGCTGCAATCTATCGCGTAGACAACACCCGAAAACCCAAAGCACGGAGTCTTCTCCGGCAAATTATAACAAATGCAACATCACGATCCAAACCAACATGTCCGAGTATGCTTCACACACAATGTCTATGCCCGTACTTTGATTCCGGGCTCTATAGGCAACACAAGAGGGACTATTCACATCAACCCCAAGGAACACCACGCACTCACAGCACACTCGCGGGAGCGGGGTTCCCTATGCAAAAAGAAAGAGCTTTACATGCTCAAGTTGAGAATCGTTATACTTGAAGTACGTTTGGTGTCATGGAAAAACCACACAGATGGAAATCTTCACAACGAACTTTCCTCCACGGATCCGCTCTCAGATCTCAAAACGGTGCTCGATGCTCCGCCGGCGGCAGGAATTCTCCTCCTCTCCTCCTTGCTCTAACTCCTTGGAGAGAGAAAGCTTTGGAGAGAGATGAATGATTTAACTCCCATTCACGGCCTTAACAGAGCAGGAAACCAATTGGGCCGTTGGATCTAAAATAAAGAAATCGAACGCTCTGATCCTCTCAAAAATCAACAGACCTGGGCCGAACATGGCTTGGCACACGGCCGCCGTGTCCCAGGCCGTATGCCTCGATCCAGGCATGATCGTCGAACACAGAGACTCACACGGGCTCAGACACGCCCGTGTCCACTCGACACGCATGTGTCAGGTTCCTCGACACGCCCGTGTCCAGGGGCGTGTCACACATAACCGTCACGCCAACCGACACGACCCTGCTGAACACGGGTACTGACACGGGTAGGCACACGCCGTGTCAAATGACACGCCCATGTCATCCAGCCGTGTTTCTTGTCGTGTCCTTCTCGGGATGAAAATGGCCAAAACACCAGCCAGACACGGCCTTGGACACGCCCGTGTCCTAGGTCGTGTACCCCTATACAGGCACCAAAATCCCTTTTTACGCGGCCAACTCAAATACAATTTTCGGTGCGTTACAGGAACAACTCCCCTCAGTATTATGGGCCTTGCGGACAACCCGAACATGGCCACTGGCGAGACACCCTTCAAACTTTCCCATGGGTATGAGGCAGTCCTGCCCGTGGAGTTTGAGGTTCGATCGCCACGAGTCGCAGCCGCGGGTGATGGGGATGAGGCATGGAGGTTGGAAAATAAAGGGGCGTTACACCTCTCTTTGGATATGGTGGATGAGCTACGTGATGTCGCAACTATCAGGAAGGAAGAGATCAAATGGAGGATGGCGAAATACTTTGACAAACATATCAGGATCAAACAGTTCGCGAAGGGAGATCTGGTGCTGAAAAAAGTTGATGCTGCGGGGAGATCTGCCCCCATGGGTAAGCTCAACTCAAATTGGGAAGGGCCTTATATTGTCAAGAGGGTCCTGAGAACGGGAGGTTACCACCTCCAGGATGTGGAGGGTAGGTCCATGAGCCACACCTGGAGCGACGATGACTTAAAGCGCTTCTATCCATGAGAAGGGAGAGTAAAAATTGTATACTCAAAGTCAAGTTTATTGTAATATATTCCTCAAATTACTTTTGCTTTTACCTACTATGAATTTCTAACGGCAGGAAGATGAGGCTTTTGCACTACCCCGAGTGCAGCTCGGCCCCAGGTAGACCTGCTGCGCAGGCTCTCGTTAGCCGGCAGGTCCGAAGGCTCGCCTGTGGGGGAGAGGATTGGTTCTTGGTTTTTAGAGACTCTTGCACTACCCCGACCCTGGCTCGGCCCCAGGTAGACCCGCTGCGCAGGCTCTCATTAGCTGGCAGGTCTGAAGGCTCGCATGTGGGGGTAAGGGACCAAGAGCACGGCTCGGCCCAAGGTAGACCAGCTGTGCAAGCTCTCATTAGCTGGCAGATCCGAAGGCTCGCCTGTGGGGGAGAGGATTGGTTCTTCGTTCTTGGAGACTCTTGCACTACCCCGAGCCTGGCTCGACCCCAGGTAGACCCGCGGCGCAGGCTCTCATTAGCTGGCAGGTTCGAAGGCTCTCTTATGGGGGTAAGAGACCCCGAGCGCGGCTCGGACCCAAGTAGACCCGCTGCGCAGGCTCTCATTAGCTGACAGGTCCGAAGGCTCGCCTGTGGTGGTAAGGGACCCCGAGCGCGGCTTGGCCCTAGGTAGACCCGCTGCGCAGGCTCTCGTTAGCTGGCAGGTCCGAAGGTTCGCCTATGGGGGAGAGGATTGATTCTTGGTTCTTGGAGACTTTTGCACTACGCCGATCCTGGCTCGACCCCAGGTAGACCTGCTGTGCAGGCTCTCATTAGCTTGTAAGTCTGAAGGCTCGCCTGTGGGGGTAAGGGACTCTGAGCCCGGCTCGGCCCCAGGTAGACCCGCTGCGCAGGCTCTCATTAGCTGGCAGGTCCGAAGGCTCTCCTGTGGGGGAGAGGATTGGTCCATGGTTCTTGGAGACTTTTGCACTACCCCGAGCCTGGCTCGACCCCAGGTAGACCCGCTGTGTAGGCTCTCATTAACTGGCAGGCCCGAAGGCTTGCCTGTGGGGGTAAGGGACCCCGAGCGTGGCTCGGCCCCAGGTAGATCCGCTGCGCAGGCTCTCATTATCTGGCAGGTCCGAAGGCTCGCCTGTGTGGGAGAGGATTAGTTCTTTGTTCTTGGAGACTCTTGTACTACCACGAGTCTGGCTCTTCCCCAGGTAGACCCGCTACGCAGGATCTCATTAGCTGGCAGGTCGGAAGGCTCGCCTGTGGGGGTAAGCAACCCCGATTGCGGCTCGGCCCCAGGTATACTGAAATAAATAGTACCTAATCACCTAGAGGGGGGGGGGTGAATAGATGAACTTAATCTTTTTAAAATTACAGGCAGAAACACTGAATCATAAGACCTGTATTTACAATTCTCTACAACAATTCAGCACAAATAATACAGCAATCACAGAATTAATCACACACAGAGTACACACAGATTTTTATAGTGGTTCCCCAAGGTCTGGGTACATCCACTCCCCCCTTCGCATATCTAGCAGTGTACTAGATTCGGCCTAACTTCTCCACTTCTTCTCAGATCCTCAGATCTTACAACTCAGAACCACAAACAGGTTCATACAGCTCAGAGTGACTTCACTCCTACAACTCAGGCACAAAGTCTTACCACTCAGTCTTCACCAAGACCTACACTTAGGCTAAACAACCCTACCTCAGCCTTCAATCAAGGCCTACACTCAGAGAATAGAATCTCCTACACTCAGGCACAAAAGCCCTACCTCAGCCTTTATAAGATAGGCTTACAGCTAAGATCCCTTAGGATCCTACAGAAAATAAAGTTTACAAAGTAAATAACCACAATTCAGAAAGAGAGAGATGAATTGACTGGCTTCTTGATGAGTTCTTGGAAGAACTAGGCAGAGATCAACCACCCTTGGCTTTCTTCAAAGCTTCTTGAATTAGAACACATTAGGGTTGAATCTCCTGTGCAGATGATCTTCAATCAATTGCTGTCTTCTGAATCAGATCTCAATCTGAATCTTACTTATCAGCCTGGTTCAACAGCTGTTCTTCTTAGAAGGAGCTCTCTCTCTCCAACTTCTTAGATCTTCCCTTGAAGGTCTTCTTCTTTGTTGTGTTGTTTTTTTTCAATTCATTGATCACTGATCATACTCTGTTATGTCGAAGGAGAAAGGTCTATAAATAGTCTTCCTCTAAGGTAACCGGCTGATCCGGTTTCTAACAACCTTCTGACAGCTCTGACAGTTGCAGTTGATCGGTTGAAATGACAGCTATCAAGTCATCCAGTCACTTCTTGAAATCTCTGTCACTGTCTGAAAGTTTCGAGACAGATAGTCTTTATGTGTCGACACAAATAGACCAAGTGTCGACAAAGTAGACAAGTGTCGACACTAGCCTTTATGTTGTCGACACAACTCCTTGTGTTGTTGTAACAGCTTCTCGACACTGCTTCTTCAGAATGTGTTGACACTGATCCTGTGTGTCGACATAAGCCTTCTGTAGAATGTGTCGACACTGATTGAGTGTGTCGACACAAGTCCTTCTTCTTCAATACTTAGTTGATTTCTGCTGGGTGTCGACACAACTCCTTTGTGTTGAAATTTTGCTGAGTGTCGACACATCTCCTTTGTGTCGACACATGCCTTCATGTGTTGAAATCTTGTTGAGTGTCGACACATCTCCTTTGTGTCGACACTTGCCTTCATGTGTTGAAACTTTGCTGAGTGTCGACACATCTCCTTTGTGTCGACACATGTACTTTAACTTTGTTGAAGTTCACTGAGTGTCGACATAGCCTCCTGGTGTCGACAAAGTTTCTCTGGGTGTCGACACTGCTTCTAAGTGTCGACACTGATCATGTAGACAATTCTTCACTGTGTGTCGACACAGCCTGTATGTGTCGACACATTTCTTCTGGTGTCGACTCTGCCTTCCTGGTGTCGACACAATTACTCCAAGTGTCAACACAGCTTCTCTAGGTGTCGACACAAGCCTTCTTAAGTGTCGACACTTTTCTTCTAGGTGTCGACACATGGACTTAGAAACTTTTACTGCAATCCTGCAGTTACTTAACCTGCACAAATAAACTCAAAGCATATCAAATACACCTAGATGTATATCATTGAGTAGGGTTGGGCTTCTTCAAATCTGGTACATATATTTCAACGTACCCAACATAGACCCGCTACGCAGGCTCTCATTAGCTGGCAGGTCTGAAGGCTCGCCTGTGGGCGAGAGGGTTGGTTCTTGATCTTGTCCTTGGAGACTTTTGCACCGTCCCGAGCCTGGTTCGGTCCCCGGTAGACCCGTTAAGGCTCATGAGTATGAGGGCTCTCAGCTCAAGATTGACTCTAATACGCAGTATCGATTGGCAGCAAGAAGCTGACGACTCGATCGTCAGAGGGTCGTGGATTGAGGAGACTAACACCTCCATTGCCAAGGAAGGGCACGCTCGTTTAGTTCTAAGGACATTCGCAGAGCAAACCTCCAGCCATGAAATTCGCGAGCAAATTATATCAGAGGGAAGCTCAAGGTGAGATGTTCAGAGCAGTGACATGAAAGTAGAGAAGAGTAGAGTGCAGTGGAGGCACTCCCAGCTGGCGACCTCGGGGATGGCCTCGCCTACGGCGAGTGGGCACCCACGCGTGACAGAAGGCTCGCTCTAATAATAGGGGAGAAAGTTAAATCGCTAAAAGCAGCTCATGCCGGAAGAACCCCAAGGAGAGTCGAGAAGGGTATGACAGTTGGTCTAACACATAAATAAGATGAGCGAAGTGACGACTCGCGCTCTGAAAAACATCAACTCTCCAACGAAGCGGCGAGACAAGACGTAGTACCGTCTCGCGGGCGTGAGCACATTAAAGGGTCGTCTCACAGTAAACAAAATAAAACAAAGAGAAGAGTAAAAGTGAGTCAGCGAGACAGGAGGATAACACCGTCTCGCAAATGAAAGCAAGCCAGTAAATTGTTTCGCAAAATGTAAAATAAAGTGACATGATAAGAGTGTGCACTGGATCAATCAGTTCATCACAAGTGTTATCAATACATTTTGGATCACAAAAAGAAACTCAAACAAGTTTAAGTTATACAACAGTAAAAAAGGGGGGGGGGGAGGGGTCCGGGATCTCGCAGGCAGCAAGTCATTCTTCCCCGACAGAAGAAGAAACCTTGCTCTCCACGCCATAGAGCTGGGGGACCAGATCGCGAGCGGTCACCGTCTCAAAGTCCTCCTTCACCACCCCAAGCTCCTTCATCACTTTTAGGTCCAGCTCTGCCATCATGATCCTGGCGTCCCGACACTGCTCCTCAACTTCATCCAAGGAATATTGAGGTGGATGGGCCTGGAGGGGTTCGCGGCGAGACGACGACGCGGCGTTGTCCTGAAGCTGAGTGACCTGAGCTTTTAAATCCTTATTCTCCTCCTCCAGAGCCGTCATGCGCGTGTGCATCCGCTCCGCCGTCTCGACATCCTACGAGATGTCCAGTCATTAGAAAAGAGTATTTGAAAAGAATAGTCCAAGGATAAGTTGAGGCTTACCACGCACCCTTTTGCTTTTGCAAGGAGGGTCTCGGTGATAGATAGTCTCTTCGCGAGGTCGTCAGATTTCACTCGCTCCGCCGCCAGGCCCGCCTCGGTGTCTTTCCACTTATTGTTAGTATAAATCAGGCGGTGCGAGGTGCGATGCGAGAGCTCCAGGGCGCGTAGTTGGGCGTGGGAGGACTTTAGGACGAGATCCCGCGAAGACTCAGTCTCGGGGGAGACTTCCTAGGGAGCACCATAAAGGCCATAGCCTACAGAGAAGGCATGGCTGGTGGGAACCTCCTGTTCTTTTCAAGAAGGAAGGAGGGTGGAGTTGGATACGTGGTTGACGTCCTTCTCCCACACCATAACGGGGGCGCCGACACCATCTTGGATTGCGGGGCACAGGTTGAAGTTGGGATGAGAAGAGGGGGCTGGGAGACTTGGAGAGGCAGGCTCGTTAGATGTATCGATGGCGGGCTGATTAGAAGTAACTGCAGGCCGATCGGGTAGAGCCGTCTCGCGGGCAGGCGAGACAACATGAGAGGGAGGGGTGTGGGGCGATTGGGAGTCCCCTATATAGATGGGGCTAAAGGACCCCGATATTTCCTTCTCCTTCGGGGCCTTCTTTTTCCCCTAGGAGATGACCACGACTTTCTTCATCTATTTCTTGGGAGGGCTAGAGCGAGAGGGGGCCGTGTCGCCTGCAGGCCTCTTCGGAGGGGCAGGAGCCAAGGACTCTCGCCGCCTCAGCTACCGCACTGGAGAGACTGAGGCCCTTGCTTGGTTGGATGTTGCTCTTGTAGGGTGGTGGACTGGTACGACCCGCTCTCCTGAAACAAGCAAGAAGGTGACAAGATGGAGAGACAAAAAATAATAAAACGCAAGACAAGGGAGCGAGAGTACCTTCGCTAGGGAGCACCGGGGGCAGCAAGTCGAGGCCTCGCCGCAAGAAGTTGACCTCAATGTTTTTTCTGACGAAGAAGTCGTATAGCAGCTTGTCCGTGCCGCCCACCTGCGGGGACACGTAAAAGATCTCGGCTAGCGAAACAGGTACGAGAGGGACTCCCCCGAAGTTGTCGTGGATGAAGACAAATTTGGTGAGCCAATGATGATTTTTGTTTGACATCTCTCACACCTTCAGCCCTTGCCCAGTAAAGTACGAGACGTCGTCGGCGTTGGCGTGGTAGATGAAGAGCTTGCGGAAAACCGTCAAGCTGAACTCGATGCGCTCCCGGTGCAAGTAGCAGGCGAAAGCGATTAACACCAAAATAACATTCGGGTTAAGCTGCGCTGGGACTATGCCAAAGTACTTCAAGACCTGTTTAACCTCCGGCCAGAGGGGCAATCTCAACCCCGCCTCAAAGTGCAAGACGGGGAAGGCGAGTTCTCCTGGGTAATAAGTGTTGATGGCCTCGCCAACCTTGGGGGGACGTGATTCAAGCCCCTCCTTCATGTACTCACGGATGAAGTTGCGGTAGTCTTCATCAGGAAGCCTACCGGGAGGGAAGTCATGATCGGTAAACAGCTTCCCACCGCGAATGCGCCCCTCGTCTTCCTCAACTTTCTTCTTCCCCATTTTTTAGCGAGACGGATGTTGGTGAGAGGGTTGAGAGAGAAGAAGAAGTGAGAAGAGAAGAAGAAGCGAGAGGAGTAAAAAAGTGAGAGGGAGCGGCGAGACGGAAGAATCAAGGGGGCAAAGACTTGAGCATAGCGGGGATGAAGGCGCAGGTATTTCTTCCACTCCAGGGGGGCAGGAGTATTTATAGCGGATGTAGTAAAATGATTAAATGGGCGGGAAAACGTATAGGGGAAGGGGAAGAGTCGGTCGGCGGTTCACTCTCTCTCTCTCTCCTAAACCTCGATTTGTGTGACCTATCACAATCACAGCACAGAATAATTAAATTAAAAGAAACTAAAAAAAGAAGAAATTAAACTAGCAGCAATAAATATTTAAAAATACCATCCCGCATAAGGCAGGCACCATGTTCTCAGACATTAACTGTGAGACGGTAGCATAATGTATTCTCTAATTATTACAGCTTTAAAATACAAGAACAAAGAAGAAAGAGCGAGAGGAATGAATAAAGCGGGTCGAGCAAGGCAGCTTAATACTGGAACCATTTCCAGCGGCCACCGCGAGTCCCCGTGCAGGGGGCCTACTGTGCGAGTGGAAGGCGCGAATGGCGCCAATCCCACTGCGTGCGAGACGGAGCTGCATGTTGACCTCGCTTATAATGGCTTGAGGATCGGTCCCCTCAACTCTATCCCAGGGTCAACCTCAGAAGACAGGCGAGCGCATTCAGTCTCCAGCCATTCGATTCGCCTATCGGCGGCCTTCCTATCCTGCTCCAGCTTGCTGATGATGCGCGCGTGTTTCCGAAACATCTCGACTGTCTTGCGCTTCATCTCCACCGGTCCGCAGGGTCGTTCAGATAGTCTTCAATTTCGTCTATAGGAGGAGGGGGCGAGACGACGAGTCGCCTAAAGAGCTCCTCAGCAGGCGAGTCAGTCTGGGTGCCTACGCAAGGAGTGGAGGGGCAGGTGAGAGAGGCTCTCGCAGGAGGTGTGGGAGTAGTGATGGGATAGAGAAGACAGAGGAAGGTTTTTTACCAGGATGTCGGAGGTCCCGGTGGCCTGAGAGGGGTCATCTCGCCTCTCGTTAGGAGTAGTGGAGGAGGATTTGGGTGAGTGATCAGTTTCTTCGCGATGGCAACAGTGTCATCCCCAGACTGACTGGAAGACGTAGAGGCGCGGGGACTCCCTGAAGAGGCAAAATGGTAAATAAGCAAACATGGATGAAAAGATAATGGGGGCGAAAGCGAGAACTCACCTCCTTCTCTTTAGAAGACGCGGGAGAGGAGAGGGGCGGGTTTCCAAGACAACGAGATGGCCCCTTGCCAAGGAAAGGGCCGCCTGTCTTTACCTTCTTATAGCGAGGTGAAGAGGACGGTAAGGATGTGGGGCAACGAACCAGATTCTTGGTCAGAGCAGTCACGTTTGCCTTATTCTGCTTGCGCACCATTGCGAGGCGCTCGCGGAAAAACCGCGGGCTGTGAGACATTATTGCAATAGCAAAGGAAGGAAGGAGTATAAAAAGCGGATTTCTATATTAAGCAAGAACCCTATATTTATAAGCTTCGGTGTGGGGTCTCACCAAAGATTCCTCATAAATACGCTTTAATGACACGAGCCTCGGTTGACTTTCTTTTCGAGCTTAAATAATCTCGAAAAGAGTGGGGATTGGTGTACAACCTCGGGCTCGAAGGAACAGTTCGGGCTCGAAGATGAGGGAAAGTAAGGCAAGATGGACTCTTCGACAGAAGCCTACTCACTATCGAGTGGGTCCCAGGAAAAGGGCTACTCACCGGGTTAAGGCCGGCTCCTAGGCGAGGGCCCCTGTGGTTCAGGCGAGAAGGGCCAAGCAGTTCAGGCGAGAGCCTTCCCAGGCGAGACGGACACAGAGAGAGGGCCCAGCAGCTCATGCGAGAGCCTCGCTAGGCGAGACGAGCCTCATAGGCAGGATCTCTCCTCGCCACGAGATGGTGCTCTCGCCAAGCGCTGGTTTAGCTGGAAGGCGGTTCACCTTTTAGCCCCATGTGATTTTATGCTTTTGCCCTCGGTGGTCTGCATATAACCCTTCAGAACATCGGAGTTTGGCTGTTGGCATACCCAACCAGGGTATTTTAGTAATTTTCAGGTCGGTTCAGTTTGGTTATTGGCAGTTCAAACTCAGAAAACTATAAATAGGCCCTGTGGGTTCTTCAAAAGCACTGTTTTTTTCCAGGATTTTAAAAGAGTTTTCCTGCGCTTTCTGAAGCTCCAAGCTCAACTTTTGGCTTTAGAGGGAAAGCTCTCAGAGATCTTCCGGGTAAGCGGTTGGACCTCCCTGCTGAGGCTTCGGGTCGGTTTTCTGGTCTTTCACAACTCAGTCGGAGGTTAGAGCTTGAGAAAAGTAGGTGTTGGCTACGCCCCTAATTTCTAACTTTCGTTGAAGTCAAATTTTGGCTTCACAGTTATGCCCTTAAGGCCTTACAAAAGTTTCCTCAAATAGAAGTGTTTTACATACTTTGGCATGCAGGCAGGTCACACATGAAACTGTAAATATTAAACACAAGTATGCTTTGGCCTTCAAGGGACGGCGTAGCAACCATGGCTTCAACCCCTCTATTTCCCTCGGCTCATCTGCACCTACATGAAATTATTCCACCCCAAAAGGTGACAAATAAAACAATGGTCAGCATTAACTGACCAAATTATAATGACCCCGCCCCACACCCGGGGCGGTAGTGCTCCTTCCCTGCAAGTAATTAGCATAAATATATATTGGTGATAGAATATACAATTTAAGCATAATTCACCACAGACATTGGCACTAACTATAACGCCCCGAAACTCAAAAGAGCGACGGGAGGCGTTTTGGGCCAAATTTGGAATTTGCCAGGGGGCACACGGTTTGGGACACGGGCGTGTCCCAGGCGTGTCGTGTTTGGGTCGACGATTTGGCCGAGAGGTCGACGAATTTTGGAATGAAGTCGACGATCGTCGAGCAGCGAACACGGCCTGAGACACGGGCGTGTCCCAGGGCATGTCGAGCTCGTGTCGATGATCTGCCAGGGAAGTCGACATTTTCGCTCGACGATGTGTCGAGACAGGGAACACGACCTAAGACACGGGCGTGTCCAAGGCCGTGTCGGGTGGTCGACGAACTATGCTCGACGAAGTGTCGAGACTGTGAACACGGCCTGGAGCCCAGGCATGTTCGGGTTTGACACGGGCGTGTCAAATAGGACACGGCGTGTCCAAGACCCGTGTGAGTCTTGGTTGGTGTTGGTCACCTGTGTTGATGGAGGAACACACCCGGGAACACGGGCGTGACTGGCTGACACGGGCGTGTCAGGTCGAATACGGCGTGTTGGTGCCCGTGTGTTTTTTCGAGACACGTCGATTTTGACGGCGAATGGGGGACACGACCCTGGACACGGGCGTGTCGCAGGCCGTGTTCGGCCCAGGTTTTGCATTTTAGCTACATCGTGCCGTTCGTTTTCCTTATTTTGGGATCCGACGGCTGGGGGTTTGTTCCTACTGATATACCCGAATAAGGTTTCGAATCCCTCACTTCTTCCACTTAGTCTCTTTCTAAAGTATAGAGAGAGGGAAGCAAGGAAGTAGAAAGGAGCCTAGATCTGGTCACCGACGGAGCTTCGGGCTCCAAATAGCGAGCCGACTTCGGATCTACAGAGGCAAGGAGATTGCGGAGCTTTCATCCGCATAGATTTCCATGGCGCCAAGGAAAAATGCTAGGGTAAACGATTCTCTACTTGAGCATGTGAAGCTCTCTTTTCCTTTGCATAGGAACCCTCTCACGCGAGTTTGCGGTGAGTTGAGGCTTCCTTCGGGTAGATATGAATAGTCCCAGTTGTGTACATGTAGAGTCCGTAATCGAGAATGGATATATGCATTATGTGTGAAGCCTACCCGGACAAGTTGTCTGGATCGGTGATGTTGCATTGCATAAATGGCCGGAGAAGACTCCGTGCAATTGGTTGTTTTTTGGGTTTTCTACGCGATAGATTGCAGCAAGGAGCATTGGGACTAACCTCGAGGTGCACCCAGAAAACGGGCATATGCGTGATTCTGCCGTCTTGGTGGCCTGGGAGCCAACTTGTACATACTGGGTTATGTGATATTGTGCGTTCGATTCACGGCTTCGGGGAAGCTTAACCCGTGCCAATGATTTTAAATGTCATGGCAAGAGAGCAACGGGTTGAGTGGAACCGTTCCTGCTCTAAGTTGTTCGGTCTTTGAGGCCTACCGAGGGCATAGAGGTCAGGTCTTTGGTTGTTGATGATTTTAAGTATCATGACTTCTGCCTATAGGCTGTTGATGATTTATAGTGTCATAACTTCTGCCTAAAGACTCGAATGCTCACGAGTTGTGTCGTCCAAGTGGCGGGTGGTACCGCGGTTTGACCGGGTTCACCGAGAATGTGCCCTGAGAGCACAGGTGTGTCGTGCGTGCCTACGCCTGTGATGTAGTGTTATTACTATATAATGCTTGATTATGCTAATAAAGTGCAGGGAAGGAGCATCGCCCGCCCCGAGCTTGGGGCGGATCATATAATTTAATCAGCATAGCTGATCGTTGCCTTTGTTTGCCACCGTTGCGGTGGATTGTTGCTTACAGTGTTTGTAGGAGCAAGCGGTAAATAGCGGGCAAAAGCTCATGTTGCTGAGCCGGCCCTCGAAAGCCAAACTTTTGAGTGTTTTCTGTTTATTCATGTGTGACCGGCCTACGCCGTGGTATGGAAGACACATTTTTATTCGAGTAAAATTTGTAAGGCCTTAAGGCCATTGTACTGGTGTATTGTACTTCATTCTATTGGATTTTGTAGTGGACATTCATGCTTGTGGCTGGGTTTTTAATTTGCAACTTTTAATAATTGATTCTGCTAGAATGACTCTGTGTAGGACGTTGGTAATTAGTTAGATGTATTCCATTGAGTAACCAAGCGGTCTGTCTGTGGTATATGCATCGGGCCCCGGCCGGACCTACTGTTATATACGCTATGAGACAGATAGGGGGGTTTACAATTTGGTATCAGAGCCGGTTTCGGTCATATTAAAATGAATGCATGGATGAATTCTTTTTAAGGTGGTGAGCCACATTGTGTGCGTCATCCTTGATAACATCAAAGAACCATGAATGTCCACTTAGGAATGAAAATACACGTTTGAGGAACCTGCGTGTTCCTATAATTGCTTTTTTGCAATTTTTTATGGTCGCTTAACGGTGTTTTGTACAATTATAGGTGACCAGAGAGCGGTGCTGGCCGTCAGAATGCCGAGTTTCTAAGGCTAGTAGTGCACCAAACGATGCTCCTGCAACACCTCCATCGGCTGAAACCATATGATAGGTTGCCAAAGCAGTGTTTGTCATGATCAATACGCACCTGCAAGGCAAATGCAGCAGCCCGCTCCTGCGATGGAGCAGGTACCTCTTCCAGGTTGAGCCGAGAAGAGTGGAGCAGGTAGTAGTGGAGCTTTGGTGCCGAGGAGAGCAACTGAAAGGTAGCTCAAGCACGTTATGAGCTTTAATCCTCCTGTGTTCTCGGGTTGGGACCCCATCGCAAGCTGAAGATTGTTTCTCCCGAGTGAAGAGAGTCCTGACAGCTACTGAAACGGAGGAGTGGCAGACGACCACATATAGCTACGTTCCTTCTGGATGGTGATGCTAGGTTTGTGGTGGGAAGGCTTGGAGCTACATCACTTGAGGGGTGGGCAAATTGCAGACGTCTCGATGGAGGAGTTATCGAGACTGTTCTTGGCAAGGTACCTCCCTTCGCGCAGAGGATAGCTTTGGAGAATGAGTTCCTAAAATTGGTGCAAGGAGAGAGTAGCGTGGATGAGTATCTCCACTCTTGGACTGGTGGTCGGTATGTTCTCTACGTTCGTGGATGAGGAGCGAAGACCAACCGTTTCTATGAGGTCTGAGATATGACTTGAGGCTACTACTCTCGAGGCTGATGACGCAGGGCTTCTTGACCCGGTCAACACGACCCGGTCTTTGGAGAAGGATATGAAGAGCGTGCAAGCTAAGAAAACTCTGGTGATAAGAGTCGGAGTTACAAAGTGTCGAACTCCTCAAAGTCTGTGTTCCGAAGTGGAACAAGAAAGCTAGGACTTCGGGTCCAGCCCCCTCTGCTGGTGCTTCTGGGGCAACTACGGGTCGGGACCCCAGGCGCATGTTACAACTGTGGGAAGCCGGGGCATTATGCCCGTGAGTGCCGGGGTGGACTTCCAAAGTCTGAGTGAAGCGGGAGCAACATATGAAGAAAAGGGCAAGGCGTGGAGTCAACCGCGTCCCATTATGCTCCGGCTCAACCAAGAGTTTATAATCTTGGCCAACAGGAGCCATTAAACAAGCGGATGTGGTGATAGGTATGGTTTAAATTTATAGCAAGTCAAATTGTTTCATACTTGTTATGTGCGTGTTACCTTACACTGCTTGTTTAGGATTTGTTTTGATTTGCGAGTATCCAGCGAGAAGCACTCTTTGATACGAGAGCTTCACACTCCTTCTTGTCCGAAGGGTTCATATAGCGCATCGAGTACCTTCTTCGATGGCAAAGGACAAATTTGATGTGTTGTTACCGAATGAGTGTTCGATGCGTGCGGAGAGAATCTGTGGCGTTCAGATTCTATGGGAGTCAGGAGTTCCATTTGCTAGCGTCGTTACTGCTGCTGTGGAGTTCGACGTAATATTTGGCATGGACTAGCTCTCGAAGCAGCAAGCTTATATTGATTGCGGTCGCAAGGAAGTCAAGTTGGGAACAGGTAGTGAGATGACTTTTACAGGCTTGAAAGGGTCGAGCAGACGTTGATGTCTACTCTTCAGGTGGCGAAGGCGGTTCGTACTGGTGTAGAGCTGTTCTTTACGCTAGTGGAGGTTGCAAAGACTAAACCTTCATTGGATTGTATTTCAGTGGTATCGGAGTACCCTGATGTGTCCATGGTGATCTTCCTGGAGCCCCGCCTCAATGGCAAGATTGATTTCACAATTGAGCTAGTGCCAGGTCAAAACCCGTGTCACGCTCTCCGTATCGGCTAGCGCCAAGGAAATTGACGGAGCTGAAGGTTCAACTGCAAGAGTTGTTAGAGCAAGGGTATATGCCTCCAAGTTCGTTGCCTTGGAGCGCACCGGTCCTCTTTGTTAAGAAGAAGGACGGGAGCTTGAGACTCTGTATTGATTATCGGGAGTTGAACAAGCTAACGGAAAAGAACACGTACCCGATCCCGAGGATTGATGATCTATTTGATCAGTTAGTCAGATCGACGGTGTACTCGAAGTTGGATCTCAAGTTCGGTTACTATCAGCTAAGGATAAGGGAGAGTGATATCCCTAAGACAACATTTAGTACGAGATCCGGGCATTACGAGTTTACGGTCATGCTGTTTGGGCTGACAAATGTGTTGTCAGTGTTCATGGATTTGATGAACAGGACTTTCAGGGAGTACTTAGACCACTTTGTGATCGTCTTCATCGACGACATTTTGGTGTACTCGCAGAGTGATGAAGATCACTTCAGGCATCTTCATTTGGTATTGGAGATGCTGAGGAGGAATCAATTGTATGCCAAGTTCTCGAAATGTGAGTTTTGGTTGTCCTCAGTGGCATTCCTCGGTCATATAGTCAGTGGAGAGGGGATTGCGGTGGATCCTGTGAAGATTATTGCGATACAAGAGTGGCCTGTGCTTGCTACGGTATCGGAAGTCTGGAGTTTTCTGGGGCTTGTCGGCTATTACAGGCGCTTCGTGGAGAACTTCTCGCAGATAGCGTTACCTCTCACTACTTTGACGAGAAGGTGCAGAAGTTCGTTTGGACGCCGGAGTGTGCACGAGCTTTGAGGAGTTGAAGTGTCAGTTGACCACGACGCCTATGCTGAGTTCGCAGAGTGGGACCGAAGGCTTTGAAATCTACAGCGATGCTTCAGGCAGTGGTTCGGGCTGCATGCTACTGCAGCATGAGAGCGTTATAGCGTATGGCTCAGGACAACTGAAAGTGCACGAGAGGAATTATCTGATCCATGACTTGGAGTTAGCGACCGTGATTTTTGCCTTGAAGCTGTGGAGGTACTACTTGTATGGAGTAAGGGTCGATATCTATACCGACCATAAGAGCCTGAAATATTTGTTGGATCAGAAAGATCTGAACATGCGGCAGCGTAGATGGATGGAGTTCCTGGGGGACTATACATTCAAGACCCACTACGTGTTTGGTAAAGGCAATGCGGTTGTGAACGCGTTGAGTCGCAGGGCCCAGCTCAAGCCAATTGGTGTCGGTCCATGACGAGCAGTTGGTTCGGGAGTTGGAGGCATTGGAGATCTCTTGCGTAGACAAGCAGTCGAGTGCTGAAGCGCTATTGAACTAGACGGAAGTTCAGTATGACCTGGCTGATCGAATTCGGCAAGCTTTGGATGTGGATAGCAGCATGAAGCAGCTCATGATAGAGGCTCTGGATGGGTCAAATTCCCAATATGAGGTTGTGTATGGCTTGCTTTGGAAAGACGGTCGTATGTGCGTCCCAAATGTGGGCATTTTGCGGGAAGAATTGTTGTACGAGGCGCATCATACCAACTACACGATTCACCTGGGGAGCACGAAGATGTACCACGATGTGAAGAAATTGTTCTGGTGGCCAGGACTGAAGAAGGATGTGGCACTGTACGTGGCGAAGTGTCATACATGCGCCTTGGTGAAGGCGGAATGACAAAAGCCGGGAGGATTCTTGAAGTCCTTGCCTATTTCAAAGTGGAAGTTTGACGACATCACTATGGACTTTGTGTACGGGCTGCCGAGATCGCAAAAAGGGAATGAAGCCATTTGGGTGGTCGTAGATCGTCTAACGAAGGTGCCGCAATCCATTCCGCATAGGAAGGATGATCCGGTTGAGAAATTGGCAAAGTTATATGTGGATAACATAGTACGGCTCAAATGGTATGGCGCATCGTGAGTGACCGAGATGGGCGGTTCACGTCCAATGATTGGAGGCTGGTACAGCAGATGTTGGGAACAAAGCTGATTTTTAGCACAACCTTTCATCCGCAAACGGATGGGCAGACCGAGAGGGTCAATAGGACGATTGAATACATGCTTCACATGTGTGTCCTGGATTTCGGAAAATAGTGGGAAGACCACCTATACTTGGTGGAGTTCGCGTGCAACAATAGCTACCAGGCAAGCATACAAATGGCGCCATTCGAGGCCCTTTATGGTAGAAGATGTCGCACGCTGTTGTCTTGGTTAGAAACGGGTGAGTCAAAGTTGTACAAGCGACAAGAGGTGGAAGGTGCTACTTCTTTGGTGCGAACCATTAGGAAGAGGTTGCTAATCGCTCAGGACTACCAGGCTAAGTATTATAATGCCAAGCACAGGAACGTGGAGTTTGTGTTGGCGATTGGGTGTACTTGAAGATCAAGCCGTTCAAGGGTGTCACGTGGGTGCGACACTTAAAGAAGCTCAGCCCAAGGTACCTTGGACTGTTTGAGGTTCTGGAGCGAATTGGTGAAGCAACGTATCGTTTGAAGCTATCAGTGGAGCTTAGTGGTCTTCCTGATGTATTCCATATATCGGTGTTGTGGAAGGCAGTGCAAGAGCCTTCGCATGTGATTGCGGTGGATCAAGTGTCGGTGGATAATGGGTTGACGACGAAGGTCAAGCCCGTTCGTATTGAGGACTCGGAAGTCAAGCGGCTACGCAATAAAGAGATCAGGATGGTCAAGGTCCATTGGGACAATTGCGGTCGGGAAGAGCTCTCTTAGGAGAAAGAGCAGACCATGCTTGAGGAGTACCCGGAGTTGTTTCACTCAGGTACCGTTTAAGTTTAATGTTTCTTTCCTTTATGTAATTTCGAGGACAAAATTCTTTTAAGAGGGAGAGTGTTGTAACGCCACGAAACTCAAAAGAGCGACGGGAGGCGTTTTGGGCCAAATTTGGAATTTGGCAGGGGGGCACACGGCCTGGGACACGGGCGTGTCCCAGGGCGTGTCGTGTTTAGGTCGACGATTTGGCCAAAAGGTCAATGAATTTTGGAGTCGACGATCGTTGAGCAGCGAACACAGCCTGAGACACGGGCGTGTCCCAGGGCGTGTCGAGCTCGTGTTGACGATCTGCCAGGGAAGTCGACATTTTCGCTCGACGATGTGTCGAGATAGGAAACACGGCCTATGACACGGGCGTGTCCAAGGCCGTATCGGCTGGTCGACAAACTGTGCTCGATGAAGTGTCGAGACAGTGAACATGGCCTGGAGCCCAGGCGTGTTCGGGTTTGACATGGGCGTGTCAAATAGGATACGGGCGTGTCCAAGACCCGTGTGAGTCTCGGGTTGGTGTTGGTCCTGTGTTGATGGAGGAACACGCTCGGGAACCCGGGCGTGTACTGGCTGACACGGGCGTGTCGGGTGCCCGTGTGTTTTTCGAGATGCGTCGAATTCGATGGCGAATGGGGGATACGGTCCTGGAAACGGGCGTGTCGCAAGCTGTGTTCGGCCCAGGTTTTGCATTTCAGCTATGGATCGTGGCCGTTCGTTTCCTTATTTTGGGATCCGACGGCTGGGGGTTGTTCCTACTGGATATACCCGGGAATATGGTTTCAAATCCCTCACTTCTTTCACTTAGTCTCTTTCTAAAGTCTAGAGAGAGGGGAGAGCAAGGAAGAAGAAAGGAGCCTAGATCCGGTCACCGACGGAGCTTCGGGGCTCCAAATCACGAGCCGACTTTGGATCTACAGAGGCAAGGAGATTGCGAAGCTTTTCATCCACATAGATTTCCAAGGCGCCAAGGAAAAACGCTAGGATAACGATTCTCTACTTGAACATGTGAAGCTCTCTTTTCCTTTGCATAGGAAGCCCTCTCATGCGAGTTTGCGGTGAGTTGAGGCGTTCCTTCGGGTAAACATGAATAGTCCCCGTTGTGTACATGTAGAGTCCGTAATCGAGAACGGATATAGGCATTATGTGTGAAGCCTACCTGGAGAAGTTGGTCTGGATCTGTGATGTTGCATTGCATAAATGGCCGGAGAAGACTACGTGCAATTGGTTGTTTTTCTGGTTTTCTACGCGGTAGATTGCATCAGGGAGCCTTGGGGACTAACCTCAAGGTGCACCCGAAAAACTGGGCAGATGCATGATTCTGTCGTCTTGGTGGCCTGGGAGCCAACTTGTACATAACTGGGTTATGTGATATTTTGCGTTCGATTCACGGGCTTCGGGGAAGCTTAACCCGTGCCGATGATTTTAAATATCGTGGCAAGTGAGCAACGGTTGAGTGGAACTGTTCCTGCTCTATGATGTTCGGTCTTTGAGGCCTACCGAGGGCATAGAGGTCGGGTCTTTGGCTGTTTGATGATTTTAAATGTCATGACTTCTGTCTATAGGTTGTTGATGATTTTAAGTGTCATAACTTCTCCCTAAAAGACTCAAATGCTCACGAGTTGTGTCGTTCAATTGGAGGTGGTGGGACCGCGGTTTTGACCGAGTTCACCGAGAATATGCCCTGAGAGCACGGGTGTGTGGTCGTGCGTGCCTACGCCTGTGATGTAGTGTTATTACTATATAATGCTTGGTTATGCTAATAAAGTGCAGGGAAGGAACATCGCCGCCTCGAGCTTGGGGGCGGAATCGTTATAATTTGGTCAGCATAGCTGACCGTTGCCTTTGTTTTCCACTGTTGCGGTGGATTGTTGTTTGCAGGTGCTGCAGGACCAAGCAATAAATAGTGGGCAAAAGCCCATGTTGCTGAGCCGGCCCTCGAAGGCCAAACTTTTGAGTGTTTTCTTGTTTATTCATGTGTGACCGGTCTGCGTGCCATGGTATGGAAGACACATTTTTATTCGAGTAAACATTTGTAAGGCCTTAAGGTCATTGTACTGGTGTATTGTACTTCATTCCTATTGGGTTTTGTAGTGGACATTCATGCTTGTGGTTGGGTTCTTTAATTTTCAACTTTTAATAATTGCTTCCGCTAGAATGACTCTATGTAACATGTTGGTAATTAGTTGGATGGTATTCCATTGAGTAACCAACCGGTCTGTCTGTGGTATATGGCATCGGGCCCCGACCAGACCTATTGCTATATGCTATGCGAAGGATAGGGGGTGTTACACTACCGACCACACACCTCGTGCACTCAAGGCACATTATCGGTGTAGCAGTCCTAACCAGGGTCACACCTCCGTAGTCAACGATGGTCATCATATTTTGAGCATTAACTAGTCTTTTTGGGCCGAAGTCAAAGACTCACTCCTATGGCTACGACAAAGTCAAGGTGATCTCCTCGATCCACTCAATGACTCACTCTAAGTCAAATGACATAGGGCTGAGTACGGTTCAGCTCTTTTCCGATGCTCAAATCATCGAGGACAACAGACCGCGACGCGGGTCATCCTGCCCTCTCCCATTCACACGATATATAACTCTGTTAGTTCCAAGGCATGGAACTCATGGCGCCTATGTTGGGCCCCAAGGGCTCCCAGCTCAACTCAATTGTAACGCCCTACCGAAAATTTGTAGGGGGAAATTGGTTTCTGGCAGGGGGCACACGGCCTGGGACACGGGCGTTCGTGTCCTAGGGCGTGTCAGGCTCCAGTCGACGATTTGGCCGTAAGGTCGACGATTTTGTAGTCGACGATCGTCGAGCAAAGAACACGGCCTGAGACACGGGCGTGTCTCAGGGCATGTCGTGCCCGTGTCGACGATCGGCCTAGTGAGTCGGCTAATTTCGCTCGACGATGTGTCGAGACAAGAAACATGGCCTAGGACACAGGGCGTGTGTCAGGCCGTGTCAGGCAGTCGACGAACTTCGCTCGACGAAGTGTCGAGACAGTGAACACGGCCTGGAGCCCAGGCGTGTTGAGTTAGACACGGCAAGGACACGGGCGGTCCATTACCCGTGTGAGTCTCGGGTTGTTTTCGGGGCTGTGTGTAGATGGAGGCACACGGCCGACCACACGGCCGTGTCAGTTGGAACACGGGCGTGTCAGGTCGAACACGGGCGTGTCGGATGCTCGTGTGTGTTCCAGGCACGTCGATTTTGACGGCGAATAGGGACACTGACTGGACACGGGCGTGTCGCAGCAGGCCGTGTTCGCCTAAGTTTTAGCATTTCAGGCCGAATCGAAGGCCGTTCGTCGTTCTTTAATTTGGGATCCAACGGCTGGGGGTTGTTCCTGATGGGATATACACGGATTGGACCTTAGATACCCTCATTTCTTTTGAGTGGTTCTCTTTCTAAGTTCTAGAGAGAGGGGAGAGCAAGGGAGAAGGTGAAGTAGAGATCCGGCTGCTGGAGAGGCTTCGGTGCTCCAAATCGCGAGCCGAGTCCAGATCCGTTGAGGCTAGGTCGTTGCGAAGGTTTTCATCCGTCTATTTTTCCATGGCTAGGAAGAGGATTCAGAAGGTAACGACACTTCTCCTCTCGTTTTAGGATGCATATTTTTAGCATCTTTTCTTTTCTAGTTTTGGGCACCAAACACTCAAATGAGAGGGTTTGGGTCGCCATGGTTCAAGAGGAACCTCCGGGTGATTGAGTCCATCCCCGGCATGATTTGTTTGCATTAGAGATCCGCTCCGTTAGTGGATTAGGCATGGTGGGTGAAGCCGTAGTCGCGACCGTTAGTCCGACTCGGTGATGTTGCAGACGAGGTTTAAGGATTCATATAAATCCGCTGCGGCAAGGGGTCATGTGATGTTCATGTTGTTTGTGATGTTCTTCCCTTTATCTTGCATGAGTACATGTGGCCGGTACCGGACAAGGTTAGCTCCTCATTGGCGGTAGATGGTTTCCTTGGTGGACAAGGTTAGCTCCTCATTGGAGGTAGATGGTTTCCTTGGGATACAAGGTTAGCTCCGCATGAGTGGTAGATGGTTTCCTTGATGCGCGGGAACATTGCAGTACGAATGCGGGATTATGGAGGAAATGTCTTTGTTTGTGATGTGCTCAAGGCGTGGCTGTGTCTCGTGGTCAGCTGGCTATCCCGTGACGTGCAAGTCATGTGTGGAAAGTTCCCGACGAGACTAGTCCCCTTTGTGTGAGACTGACGAGAACGCCGAGCATGGGACAAGCCCGGGCAATGAGGCCATGAGCGGGTGGGGTCCAGCGAGGGTTCTTAGAATCGGTCAGTGTGTTGGACGGAATCCTGACATGAGAAGTCAGAGTTTGCCGGCAAGCCCGGGTCTACGACCGTGAGCGGGTGGGGCCTTGGCAAGAGTTCCGTGTGGCGGCTTGTATTCAATTGGGGGATTGTGGTTCCCCTTTTGTTTGCGGCTTTATGCCAATGGGGAAATGATGAGTACCCAAATGATGTGATGTTGTGCTAGATGTATATGCTATAGGTGCCTGGGTGAAGCCCGAGTGTTGCATTCATGTTGCATAGTAGGCACTATTATTATATGTTCAACACTAGAGAACATGTATGATGTTTGAGACATCCAAGCCTGTTTCCTTAGCTTTTCTTTTTGCTTATGATTATTGCATACGAAGTGCTAACTTGCAGGTTGGAGGAATACCCGGGGTCCGTTAGGGGCGGCCGAGAGGAGATGTGTTTGTTACACAGTTTGAGGTCAGCCTTTGCTGACCCACGTTTCTAATAATTTTTACAGGGCATGATCGCAAGTAGGAGCTAGCTCTCTGGCCAGAAAGGCCTAAGCCTCATGAAGTGTTAACTTTCTTCTGTAGCTCTACTCTTTTTGACATTGTATGTTTTGATGCCCTTGTGACCGTCTTGCATGCCGAGGTAGACTAGGTGTGCTTATGCACTTTCAGGACTGATGTATTATTTGAGTTTGGATTTACTCTTGTTGTAAGGCCATTTTGTTACTCTTGTAGGCGTGGATAACTTCTAGTCTTTTTAGTTGTTTCCGTTGTGATGTGTTTTGAGTTTTGAGTTTGGGTAGCTATATCATTTTATAATACTGAAGCTGTGGCGTCTGTATGTTGTGGGGGCCCCGGCCGGACCCATATTATACGGTCATTACAGGGGATGTGTTACAGCAATGACCCATAGGTCTCCAAGTGACAGACCTCACTATCACAATGGCCCATAGGTCTACAAGTGACAAGCCTCACAACATAATGCTCGCTGGCAACTACCACCGATGGTAGTGCTACCGTTGTCCGGTAGGGGACAAACTATCGATTGTTCCCCCAAAATAGATGTTTTCCTAGAGGCACTTGCATCACTCTCACCGCAGCATCTGCACACCTCACGACTCTGTAAATTACACGTTTTCCACATACTCTTCTCCGACATACAAACAATCATACCAATCCAGAACAAACTATCTGAATAGGATTCATACAGCATTCCTATTCCAGACTTCGATTCTGGATTCTAAATACAAAGACAACAGGGATACAACCAATATACCCGTCGGGAGAATTACTTCCACGTGCTCGTGGAGCATCTACCCTTACATGCCAAAACAAAGGACTTCACATGTCCAAGGATACAGATCGTTACCCTTCTTGTTTATTTTGGCGCAATGTGAGAGAACCTAGCTGGATGAAGATGACTGCTACAGACTAGTCTCCGTGGATCTGAACTCGGCTCGCGACTCGGAGCTCCGAAACTCCAATGGCGACAAGATCTCCTTCCTCTTTCTCTCCTTCACTCTCATCTATCTCTGTCGCTCAGAATAATAAAGCCAGAAGAGAAACATGAAGTGGAACTCAACATTCCGGCCTTAAACTGAGCTAACATCGCGTGGTAACTATATACTATCGCGCGGTACCTCAAGCGTTGGCTTGTTTCGCAAGACTACAGCCCAAAAGATCCAATCACATGCCGACACATGGCCACGTCGTTATTGTCCTGCCACCGCCGCGCGATACCTCACTACCGTCGCGCGGTAGACGATGCATCGCATTAACATGCGGCTACGACGAGCAGTTACTACCGCCACGCGGTATCAATACCCCTACGCAGTATCAATACCACCACGTTATAGCTCTCAGAGTGGAACTCCAAACAAATCGGCTACGCTACCTCTAGCGTTAACACTACCGTCGGGCGGTAGCTCACTGAAAGCTTTGTCGATTAATTCAACCATGCAACCGCCACACAATATCAACCTACTGTCATGCGGTATCTGCCAAAGAGCAATTATACCAATTCCACATTACTACCTTCGGTGCTAATACTAATGCCGAGCAGTAGCTCACAGAATCAAACTCTTGACTATGGGAAAACTTAGGGTGTTACACACTTTCTCACGATGATCAATCTCAAATATTTTAGTACATCTATGTATTTATAAGACAGGTCATTAATGCTCATTGAACAAGTTTTTTTCTTTTCTAATAATTAATCACTACTGAGTTAGTTTTACTCGTAATTTTCTTTTATTGTGATGTTAATCATATTTGAATTATTGGTTTTTGTTGCCACTTGCTCATTCTTTGCTGAGATGTTCTTTTTCTTTGAATGCCTCGGGTTCTTAGCAGTAGCAGTCTGAGTGATTAGAGTTGGTTGATTTCAGGCTTGGTGTTTCAGTTCTTGTTTTCCCCACACCGTCGAGGTAGTTGTTGGTTTCATCTCAGTATAGACTTATGTTTAGATTTTATGGGTTTGTGTCATGTTGTTGATACTCATATATTTTGTTTTCAGATGTTGGACTACTTGTTGGCTTTTCCTGCTTTAGTTGCTGCTATCTCCATTACTTGCTCTTTGAGAAAGTTTTATGTTATGATACATCTTAGATATTTTAAATATAAAAGTTGTATTCTAGCTTACACTCATGACATCTCTTTTAACTGAAAGTCATAATATTTTACGGATTATAAAATTCTTTTTCTATCTCTAATATATTTAGAAACTTGCACATCATTAGCATGGTCGTTGGGTCCTCATTCTCACATAGGATAAAATGAAGTAAGCTATGTATTTCTTTCCGCTATAAATAATATTTTCTTATTTGCGGACTAATTGATCCACTAAACCAAGGGACGCGGTTCCTTAAGCTCTAAATTTAAAACTATATTCTTAAAGCATAAAACATATGCTTTTATATAAAAAATTAGAGTGTGGTTTTTGCCTGAGCATCTGTTGTTGTCCCCTACACGGCGTAGCATCACGACTCGTCTTTTTCCTTAATCTGATAACATATATAATGTTGAGAAAATGCTGGTGTGATAGTTGGTATTAGAGGGAGGTTTGGGATAGGTTAGGTTAAAATTCTTTTCATTTGCATACACACACAAGGGTGTCATCAATATGTCTTAGTTGAAGCATGAACACTATAATCATAAGCATGACAGAAATATACAAGACATATTATGTAGTATGAGGTGCATAATATGTGTTTGTATATGAATCTGCATAGGGACAGCAGCATGTGACTGTTAAGTTGAAATAAGTAATTTAACATCGCATGTGCGCTTATTAGATTTTATTTTTACATTATATGTGATATTATGAAGTATGAGATGCATAATATTTTATGTGTACGGTCGTTCATGACATGTACTAAGGACTTTAATACATCAGACAACATGTATAACATAACATGTGCACACATGATAATATAAGATCTACATGATGACACTTGTACAGACATGATTTAAAATGAAGATTAAAGCATTCATGCATTCAAATTATATGCACTAGAGTCAAGAAGATGATGGCACATCATCATAAGTTTAGGCATAACATCATTTCATGAATTCTCAGAGCAAGGTAGCAACAAGAGCAAGTATCTACACATTTTTGATTTGGTTTGAGTGGAGTAGTTCTAGTGTTCTAGCTGAGGTATATTAAGCTATGTATCGATGAGATGCTTGTTCGTATTTGTAGGAGATGGATCCAAAGTGTTATTTGTTGAGATCAACTCCCCAGTTAGAAGGTGAATCTTCTGGTGCTCATAGTGAGGCAATGATCGATGAGCTGCGTCAAAGCAATGAGATGTTGTTGAGACAAATATTCACAATGCAAGCCCATATTTAGACATTGTTGATGACCACTTTAGGTCAGCAACCTTGGGTGTAGGACCCTGTGGTAGGTCAAACTGTACTTAAACCTTCTGCTCCTTTTGTGTCTTCTGCTCAGTTGCTGCTAGAGATGAATTTTATCCACATTTATAGTATCTAAGACCCCCACCTATGATAGGAAGGCAGACTTTATGGCTTTAGATGATTGGATTATAGTCATAGAGGAGATGTTCTCTTATTCAGGGATTTCTGTGAACCAGAAGGTGATGGTGGCTACTTACTAGTTGAAGGGACTTAATAAAGGCTAGTGGAACTGTGAGAAAGAGACCCTCACTAGTTGGTGTTCAAGGAAAAGATTTAAGGTTATGTAACTAAGGAAGTTCCTGCCTTCAGTTAAGCAAGATAGGTTGATGAACAATTTTCTGCATTTGAAGCAGTGACAACTCACAGTTGGTGAGTATGAGGTAGAGTTTAGCAAGGTGAGCAGGTTTTCTTTGGAGTTGGTCACTACTAAGGTTGGTAGCGTTAAGAGCTTTCTAGGAGGTCTTAGAAGTGACATTCAATAGTTAACTAGTGCCTACAAGTCAGAAAGTTATGTGGAAGCCATTGAAGTTGCCTTAAAGGTAGAGGAATTCGATAATGTGAGGAATCGTGGATTAAATCCAAGAATGGATAAGAGAAAGACTGATGATAATGGAAGCTCTCGGGCATCCGACCCTGCTTTGAAGAAAGGAAGCAAAGAAGTGTGTGATTTTTGTGGTTTCCAAGACATCCTTTTGAGAAGTGTTTTAAGAGATTGGGTGCTCAGAAATAGCATCAGGTGCACGCAATTCAGAATGCGCCTAAGGGAGATCTTACCTATGTTTTTTGCAAGAAAAGGGCATAGTGTTGCTAGATGCTGGAAGAAGGATAAGGTTTATTTTTAGTGCGATCAGAAGGGGCATATGGAGTTTACGTGTGATTCTACTATAGGCTCTACGACCACCGCAGCCGCTGTAAATAAACAAAGGAAAGGGAAAGCTGAATGTGCTGACCAAGGAAGAAGCTTAGTCAATTACTCAAGTGAGCTCAGGTTAGATTCTAACCTAGTTCATAACTTATAATTATGGAAATTAATTTTCGTTATATCAGTTAGGTGTGTGATTTTATAGGCGAGTTTAAGGTGAGAAATCGATGGACACACGTTCTTTTCAATTCGGGTGCTACTCACTCTTTTGTGGCTAAGATTTTTGTGGACCGACATTGTTGTGCTATTGATAGATTAGATGATCCTCTTAACGTTAAGTTCCCTTCAGAATATTTGACAATGTCAAATCAGGGTATTTAGAAATGTCATGTCCTTTTAGGAGATTTCCTAGCGTATGCTGATTTGAAGGTGGTAGATCTGGCAGATTTCGATGTGATCATGTGCATGGATTGGTTGTCCAGATATGATGTGGGCATCCAATGCAAAGTTAAGCGATTGTACTTCATGATGGACAATGATCAACCCATGAGCGTGTATGGTATACTATGTTAGAACTCTCCAATCATATATATGATACATGCTCGACAATTTTTAGAGTCTGGTTGTGTTGCTTTTCTTGTTTATTTTTTGGAAGCTACTCATAGCTCGCCGCATGTTGAGAATATTACCTTGGTGCGAGAGTTTCCTGATGTTTTCATGTCTGTCTTCCTGGACTTCCCCCAGAGAGAGAGGTATAGTTTGTTATAGATTTTGAGTCGGGTACTCGTCCTATTACGAAAGCACCTTACTGCATGGCACTGCGTGAATTGGAGGAATCACGCACCCAATTGGATGAGTTGTTGTAGTGTGACTTTATTAGACCTAGTTCTTCCCCTTATGGTTCTACAGCCCTTTTTGTGAAGAAAAGGATGGATCAATGAGATTGTGTATCAAGAGATGAATAAGGTGTCTATCAAGAACATATATCTACTGCCTAGGATTGATGATTTGTTTGATTAATTGCAAGGTAGTTATATATTCTTAACGATAGAGCTTCATTCAGGCAATCATCGGTTGAGGATAAATGAATCTAATATACCGTGGACTGCCTATCAGACTCGATAAGAACATTTTGAGTTCTTTGTGATGTCCTTTGGACTGACCAATGAGCCTTCTACTTTTATAGACATGGTGAATAGAGTATTCAAAAATTTCTGGAGCATTTTGTGCTCGTCTTCATCAATGATGTTCTAGTATATTCTAGGAGCGCTGAAGAGCATGTCTTACATTTAGGCCTAGTGTTATTTACTCTGAGAGAGCACAAGTTATATGCAAAGTTGAGCAAGTGTGAATTTTGGCTATCTCAGGTGTCCTACTTGGGTCACATTGTGAGTAAAGATGGTATCTCCGTAGACCCAACTAAGATAACTGTAGTTTTGGATTAGAAGAGGCCTACAATGCCAAAGGATATAAGGAGCTTCTTGGAGTTGGCAGGTTATTATAGGAGATTTGTGCAAGGATTTTTAGTGTTGTCTGCGCCCATGACCAAGATTACGCAGGAGAAAGCATCGTTCATTTGGAGCGATGACTATGAAGAAGTTTTTCAGGAATTGAAGAAGAGGTTGTGTTCTGCACCAGTTTTGGCTTTTCTTGCTGTGGGAGTGGAGTTTAGGGTTTATGTAGATGTTTCACGAGTTGGGCTTGGTTGTGTTTTGATGTAAGAAGGAAAAGAAATAGCATATGGTTCAAGACAACTGAAGGTTCATGAAAGAAATTATCTTATGCATGACTTGGAGTTTGTAGCAGTTATTTATGCTCTAAAGGTATGGAGATATCTCTTATATGGAGTGTCATGCAAGATCTTTACAAATCATAAAAGTTTGAAATATGTCTTCACTCAAAAGGAATTAAATTTGCGCCAACAAAGATGGTTGGATTATGCAGCAGACTATGTTGTTGACATCCTTTACTATCCAGGTAAGACTAACGTGGTAGCTGATTCCTTGAGTCGAAATACCTCTTATATTTTTAATTTCTTTGTGCAATCTTTGGAGAAGGAGTTCTTATTGATGAATATAACTGTTGGAAGTAGCGCTTTGCCGGCTAGCTTAGAAGATGAAGATTTTTCATGGATTTCACTTACACGACTATATCAGAAGGATGATCTTGATTTACAGCGCATTCGAAGTAGAACTGAAAAATGAGAATTACCATATTTTTCAATTGATGATGAAGGTACTTTAAAGTGTCGAGGTAGATATTGTATTCTTGTTGTTGAGGATATTCGAGCAAAGATTTGTGATGAAGCACATGGTTCTAGTATTTCCTACCATCCTGGTTCTACAAAGATGTATCAAGATCTGAAGTAGATGGTTTGATGGTTGGGAATGAAGAATAATATAATGAAGTTTGTATCTAAATGTTATACCTGTCAACGTGTTAAGGCAAATCATAGAAGACCTGGTGGTAAGTTGACACCCTTGGATATTCCGAGTTGGAAATTGGAGAGTATTTCTATGGATTTCATTACAGGTTTGTCAAGGTCTCCCCGAGGGCATGATGTTGTTTGGTTTATAGTCGATAGATTGATAAAGTGTGCTCATTTTGTGCCTTTCAAGATTGATTATTCCATAGAGAAGTTAGTTGAGCTTTATTTGAAGGAGGTTATTAGGTTGTATGGTGTTCTCGTGAGTATAGTGTCAGATCGGGACTCCAGATTTATGTCGTGTTTCTGGCAAAGCTTGCAAGAAGCTTTGGGCACTGACCTTAGGTTTTCTACTGTTTATCATCCGCACACTAATGGTCAAACAGAAAGGGTAAATCAGATTGTAGAAGACATGATTATTTGTTATATCCTGGACCATGGTGGAGCCTGGGACGAGCATCTTAGACTCATGGAGTTTGTCTACAATAACAACTATCAAAAGAGCTTACAGGTGTCCCCCTTTGAAGCTTTGTATGGTAGGTTTTGCCGAACTCCCATGTTTTGAGTTGAGGTTGGTAATAAGTCATTATTAGGTCCAGAGGCATTGGAAAAGATGAACATTTCTGTGACGCATATCTGTGAGAAGCTTTGATTGGCTCAAGAGCATTATGAGAAGTATGTAAATCGGCGGAGGCTTGATCTGGAGTTCGTTGTTGGGGACATGGTTTTCTTAAAGGGTTGTCCAATGCCAACAGTTAAGAGATTTTGTGAAGGTCTGTAAGTTAGATCTCCGAAATGTGGGACCTTTTTCAATTGTTGAGCGCATTAGAGTATCTGCGTATAAGTTGGAGTTGTCTGCTTCTTTCCCTAGTGTTCACGATGTGTTTCATGTGAGCCAGTTGCGAAAATCTTGCTTAGTGATCGTCATGTTCTTTGCTTTATACCCCAGTTGCAGCATAATCTTTCCTATTTCAAAGAGCTTGTCTATATTATGGAGACGCAAGATCGAGTGTTGAGAAGGAAGACAATACTTATGGTTAAAGTTCTTTGGCGAAATTAGGAAGTCAGGAGCACAACTTGAGAATTGGAGTCTGTAATGAGAGAATCTCATCCTCATTTGTTCTCCTAATTTTCTTCGGTGAGTGCTTCTATTCAGCAAAATTTTAAATTATCTCTTTTGCCCTTAGGGTTTGCTTTACGCTGTAAGTTTCAGCATGTAACTTCTTTTTAGGGATGGTGACTGTAACGACCATAAATTTTGATAATTAATTTTAATCCTCTAATTAGCGTAATATTTAGCGTAAGGCGTTATGTTAACGCGGAATTAACGAAACATCGTCGTTAGTGCATTTTCGTATCCATTTGGTCAAGATGACCGAATTTCCAGCTTGTCGGAATTTATATTTCAGGCTATAGAAAATATAATTAATTAATTTTTAGTTTGATCGTCAAATTTCGTTGCGGACGGAGCCATGTTTGAAGCTAGGAAAATTTGTAAAGGTTTGAAAAATTCATGTTTGTCATTAACTTCGGGAAATTTTAGCTCGAAATCAGTTTGTCAAACTCTGATTTTGGCTTCGTTGTTGGAGTCGTTGCGCCTGTCTTTTCCTTCAGTGCATTTTTCGCCGGAATCGGAGTGGGTTAAGTCGTCGGTCCTCAAATGCAATTTTCAAATTTAATTGTAATAATAATAATAATAATAGCAATAATAAAGATAAATTTGAATTTAGTAAGTCTTAATTAAATCAGACTTAATTAATGATGATTTGTTTTATTAAATTCAGATTAAATCAGTCAAGACCGAGGCTTTGAAATGACCAAAAGATTAAAATTCTATCTTGAAAATTGATCTCTTCTTTAATTAAGAAGAGGAAACCAGCTGTAGTTTTAAGCTCCAAAGTTTTTCTTCTCCCTCAAGCCAACCCGAACGAGAGTGAGAGAGAGGCGGATAACTATTCTCCTAGAGTTTTTCGTCCGCCTAATCAGGATTTTCGGTGCTCGTTTTCTCGACGAAGCCTAGATTCGGAAAGCTCTCGTCCAGCTATTCGCATGCTTGGTACGTATTTTCCATTTCATGAAGTTTTACCGTTAGGGTAAGTGACCCTGACCATTATTTCTTGTTATTCTTCCCAGATTTTTCTCACCAAACCCAAGTTTGTGCCGATCATCGGTGTGGATAGCTTGTAAGGGCGAAAACATGGTGAAGAAGTTGAGGCAAGTGGTGTTTTGCTCCCCTTGCTTGTTCTCCATTAATTTATATAAATTCCTCTCTGTGTAATGTTAGGTTTTGATTTTTGGTTTGTATTGCTTTTTCTTTTTTCTTAAGAATTAGCTAGTGCAAAAATAATAACATTTTTGCTAAATTTTCCCTTGTAGAAAATTTTGTTAAGCTATCTGCTTAGAATTTTATGCATAAACTCAGTCATTTTTGTTATCTGCATAAAGTCTAAGTCAAATACAAGTTTTTATTGGCAACATGATAAATTTTGTATACACTAAGTCATAATTCGACTACATAGTTCATAATCGACTGCATTGGCTGCATGAAATTCTGACTAAGTTCATAATCGACTGCATATAATTCTGGCTAAGTCCATATTTGACTGCATCTAATTCTGGCTCAGTAAATATTCGACTGCATCAACTGCATCTAATTCTGGCTAAGTTCATAATCGACTGCATCAACTGCATGATTCATATTTCTAACTAAGTAAATAATTGATTGCATAGACTGCATGGACTCAATGATTTATAATTCTGGCTAAGTCCATATTCGACTGCATCGACTGCATTTAATTATGGCTAAGTTCATAATCGACTGCATGATTCATGTTTTTGGCTAAGTAAATAATCGACTGCATGGTTCATAATTCTGGCTAAGTAAATAATTGACTACACGGACTACATGAACTGCATGGTTCATAATTCTGGCTAAGTTCATATTTAACTACATCTAATTCTGGCTAAGTTCATAATTGATTGCATGTACTGCATGGTTCATATTTCTGGCTAAGTAAATAATCAACTGCATCAACTATATGGATTGTATGGTTCATAATTTTGGGTAAGTAAATAATTGACTTCATGGACTGCATGGACTGCATGGTTCATATTTCTGGCTAAGTAAATAATCGACTTCATCGACTGTATGGACTGCATGGTTCATAATTTTGGCTAAGTTCAAAATTGACTGCATAGTTCAAAATCGACTGCATAATTCAAAATTGACTGCATAGTTCAAAATCAGTTGTGATGATACTGTATTTTGATTAAAATATATGTATCATAATTATTATATTTTAAAATAAATTATATATATTTTCTCTAAATTTGATATTATATAGTGTTGAAGCCAGGAAAATTCTCAACCTCAAATTCGGACCAAAGCCGCCTAAGGTTACTGGCTCAGATGTTAGATCAGACGGCTAGGGTGACTAGGATGAAGGACCAAGTCAAACAGGACCCCAGATGTTGCGGCAGGAAGGTCCCACCACGTACCCGGATGCTCAAAAGGAGCAGCCCCTTCTCAACCAAAGATGGTCGAACTGGGTACGAGGGAGACTAGCTGATGACGAAGTCGCAAGGTCGCGACTTGATCTCTAAGGAAATGGAATCCAAAGACTCGGCTAGTATCTCAAAAGTGAAGCTCGCGAGTATCCTGCAAAGGATTTCCAGTGCCTCGCCTCGTACCCCTGGGGTCCTATTTATAGGCAAAACCAAGGAGGGGGGGGGGTCATATTTATACCCCACCCCCGGCGACTAGGCGACTTCCGGAGGAACTCGTACGGGCTGGGCGAGTATCTCACCTAGTCGCCTACCTGGCGAGTATGCGATGGGAGCTCTCCATACTCGCCCAGGCCTTCCGCGATCTTGCATGCTGACTTTGACTTCTGTCTTGACTTGTTAACTTTGACTTCTGCTGACCTGGCCGTGGTAGGACCCATCCTCGACGAATACGGGTTGTACAGAATCCCCGCTTTTTCGGAGCGACGTAGGAGCTCGGAAAAAATCATCCAACACTTATTTGGCGAGCTGCTATGTCGAGTATCAGACTTGCCCGCAACTGATGACTGCCTGCCGATCTCTATAAATAGGGGGCCTAGCTCTTCACACTGATCGCCAGAGCTCGCGCACAATGTCGGATGCCGAGAAGCTTCTTCAAGATAGCCTCGCTGCTCTCACCGGCATACTCGGCCTTGCTAAGTCCAAAAGGCCGCGTGAAGAGGACGTCGTCGCTCACTTACCCCCTCCTAAGAAGAAGAAAACCAAGAAGACCCAGAAGAAACCAGCCTCCGATGCAGTTGACCCGCCGCCACCTTCCTGTGCAAGTCAAGGTTGCCACCAGCAATCCTGTGCGCTCTGCTAGCACTCTAAAGCTACTCAGCGGTCTCGGGCTTGACGGCATCCCCAATGTGGTCGCCTCTGACGCGAGCCTCCTCGGCTCGTTGGACGTCCGGAACTCGCCAACACTCTAGCGCCGCAGCAGGTCGAAGTCGTCTCTCTGTCAGGTCGCCATGTAGCCGAGATACTCTTTTCTACATATGTTGGTCATTGTTACACTTCTCGCTAACTCTGTTCCTATATTCGCAGATTCTCCATCGGCGGGCGCCGACGTGGTTTTGAATGTCGCCCCGCTGAACTCTACACCATTGCTCGCCCTCTCAGCTGAGAGACCAGTCAGGACCGCACACCTGGTACAGATACATGTTGGCACCAAGAGGGCATCTGAGGCCTCGGTTCCCGCAGCGAGCAAGGATCCATCGCTGAAGGATCCTCCGCCAAAGAAGGTCGCACCGGCGAGCAAGGAACCGTTGCTGAAGGATCCTCCACCAAATAAGGTGGCGCGGGCGAGCAGTGACCTTCCGGCGAGTAAGGCCCCGCCCTCCCCTGGGCGATATTCTGTGCTGCCAGCGGCGAGTTCCTTACCGCCGCCGCCACCTCTTCCGAACGTTGCTGCCATCCCGACGGTGAATGTTTCGTAACCGCCGCTGCCTCTGGTCGCACCTCCACAAACTGCCACGACGCGACTTCCTCTGCCTCCTCCGCTGAAGACCCAGCCTCAGTCGGCGAGCTCGCCGCAGCCTCCACCACCTCTGTCAAAGTCTGTGGTCGTGAAGCCGGTCAAGCCGCGTCCGAGCTATTTCCCGCCGAGAGTGGGAGATTCCGTCCATGGGGGTCGCGGGCAGGGCAATGCGGCCGAGCATGCTGGTGGCTCATCTTCTGACCGGAGGGATGCACCAAATCGCGGTTCTTCTCCTCGCCGATCAAGATCTCCTCATCGCAATAAGTGCCGTCACTGGTGCTGCATTTGGCGACTAAGTGTCCTATTCCTAATCTGGCGACTTTCTTGTCCTGACAGATCGCTCGACGACTCCAGGAGCGGCCTTTATCGACACCATCGGGATGTCGGGCAGCGAGTACCGCCATGCCGCTGCTCGCGCCTACTTGAGCTGGAGAGCAAGTTCGACCAGCTTGCGATCTGCGAACCACATCGACGGATATCATCTCTGGAAGTGCGGGTGGCGAAAATCGAAGAGCTCTGGTCTACCCTGGAGAGCTATGAAGCCCGCTTCCACATGGTGAAGGAGAATGATTGTCAGCTGGCGATTAACAATCACCGCCTCCAGCTCGTCCTCGACGAGTAAGCCGGCATCCGCGCGAGTATGGGCTCCGTCGGGCGGCTGACGAGGATGGAGGAGCAACTGCGACTTGGCGATGATGCGATGTCGCTGGCGACGGAGCATTATCGGCGAGCGCGAGAGATGGGCTGAGCTGGGCGACATCCTCATCCACCGGAGAAGCCTCCTAGGACTTATAATTTTTCTTTCTTTTATTTGAAACTTGCCCTGCGCGACTATTGTAATAAACAATTTATTTATTGTAATAAGCGAGTTTATATATCGCATCGTATTCTTCTCTTGTTGTCTTCTTTGTTGACGTTTTGCGATGTTTGTTGTTATGCGATGTGCTGAGTTTATCGTGCATGTTCCGATAATCGTCATGATATTCTTTTTCTACGCCGCGCGATGTAGATGTCGAGATCCACCTGCTCGCCCCAATCGCGACTCAGGATGATACTCGCAAGGGCGGAGATATACCCCATGCCTTCGCCTATAAATAGATGGGGTAGGTAGGACATAAGTATGCTGTTGCGTTTTTCAATCCCTCGCTCGTGAGTATCTTTCTCTGTTCGCGCACTTCGATCTCTCTTCCTTTCTCTCCTCACTTCCTTCTTTCATCTCGCCAAACTCGCGAAGATGGTGAGAGACGATGTCAGTGCTTGCCGACAAGCCCATGCCGCTAATTTCGCTGCTGCGGCTTTCAAGAAGTCGATAATAACAGAGCAAGATCTTGAGAATTTCAGGGAGAGGCTTCTGACAGAAGGATACTCGGCAAGGCTTCCTCGTCGCAGCGAGTGACTTAACACCCACATCGAGGGTGCGTTGGTCCTTCCGCTTCGTCACTTTGACGCCGGCCTGTGACTTCCCCTGTGGCCGGAGTATTGCGAGATCCTGCGATACTTCGACATCGTCCCTGCACAGATCAACCCCAACGGCGTGGCAATTATCATGGGGTTCCTCTGCTACTTGTGGGAGGAGAGGGTCGTCTTCGACCTTTCGGTCTTCCGTAAGATCTTCGCCTTCGTCGCGACCGCCGAGGGGGTCGTATACTTCAGCAGCCACGTCTGCACCTTGGTGGGGACGGCAAACAAGGTCCACCGCTGGAGCAAGCTGCTAATCGTCATCCAAGGCGACTTCGCGGGCGTCCTGGGATGGCCGCACCAACCCGCCGATGTCGCCTTCCTCCCGCTGATATTGGAGGGCGTCCGCGAGTAGTTGGTTGAGTCGTTCCGTGGTCGTCGGTCCGACATCATCTTTTGGAGACTAAACGTCAACACCCTTCCGGAGATCCACCCCCAACGAGAGAAATATTTGAGCGAGAATAACCTCCTGCATACTCGACTCACTAGATGTAGTTTGATACTGATATTTGCTTGGCATTTTGCAGTGGCGTGCGAGCTCCCGGAGAAGCCGCTCCCTCCGACAAAGGAAATCGCCACCTCCCTTCATGAGTCCAACCTCCGCCCGATGTCGGCGAGAAAAGGAAGCTCTCCAAGGGGAAGGCAAAGGTCAAGTCGCCTGGCCCTTCGACCAAAAAGGCGAAGGTGCCATCGACGCGACCTGACGACCGAGATTCGCCGCTGGATGCTTGGCCTCCCCACTTCCACCCCAACTTCAATCTGGGGCGAGGGGTGATGGATGTCTATGGCCGCCCGCTGGTGTCTTGGTCAGAGGATGACCACCTGGTGACGCTGAGCATTAACCTCCCCTCCTAGTTGGCGGACTGGGAGGACAAGGGGGAGGCCTTCGCCGTCCTCCACGTGATATATGGGTGAGCTGATGCCAAGTCGATGCAGGAGATCAGCTCGGAGGACCTCGCCCATCAGGCCTCATGCTCGCTCGCGCGAGCTGTAGAGCTGGGCCACTACTCGGCGAGGATGTTGCTGGAGACGACCGCGACACTGAAGGTCGTCACTAAAAAGGCTATCTACCTCGGCATGCAATTAGTCCGCTGGCGAGAGTATGAGGTAAGTCTCTTCCTTTATGCGACCTTGCTGGTGCTGGGCTTTGGATTCATTTTGCTGACTTTCTATTCTTTGTCGCATGCTGGCGAGATTGAGGCCGCCAAGAAGCTCTCAGAGTGCGAGGCGAAACTCTCCAAGTCTCAGGCGGAGTTGGAGGCGGCCCAAGTCCGCGCCGCCGAGATGGAGAGTCGCTTAACCGCCCTCGAGGGCGGCGCAAGTTCTTCAGCTCCTCGGCAAGAAGCGCTGCGGCCGGAGGATGACCCTCATTATGCGATCAAGAGATCTCACACTCTTTGGAAGGAGAGGTCGTCCGTCTGCCGCGAGATAGCTCACGCTGCGGGAAATGTCATGCTCGCGAGGCTAAGGCTCAACTGCTAGCTCGCCGAGGGGGAGAAGCAGCTCACTATTGACGAGCTCCTCCCCGAACTGCTCGTCGATGAGTTGACCTCGCCAGATCGCCTACCTTCTCCATCATCGGGCTCCAGCAGCAGTGGCAGCGGTAGCAGCAGCAGCGACATCAGCAGTAGTGCTGAGGAGAGTGAGGACGGCGGCGAGGAAGAGGATGCTGATATTGAAGACGAGGAATATCGACCTGATACTGGCGACGATGAGTACTAGATGCTCGCCGATATTTGTCATGCTCGCACGTAGCAATTAGAGAAATTTTGTAAAAGCCAACTTTTGTAACTTGTAAATTTTTTGAAATATATATTTATACAAGTTTGTATTATCTCATTGTCGCTCTTTACTTTCATTCTTGTTGGTTGAAGATGCTCGCTAGGCTCATAGGCTCGGGGAGGATGAGTGCTCGCGACGCTTTACCCGCACGTTGACGTCATTCATAATCGCGCAGTCATTACTCGCACGACCATAGTCGTTCCAACAACTCGCTTCCCGATACTCGCCCGTGTCTTGCACTTATGCTCGACGTAACATACTCGCACATTCGCCGAATTCGTACTCACCAAGACCTGCTCGCATACTTGCCAAAGTCTGCCCGCACCTGCACAATTATTTATTTTGTTGGAGTTAATCCTGACTGGTTCGCATACCAGAGCTGACACCCTATGAGGAGCTGAGCTTGGTTAGTGGTTGGGAGTAGTCGACACCCAACAGGAGTCAAGCTCAGCTGGGGGTGGGAATCAGTCGACACCCAATAGGAGTCAAGCTCAACTGGGGGTGGGAATCAGTCGACTCGGGGAGGCAAGTAGTCGGTCTGCAGAAGAGGAGCTCGTACAGAGATCTTGGACTATGACATCACTCCAACGAGGAACTTGATATCACTCGAGGAGGTCATTGGCCAATATGCAGGAGAGGAGCTCGTGCAGGGACTTGGACTAACGGCGACACTACCACTCGAGGACTTGAAATAATGTTGGATTCGACAGCTCTCAGGAGCCTTGCTCAACTGGAGTGGTGTAAGTCGACTCGGGGAGGCAAGTAGTCGGTCTACAGGAGAGGAGATAGTACAGAGATCTCGGACTACGACATCACTCCAACGAGGATCTTGATCTCACTCGAGAAGGTCCTTGGCCAATATGCAGGAGAGGAGCTCGTGCAGGGACTTGGACTTACAGTTACACTACCACTCGAGAACTTGAAACATTATTGGAGTCGACAGCTCTCAGGATCCTTGCTCAATTGGAGTGGTGTAAGTCGACTCGGGGAGACAAGTAGTCGGTCTGCAGGAGAGGAGCTCGTACAGAGATCTCGGACTACGACATCACTCCAATGAGGATCTTGATCTTACTCGAGTAAGTCCTTGGCCAATATGCAGGAGAGGAGCTCATGCAGGGACTTGGACTTATGGCGACACTACCACTCGAGGACTTGAAACATTATTGGAGTCGACAACTCTCAGGAGTCTTGCTCAACTGGAGTGGTGTAAGTCGACTCGGGGAGGCAAGTAGTCAGTCTGCATGAGAGGTGCTCGTATAGAGATCTCAGACTACGACATCACTCCGCCGAGGATCTGGATATCACTCGAGGAGGTCTTTGGCCAATATGCAGAAGAGGAGCTCATGCAGGGACTTGGACTTATGGCGACACTACCACTAAAGGACTTGAAACATTGTCGGAGTCGTGTTTCCTACTACTTTAAGTGATTGACAATGAATCAAGTGCACCAATATATTTGAGGATGAAGAAATTATAAAGAGAACGATGATCTCGCCACTGTCGAGTTGGGAGGTTGGCGTCCAACTCTTTTCCTGATAGTTCCTCCAGTTGGAGGAGAGATGCAATCGGGGATAGCTAGGCCGACATGCAAGGGGGGAGCTGATCCCGGCCGTCAATGCAGGGGTCCGGTCTTACAAGGGCGCTTATATCCCGAGGCATCGTCCCATCGTCCGCACTGGGCTATCTAGGAGAAACAGGTCGAAGGCACATTACCCAATCCAACTGTGGAGATTATACTAGCTCTGCGATCTGGCTACGAGCGTACATGCACGAGCGAGGGGTAATGTTCTTCTGAGGGTCCTCTAGGACGCACTCGTGACCAACATCTTCCCTTGGGCTTATCCCTGCCCTTTGGCCAGTTATCCTGCCTTTGAAAATAATGAGGGGTTGTTGCCCAAACGAGAGCTCGAAAAGGTTGATCCTTCCTCGAATCCAAGAGGTTGGAGTCCAAACCTGTTCCTGCTAGTTCCTCCAGTCAGAGGAGAGATGCAATCGTGTGCAGCTAGGCCGACATGTAAGGGGGGAGCTGATCTCGGCCATCAATGCAGAGGTCTGGTCTTACAAGGGCGCTTATATCCTGAGGCATCGTCCTATCATCCGCACTGGGATATCTAGGAGGAACGGGTCGACAGCCGGCTTCTCGGATCGATCTCGGAGCAGAACCTTAAGGACTCAGAAATCTTGAGATGAAATAGCACAAAAGAGAAGCCAAACAGTTGCCACTATCTGTATATATGTATGAAAGAATGTACAAGTAAAATACAATATTAACTGTTAGGGATAGAACCTTTTCAGGTCATCCCCGCTCCAAGTACCTCCCAGTTGCTCTCCAACCTGATCCTGGAGATAATAGCCTCCGGTGGCCAGGGATTTTGGACGATGAAGGGACCTTCCCAATTTGGATGCAACTTGACAACTGTTGTTCCTCTTCCTGTGGGGTCCACCTTTTTCATGACCAGATCTCCAGCGAGGAAATGTTTTAGGCGGACATTCTTGTTGAAGTGCTTCGCCATGCGCCGCTTGATCTCCTCTTAGCGGATGGATGCCAAGTCACGAAGCTCTTCAACGAAATCCAGCGAGAGCCATTGAGCTTCTTCATTCTCCAAGCGCCATTCTTTGCTGCCGTCTCCAGCCGCTATGAATCTCGGGCTCCGAACCTCAAACTCCACTGGGATGAGTGTCTCAGACCCGTGGGACAACTTGAAGGGAGTTTCCCCTGTGGCCGAGTTCAGAGTTGTTCTCAGAGCCCAGAGGACTGAGGGGAGCTGCTATGCTCAATTGCCTTTCAAGTTGGTGACTTTCTTCTTTAAGAGGTTGATGATCAACTTGTTGGCGGCTTCCACTTATCCGTTGCTACGAGGATGATGCACAGAGGCGAATCGAAGATCCGTCCCTAGCTGCTTGCAGAAGTCCTCTAACTCCAGGCTGGCGAACTGTGGCCCACTGTCGGTGATGATGGCGAGAGGAATCCCTAATCTGCATGCAATCTCTCCCCAAATAAAATTCTTTACAATTTGTGAAGTGGTCTTGGCCAGAGCTTTTGCCTCGATCCATTTTGAGAAGTAATCGATCATGACAAGGACGAACTTCCTCTATCCACTGGCTTGATGAAAAGGGCCGATCAAGTCCATCCCCCAGATGGCGAAGGTCCATGGAGCAGTGATCGAGCGTAGATGTTGAGCTGGTTGTAGTTGAAGAGGCGCGAAGAGCTGACATTGGAGACATTTTTTGGAGAAGGCTTCCGCATCTTTCCGAATGGTAGGCCAGAAATACCCGTGCCTTAGGATTCTTTGTTCAAGAGTGCGAGTCCCTGAGTGGCTGCCACACTCTCCCGAGTGGATCTCCTCCAGGACATGAGGGACATCAATCTCCGACAAACACCGAGCTAGAGGACCTGAGATGGTTTTACGATAGAGCTCTCCTTCCTATAGCAAGTAATACGCGGCTTTGTAACAGAACTTCCTCTGATCCCCCTCGCTGGCAGGAATCTATCATGTTGTTAAGAAAGAGATGAACGGATCCCTCCAGTATGTCCTCTGCTCAATCTCCATCATCTCCCCTTCTTCGATGGATGGTCGGAACAGTTCAGTCACGGTCCCCCCCAGCCCGGGGACCGTACTTGGCAAGGTAATCGGCTTCTGAATTCTCTTCTCGGGGTACATGCTCGACGAAGAAAGATTGAAACCCCCCCCATCAGACCTTTCACTTTGATTAAGTACCTCTGTAGGATCAGATCATTCACCTCGAACTCGCCTTTGATCTGAGACGCGACTACCATCGAGTCGGTGAAGGCCCTTATATCTCGAATTGCCAACTCCTTAACGAGATGCAAGCTAACCACCATGGCATCGTACTCCACCTTATTATTTGTAACTGGGAAGAAGATCTCGACTGCTTGCTCGATCCTGGTTCCCTGGGGGCTCACCAGCACGACTTCGGCTCCTACAGAGTGTCTGCCCGAAGCCCCACCCACAAACATCTTCCATGAAACTGGCTAGAAGAGCCCTCCTCTCCTTCCACCTCAGCTGAGAAGTCAGCAAGGAAATCTGCCACTGCCTGCACCTTGATCGCTACCCTTGGAGAGTAAGAGATATCAAACTCGCTAAGCTCCACCGCCCACTTTGCCAGCCTGCCAGAATGCTCCACTCCATCCAGGATACTACGTAGAGGTTGATCAGAGACGACCCTGATGGAGTGAGCCTGAAAATATGGATGGAGCCTCCGAGCTGAAACTACCAAAGCAAACACCAACTTCTCCAAGATAGGATATCTCATTTCCGCCTGCCGCAGCACTCTACTCACATAGTAGACAGGGAGCTGCTACTTGCCTTCCTCTCGGACCAACACCGAGCTAACCACCTCTGCTCCCACTCCCAAGTATAGAAAGAGATCTTCGTTACCCCACGGGCCTTGGAGGAGAGGAGCTTGGGTTAGCTGTTGCTTGAGCTTTCCGAAAGCCTCCTTGCACTCCGCGGTCCACTCGAACTTCTGATTCCCCTGAAGGGTTTTGAAGAATGGAGAGCACTTCTCCTCTGCCTTAGACAAGAAACGACTAAGGCATGTCAGCCTTCCCGTCAACCTTTGAACTTCCTTTGGATCCCTCAGGGATTCCATCTCCAGAATAGCCTTTACTTTGTCAGGATTAGGTTCCACCCCCTGGGAGTGAGGAGGTGACCTAAAAACTTCCCTCTTCCAGCACCGAAAACGCACTTGGACGAATTGAGTCACATCTTGTACTTTCTCAGGGTAGCGAAAGTCTCCACCAGATCTGTTATGTGCTCCACAACACTATTGATCTTGACGAGAAGATCGTCCATATAAACTTCCAAGTTCCGCCCCTTCTACCCTTGAAGATTTGATCCATCATTCTCTGGTAAGTCGCGCCCGCGTTCTTGAGCCCAAATGACATCATCTTGTAGCTATAACAGCCATCGCTGGTTATGAAAGAGACGTCGCGGCAGTCGGGGGGATGCATCCGGATCTGGTGATACCCTGAAAAAGCATCAAGAAAACTCATCATAGGAAACCTGACAGCGGAATCAACTAGCGCGTCGATTTGAGGTAAGGGGTAGCAATCCTTCGAGCAAGTTTTATTCAACATGGAAAAATCGATACATAGACGCCAGCCCCCTCCGAGCTTCTTCACCATTATAACATTGGATACCCGGCCTGGATATTGGATCTCCGAGACAAAACCTGCCTCCAGCAGCTTCTCTACCTCCTCCCTGATCGGCCCAGCCAACATGGCAGCTCTCTTCCTCTGCTTCTAACGAACAGGAGCCACCGCAGGATCCAGGTTAAGGCGCTGGCAGGCAACATCAGCGTTGACCCCTGGCATTTCGGCGGCGCTCCATGCGAAGACGTCGACATTGTCCTGCAGGCAAGCGGCCATCTCTATCTTCCCTTCCAGCGACAGGGATCCTCCAACCTTCAGCAGTCACGTCTCTCCTCCCTGAGAGATTACTTCCACCTCCTCCACTTCTTCCGCAGCACACAACCCCTTCTCCTTCTCCAGCAGCTCCTCCAGCTTCTCTACGTCACCCATCCAGCTGATGGTGCTGACAACATTCAGGTAGCATTCCCTGGAAGCCTTGGGATCTCTCCTGATCCTGATCTGAACATCTCCCCAGCAATACTTCAAGCACTGGTGATATGATGACGGAACGGACTTGAAATAGTTGATGAGGGGCCGCCTGAAGATAGCGTTGTATCCGCTCGGCGCGTCGACGATGATGAAGCGGCATCGGATCGACGTCCCACCGAGTGTAACCAGAATTTCCACCGCCCCTTCCACCTCTTTCTTCTCACCCGAGAATCCAAAGAGGGGTCCATCTGCAGCCTAGACCCGGGATGCTTCCACCTGAATCCCGACAAAGGTTCTCTTGAAAATGACATTCACCGAGCTACCGTTGTCCGCGAGGATTCGGTCGACGGTGAAGTCTTTGATGGCAGCTTGAATCACCAAGGCATCGTGGAAGGGGTTCTCATTCCCCAGCATATCCTCCTCCGAAAAGGTGATCTCTTCCAACGGCGGCGGGTTCTGCGACGTCGAGGCGACATTCTTCCAATAGATCTGGTGGAGACTTCCCTTACGGGAAGCTCCGAGCCTGACCCCTTTGTTGATCACCCCTACATGCCCACCTCCCGGGCCATGTATCACCTCTCCCCGACCTCCCAGGTCAAAGCGATCTTCATTCCTCCTCCTTATTGGAGCTTGAAATGCCACTTGCCCCACCGGGGCCTCCTGCCTCTGCTGCTCTCTCTCCGCTGCTCCTGCTTCCAACCTCCTCCTTGCTTCCCAAAACTCCGGGCAAGCCAAGGTCTCGTGCCCCTCTACTTGATGGATGTCGTAGTAGAGGTTAATCTCCTCCTCCCGACGCTTCGCCCGCTGCTCCCTCCGGCGCCGTTTGTTGTCTTGGCGGGCGATGCCCATTGTCTCCCTTCTTCCTCCTCCTCGGCCTCCCTCCTGCTGGTTACCGTTCCTCCTCTCCTCCTGGAAGTGTTGCCTCATTGGTGGTTTCCACTGGGGGCGATTCTCGGGATATTGGAATCGTCTATCCCCCCCTCTTCCTGCCTGGGCCTCCGTTGGCCTCCTCTCTTCTTGTCTTCGAGGCCTCTCCTGCCTCCTCTCTTCAACCCTCCTGGGCGCTTCTCTCGTCCTCCTATCCTCTCTTCTAGACTCTTACTTCCTCCTCCTATCCTGCCTCTCCGGCGTCCTCCTTGCCTTCGCCCCTGAAGGTCCTGCTCTCCCCTTCTCCCTCGAATCCACTCCATCCAGCCTCGCCAAGAAGTACTTATTCTTCTCCTCTCCGCGAACAAAGGTGTTCGCCCTCTCTATCATCTCTTCAAAAGATCTCGGTGGACTAGACCCCATCTCCATGCTGAACAAACCTTGCTTCAGCCCGAACTTCAGGGCCACCATCAAGGTAAAGCTGTCCACCTCCTCTACCTCCAGGATCTCCTCCTGGAAATGGTCAACGTAGTGGCGCAAGCTCTCGTGCTGCCCCTGCGTAATCTTGAAGAGAGTCGTCGCCTCCTTTTTTCCTCTTCTTCGATGTCGCGAACCTCACCGTGAGGCCCCGACGCAGATCAGAGAAATAGTACACGGACCTCGCTGGCAGTTGATGGAGCCAATCTCTAGTAATCCCCTTGAGAGTGATGGAGAAGAACCGGCACTTGAAGGCGTCAGACATGTTGCGGATGGATACGACATCTTCGAACTATTGAAGATGTCTGACAGGGTCGTCCCTGCCAGAGTAGTAGGTGAGGACGGTCTCTCTGAACCCTTTGGGAATGGGGACGGCGAGGATCTCATCACAGAAGGGGCTCCTCCCTCCCTGGCGGTGGCAAGATTCATCCTCGCTGGAGACGTCATACTCGCTGCAGTGTCGACTATCTCGGCATCTCGTCGGCGACATCGGATCCCGAAAGCGGACACCTTGGCTGCCCGCCGGATGATATCGCGACTGCATCGGTCGTTTTTCTCTTTCCCAAGCGGTCTCCTTTCCAGCTCACCTCCGCGGCGCTTCCTCCTCCAGCGGTGTCATGCGATGGGGAGAAGTTGTCGTGACATCGGAGCGATGAGCAAACCCGGCGAGAATGGTCTGCTTGATCCTCTTCGCAAATTCTTCAAACGTGGAGACCGTCAAATACTCGCCACCTCGCGCGACATCTCCTCCTCCTGTCGAGTTGCCGACCAACTCTCCATGCTCGCCACCATTGGCCATCTTACTCAACCACTAAACTTTCCTCCTTGGCTGCGATCCACGCTCACCGCACCAAGTGTTGAAGCCAGGAAAATTCCCAACCTCGAATTCGGACCAAAGCCGCCTAAGGTTACTGGCTCAGAGGTTAGATCAGACGGCTAGGGTGACTAGGATGAAGGACCAAGTCAAACAGGACCCGAAATATTGCAGGAAGGTCCCACCACGTACCCGGAGAAGGAGCAGCATAGCCTTTTTGAGTGGTATAGTACCCCAAAAAGACACACTTGGTCGAACGGGGGGAAAGCTTGACGCGGGTCGGAGGGAAATGTGAATCCAAAGACTCGGCTAGTACAAAAGACACGAAGCTCGCGAGTATCCTGCAGAGGAAAAGTGCCTCGCCTTGTACCCCTAGGGTCCTATTTATAGAGAAGGGAGAAGGAGTCTGGGGGAGGTCATATTCCGCCCCCCGGCGATTAGGCGACTTGAGGAGCTCGCAGCGGGCTGGGCGAGTATCTCGCGTAGTCGCCTACCTGACGAGTATGCGAGGGGACGTGCATACTCGCTCAGGTCCGCGACATGCAGGTGTGACGTCTTGACTTTTAACCTTACTTCTGCTCCGCCGTGGTAGGACCCCCTCGACGAATACGGGTGTACAATATAGTTTGTTATTTTTGAAGGAGGCCATTTTGTGAAAAAATTCGCACTGATACTATGAGTCAGGATACTTCCTTGGGAAAAGCCCGCTGCCAACCGTTTATACGTGAAATTATTCTCATGCAAATTGAGTCTTAATCATGCCCACCTAAAAAGATTCTCAAATGCATGAATATTTCAGAGCGATCATTTCAATAGATGTTGCCACCCACCATGCTTAAAATCACATCGATGAAAATACATATTTAAATAGGTTTCTCATTTATTTAATGCATGCCCCGACCATTTCATTAGTTTTATATGAGTGGGAGCACCCTTTGGCTCCCCCCTCTTCTCCACCTCATACATTTTAATTCTCTATTTTTCCTTCTCATCAAAACATGGCCGAGAGGAGCCACCCTTCATCTTCTTCTCCACATTTATTTTTAATTCGGAGGGAAGGAGGAGCGATTTGGGAAAGACCATCTCTCTTCTTCTTCCACGCGGCCTTCACCCCCTTTATTTATCCTCCAATTAATTCCTCCACTTAAAATATATGGTCGTCCCCTCCGGCCCAAAGACATTTCTTCTATGTCCTTCCATGAGAAGCTATAAAAGAAGCAATAATTCAAGCCGCTTTGGGAGGTTGAGGTGGGAGACAGAAAGGCTTTCAAGAGAGAGTTAGAGAAACAATGGGTGCATGTTGAGTTTTATTTTAGAAGTTATTTCATGTATTTTTTTCAATAATATCAAGTTTGTTTTATTTAAATTTTGTACAAGTTCTCGCATATTATGAAAATGTAATCTTCTTCTCATATTATCACTATGAGTAGTTAAATCCTTTGTGCTTGATTGGTTAGTAATGGGAGTGAATAAAAATAAAAGCGATCTCTAAGTAGATTTTTTGTTTCGATTTATTTCTGATTAAATTTTGGTTGCGAGTTTATATTTCTAGCATATAAATTTTGTTATCTGATTTAGTATTCTAGTTGGACGAGAGACTCGTGGATGCTTTAGATCGGAAATAAGGGTCCGTTGTAGAATACAAAAAATCGCTGGGACTTTTGCATTCAGAATTAACGTTAATGCAATTTTAATTTATTTCAAATTTTAAGAGATTATGTTTGAAGTATTATTAAAATTAGGTGGTAGTTGTCTCTACGTGTTTCTATCGTATTTTCCAATTCTCCAATTGAAATGAAATTTTAAGAATTATAAGGCACCTTTTATAATCGGATTCTCAAGAACACTCAATCAAGTACTAAGTCTTTTTAAATCATGAATTTAACTTTCGTAATTTTTTTGTACTTGTAATTTTTAATTTCAAAAACCAAAACCAATTTTCATTCGATGGGATGATAGTAACGACGTGAGTAGTAGTAATTGACAGCCTCATGTTTGAATACGACATTGATACTATGATTCAATAGGTATACTTCACTTTTCGGGTTGATAGTAAAATAATCAATCAAATTTTTGGAGCCATTGCCGAGGATTTCTTTTTTTTGTCGATATTTTGAAAGCGCAAAACTATTATATTTATCATTTATCTCTAAAAAAACCTTTAAGGGTGTAACTATATTCTTGGAAAGAGAAATTTGAGATGTCACCTCATCTTATTTCCTAGTACTAGTGCGAGCCCTTCTCCTAGTAGACCTTGGGAAGTCGAAAACTAATTAATTTACCAAAAAAATTATTAGTAATATACTTTTTAGTTTCTCTCTTTTATTTCTTAATCTTTTTCTTTTTTTTTTGGGTTTTTCATGGCGCAATTTTCCTCTAATTTTTCTTGTGAATTTTGTGGCAGCTTTGATTATTTTCAACGGATTGTTAGTTTGGATACTCTTCACATTCCCCCGATTTTACTAATTTTTTAGTGGATAATGCTGGTCACATCGATCCTTGCTCAAATATTGTTAATGTGTGGTGGAAGGATGGCCCCACTTGTGGGAGTCATATCAATCAGCCTTCCTCTCCTTATCAACAATCTACTGATCTTTTGTCATACGATCTCAATTTTTCTCTTCCCGCATGTTACGATCTAAAAGAAGATTTGTGTTCGCAATTCACGCAGATAGACCGTATTATCCTCGATCTTCCGATCGAGGATGATGTTGTCATGGATTTTTTCATCCCCACTTATTTTATTTTGGATTCTCCGAGTGCGAACACGATAGTTGTTGATTCTTCTTTGGAAGAAATTTCAATTCTTAATGCACCTTTATAAGAAATTGTTCTGTGTGAACAGACGACGTCTACTCCCATTCCCCTTCTCATCTTTCTTCTTCTCCTCCTTTTTTTTTTGAAAAATCTTTTTCGTTAGATAGTTTTATTTTAAATTTTTCTTTTCTTTTTCCTTCTCTTTATTTTCTTCTTTTATTTCTTTTCTTTTTCTAAAAAAAATTAAAAATATTCAAAATATATATTGGCAACTTCTTCTTGTGCTTTCTCCTAAGAGCAGATTAAGGGAGTCGCTGACTCACTTTAATTATTATTTTTTGTTTAGCTAACTCAGGGGTCGAGCTCGAACAACGTTAAACAAAGAGCGCTCTTGGGAGGCACCCTTTGCTTATCTTTATGTTTTATGTATTGTTTTGTTTGTTTATTTTGCATGAATAAAAGTTTAGGTGTTTGGTGTTTCTTTGTGCTTATCTCGATTCCACTCGGTTTCATGCACAAGAATTGCGGAGCGGCATCAACCTTCGGACTCGCCAATTCGGAGAAGTACCTGCCTTATTATTCTTTATTTACAAATCCTATCTTTCGTTTTCCTCTTTCTCCTTTTTCCTTTTTTTAGCACCGGGGGCGATGTTTCCCTTTAGTCTGGGGGGAATTAGATTTTGTTCTTCTGTTCTTTAATAAAAAAAATTTCCAAAAAAAGTCTTATTTGCTTTTTCTTTCTTTTATTAAAAAATTATGAAAATCAAAAAAATTAGAAAAGCTAAATCTAATTTCTTAGAAATGGAGATTTATGCTTTTATCTCATTGCACTGTCTAATACCTTGTGAACCCTTCATCGAATAGTCCTTGGGAAGTTCAAGAAGAAAAAAATTTAGGTTTTATGCTATTTTATTATGTTATACAAAAAAACACACAAAAAAATAATATTTCAAAATAAAAAAAATAGAAAACTTAAAATTTGAAAACCGAACAAAAATTAGTTTCTATCATCATTTTAATATGTCTCTTTGAGTGTTGTGTAGGCTCGTGAAGTACTCTTAATCATTTGTAGTATGATTGGTTGAAGTTTAGTTTTAATTATATTACTTTTGCATACGTTAGTATTGTTGTTTTTTTCCATAAAATCTAGGCATCATATTTTATTTTATCTGTGTAGTAATTTTTTAATATTTTCTTCTAATCTAAGTGTAGTAACATACATATGATTGTTGGATGATATTATTAGATCACTCATGGTCAGATAACCTTTCTTGGTGACTAGAACTTGCCTCTAGCGATTCTCGAAGCAATTGCATAGATTGTCATGGTTTTTAGAAGTGATTTATGTCATCTTTTGATCGTTTGCGCCTTTTTGTTACCGTTATAATTTTTCCCTTGTTTTACCATTTTGGGTCTTTCCTTATTTTATTTTCTACCTCCACCTTCCATTTTCACCAAATCCAAAACATTCACCCCAGGATCATACTAAATCTTTGAGTTTTATTTAAAATTTCTTTTGTGATGGGTTTTTATTGTGAAAATGAGAACACTTTCATTTTTATATTTGGACCTATTTTGTGTGAAGAGTAAATTACAAAAGAAAACAAAATAAAAAAATCAAGTGAAAAAATTTGTGTTGGTCAATTTTGAAATTAAATTGTTTATGTCCTTATGTTTCAAAAAAAATTAACAATAGAAAAAAATAGTTTGATTGGAAAAGTTTGAGTATGTTATGTTTTAATTCTCTCGATTAATTTTAATAAAAAAATTTTCTTAATTTAGTGTGATCTTTTAGCCATCATTTTTATCTTTTGATTTCCAATCAATTACCTCAGCCAAATTTTATCTCTAATGAAAGCCCTTTTGATTTTTAGACCATGACATAAATTTGTGTGGTGGGGAGAGTGTGACCAGACAAGCTTATGGGCACCATCATTGATGGATTTATTTGGTGATTACTTTGGGGTGTTTGGTAGAATAATCATAATCTTAGCAATCATGTTGTTTCTTCAATGCATTTGATTTGGTTGTCTCGCTAGTTTGGCTATGTTTGTTAGTTTAAATTTTTGATGTCTTATTTTTATGTTGGTGAAAATGTGCAATCTAGGTTTTATTCTCTAGTAATATTTTTAAGCTCTTTTTATTCTCCTCTACATTGATTTCTCGTCGCACTCGTTGGTATCACATAAATCATGATAGTTTAATTTTTTGCTTTGAGTCCTTAAAAAATCTTTGTTAGTTTAAACTTTGCGTTAATTTTTTTCTTACTTGGGAACAAGCAGTGTTTTAGTCTGGGGAAATTTGATGATACTATATTTTGACTGAAATATACATATCATAATTATTATAATTTTAATATAAATAATATATAATTTCTCTAAATTTGATATTATATAGTTTGTTATTTTTATTTTTATATAATTGGCACTAATTTTATTTTATTTTATTTTATGACAGGTCCGGGGGGATTTCGGCACGACTTGATGCAAAAGTCCGCTGTCAACCTTTGTACGTGAAATTATTCCTATCAAATATCTTCATGCATGACCACCTTTCTAATGCATGACATATTTCATCATTTCAATACCTCACCATGCTTCCAAATGTTATTCTTATGCATGAAATATTGCATATTTAAATCCATAGTTTCTCAATTACTTCATGCATGCATTTTCATCATGGCCGACCCCTCTCTCTCCTCTTCATTTTTATATGAGTGGCCGAACACCCTCTCCTCTTCATTTTTATATGAGTGGCCGAACACCCTCTCCTCTTCATTTTTATATGAGTGGCCGAACACCCTTTGTCTCCCCCCCTTCTCCACCTCTTTTATTTCTATATTTTAATTCTCTATTTTTCCTCCTTATTATACATGGTCGGCCACCCTTCATCTTCTTCTCCCCATTTATTTTTAATTCAAAGCATTTGACCATCTCAATCTCCTCTTCCTCCACCCCTTCACCTGCCTCATTTATCTTCCAATTAATTCCTCCACTTAAAGTATATGCCCCCCATGTGTCTCTTCATTTTACTTTTCTTTAAGGCCCTTCCATGATGGCTATAAAAGGAGCAACAATCCAAGGCTTTGGGAGGTTGAGGTGGGAGAAGAAAGGCTTTCAAGAGAGTGTTAGAGAATTCTACTTATTTGTATGAGTGCTACATGTTGAGTTTTATTTTAGAAGTTATTTCATGTATTTTTTTCTCAAATATCATAGTTTATTTTATTTAAATTTTGTATCTTCTTGTTTTCCATATCAATGAAAATGCAATCTTCTTCTCTTATTATTGTTTATTTTTTCACTATGAGTTGGTAAATCTTTCTTTAGTGCTTGATTGGTTAGTAGTGGGATGAAGATTAAACTATAATCTATCGTCTCTAATTCCTAGATTTTTCGTTTTGATTTATTTCCGATTAAATTTTTGTTGCGAGTTTATATTTCTAGTATATAAATTTTGCTATCCGATTTGGTGTTTTAGTTGGTCGAGAGGCTTGTGGATGCTTTAGATCTCTAGAAAATAAAGAGTTCATAGTATTTTCTTTGAGAATTGGAAATATCGCTGCTTTTGGATTCAGGATTAATGTTCATGCAATTTTAATTCATTTCAAATATTACAAGATTATGTTTGAAGTATTATTAAAATTAGGCGGTAGTTGTCTCTAGCGAGTTTCTATCGTATTTTTCAATCCTCCAATCGGAACAGAATTTTAAGAATTAGAATGCACATTTTATAATCAGATTCCCCGGAACTCTCAATCAAGTGCTAAGTCTTTTTAAATCGTGAATTTCACTTTCGTAATTTCTTCGTATTTGCAATTTTTAATTTGAAAAACCAAAACTAACTTTCATTCGGTGAGATAATTGTGCAGCGTGACTAGTAGTAATTGACAGCCCCATGTTTAAATACGACCTTGATACTACGAATTTATAAGTACACTTGCTTTTTCGGGTTGATAGTAAAATCATCCATCAGGCTGCATAGTTCAAAATCGATCGCATAGTTCAAAATTATGTTGTATAGTTCAAAATTGACTACATAGTTCAAAAATCGACTACATAGTTCAAAATCAGTTGCATAGTTAAAAGTCGACTGTTTAGTTCAAAAATCGACTTCATAGTTCAAAATTGACTGCATAGTTCAAAGATCGACTGTATAATTCAAAATCTGATGGATAGTTCAAAATCGACTGCGTAGTTCAGGCTTAATAATAATATATGAGTATTTTCTACTCAGGAACACCTATGTTGTTTTTTTTTCCAAATTTTTGGAATTTGGTGGTCAGTTTGTGTGAATTGGAAACTATCCATCCATTTGGTACCTATTTTATGTTATGATATTTGGTTGGACTATGCGTCTTAGTGGACTATACTACTGCCGCAATGCTTGTTTGTGAATCATTACACCGAATGACTTGGTTTTTGTCTGTTGGGTTGTGTTAGAAAGATAGTCATCACCACAATGCCATTTTGTAATGGTTTAGATAATTGGGTTGTGTTGGAAAGATAGCCACCACCATAGTACTTTTTTTGTCATGATTTGGTCTAATGGTTTGTGTTGAAATATTAGCCACTACCTTAGTGCCAAATTATGACCGGTGTTAATGATGCAGTTTCTCTAGTTGATCAGTCTCAATTATTTATGTAAACATATATAAATATAAGATAGATCATTAATGCTCATAGTGCAAGTTTTTCTTTTCTTATAATTAATCACCGTTGAGCTAGTTTTACTCACTGTTTTCTTTTGTTGTGAAGGAAATCATATTTAATTCATTAGTTTTTGTTATAACTTGATCATTCTTTGTTGAGGTGTTTTTTTTTATTTTGAATGTATGAGGCTCTTAGCCGTAGTAGTCCGAGTGGTTAGAGTTAGTGATTAAAGATTTGGTGTTGCAGTTCTTGTTTTTCCCCCACCGTGTGAGGTAGTTGTCGGATCCGTCTCATTATAGACTTGTGCTTAGATTCTATGGGTTCATGTCAGGTTATTGATGCTCATAGCTTTTGTTTTCAAAAGTCAGACTACTTGTTGGCTTTTCTTGCTTTACTTGTTGGTTATCTTCATTACTTACTCTCTGAGAATGTTTTATGTTATGATGCATGTTATGTATTTTAAATATAAAAGCTGCATTCTACCTTATACTCATAACATCTCTTCCAACTAAAAGTCATCCTATTTTACAAATTATGAAATATTTTTCTACTTGTACTAAATTTAGAAACTTGCACGTCATTAGCATATTCATTAGGTCCTCATGCTCACATAAGATAAAATGAAGTAAGCTATATATTTCTTTCCGCTACGATTATATTTCTTTACTTGTGGACTAGTTGATCCACTAAATCGAGGGACACAGTTTCTTAAGCTCTAAATTTAAAACTATGTTCTTAAAACATAAAACATATGTTTTATATAAAAATAATTGAGAGTGGTTTTTTCCTGAGTGTTTGCAGTTGTCCCCTACACAGTATGGCATCACGACGCGTATTTTCTCTTGCTATGATAACATATATAATGTTGAGAAAATGTTGGTCGTGACAGAAGGCGAGGGTGATATGTCGCTTCTCGTTACACTTGATGAGATGGGAGAGAGAACACAGTGCGACAAGCCTCCAAACTTTTTCAGTGGTCTTGTTCCCCCTCACAAAGGGGAGCGTGCGAACTCGGGCATCTTGACAAGCTCAACTTGGCGATGCTAAAAGAGCTTGCCGCTTACTTCCATGCTACGCGGGCAGTCGAAGACAGTGAGCGATCGTTAGGTCACTGGCACTCTCCAAGTACTGACAAGGCTCGGGGCAACTTTGTCCATCTTTATGAACCTCGGTGGAGTTCCTTAGTGGAGATCCTATATAGAGAAAGAGTGGAGAGAGAGAGAGGAAGTAGAGAGAGAAATTTCAGAGCCTGAAAAAAGGATCCAAATGGAGTATAAAAAGGGGTTATTTATATATTTTTAAAAGGGTGGACCGGTAATTTTGCCTAATAACTACTGGACGGACCAATATGAATGACTGGATTTGAGCATGTGGATCACCATTTTTAGAGACCCTGGGCGGGAAAAAGGCTCGTACTGGAAAAAAGGCGGCTTGACAATCCTGGCAGCCAGGCAAGGCCGACGTCCAAGGCGGTGGCCGCCCAACCCCTTCACACCGAGCGACTAGGGGGCGCTCTTAGTGAGGCCGTTCGAGACCGCCTTTGTCCAAGGAGGTCAAGTGATGATCGTCCCCTCGAGGGTGATCGCGGCCTAGGGCTCCCGTGCACTGGGCAGTCAAGGGGCGGCCGACCCTCGTGGGGCAGCTGAGGCCGCCCGTGTGCCGGGTGGTTGGCCATTATGAGGCCGGTCGAGGCCAAAGTCTCCCGTGCACCGGGATGCCTCGGGTTGTCCTTTAGGGGGTCGTCCACGACCATGGACACTCATGCGCCGAGCAGCCAAAGGGCGGTCGGCCCTTGCGTGGCCAGCCGGTGCCGAGGCCGCCCGTGCGCTGGGCGGCCACGGGGCGGCCGCCCTTTGCAGGGCAGACCAATGCCAAGGCTGCCCGAGAACCCGGGCGTCCTAGGGCCGCCCCTTGCGGGCCCGGTCGTGGTTGAGGCTGCCCGAGCGCCGGGTGGCCAAGGAGCAGATGAGGGAGCGACTGGCGCACTGGATCCAGTGCGGCGATTGGGATCCCGTGCGCGGCGGTTATCGTGAATATCGGGCGCGCAGATCGTGTGTGTGTGTGTATTAGTTACACCGATAACTCCTCATTTCGTTAGTGGGGTGAGAGGGAAATCTGATTATTTGCAGCCTAAATTTCTCTATAAATTAGGGCCGACCCCATCATTGAGTTTCCTACTTTCTTTGATCAAGGGGTTTTTGAGTTTTTAGCTTGAAGAAAATCGGGATTTGGTTAATGTGGTCTTGTTTCCTTGATTTTATAATTTTGTTTCTTGGAAATAATATGATTTTGATGGGAAAAGAGGATTTTGCTTGAGAAAAATATAGCTTTTCATTGTTAGAGTTTAGTCTGTTTTTTAGGATTGCTAGTTTTTCGGTTTAATTGTTGAATTGTTATGATTAATTTTGCTTATTTTTTTCTAGATTGAAATAGATTGCAAAGAGTAAAAATTATTAACATATGGAGACTTTTTTTAACAACCACATGTAGATATTGGGCAATATTTTGTGAAAAATTTAAGCTTTTCTAGTAAGGAAGCACTGATTAAATGGGCAAGGCATATTGGTAGAGGTTTTGAGTTTGTTTTCATTATTTTAAGGGCCGGCAAACTTGAAAAATGAATGAAACTTAGAGTTACTCTTGATTGTGATAGATATGGAATTGCACGAGCCAGTCAAATCCTAAAAAATTATTAAGCAAAACATAAGGAAATCAATTTCTAAAAGATATGACTGTAAATATACATTAAGAGACTGCAGAGAAGAGGTAAATGAATGGAAACTTACAGTGATTTGTGATATTTATAATCATGAGATGGTTATTTTAGAAGTGCATTCATATGTCGAAAGATTAAACAGTTGTGAGTAGAAAATAGTTAAGGATATATGCAATGCATGCATAAAATCCTACAAATATTAACAACACTAAAAAAATGAAATTCATCAACTACCACCAGTTTGAGGACAATTTACAGTTAGGAATCAAAGAGACTTAAAGCTGAATCCGAGGGGGGACTGCGCTTCAATTTTTATTGTTAATTACTGATATATTAGTTTCAATCTTGTCAATGTTATCATGAGTTAGAAAGTTTGTGTTTTGCTCATTCAATTTCCACTCTTTTGAGCAATATGTTCGCAAACATGTAATTTCATGACTGATTGTACAAATCAACTAATATCGATTACCATTGCTTTGCACTATGAATGTAACATTGACAAATCATTTTTTCTTTGTTTTTGTCTTCATGTTAAATGTAACGTCCCGAAATCGCGTCGCGAGGTTAAATGGGCGTGGTCTGCAGATAGTAATTTCTGGCTAGGGTTTTCTATAAAACCTAATCTTTTTCCCCTCCTATCTCTCATTCGCCTCACTCTCCCTCTCCCGATCTACCTCTCTCTCTCTCTTTCTCACTCGACGAAACCGGAGTAGAGCCCCGCCTCCCACTTTCCCGTCGTCGGCTAGGAGGAAGAAGCTCGATCCCCCTTCCTCTCTTTCTCTCTCACTCGCAGCAGAGGCCGTCGCTGACGAGCCCCGCCTCCTTCGCTCCCGTTGCAACTGGAAAGGGCCGAGCCCGTCCTTGTCTCGGCTGTCGCCAACGAAGAGCAAGCCGACTCCTCTTCCTTGTCCTGACCGCCGCCGGCTAGGGTTAAGGCCATGTCCGACCTCCCTCTCCTCTTGGCCGACCAACAGGGTTAGGGTTGGGCTTACGCTTGTGGGAGGAGGTTGTCCGGAGGTGTTGTTGGAGAGCAACTCGAGTTTGGCTAGGGATCGCGGCGAAACGTTCGTGTTGGAGCTCGAATTGGTGTGTGCAAGCCGGATTCGTGCATGGACAGCCGCTGTGAAGGCCGTTCGTGACCGAGCCATGCCTCAGAAACACGCGTCAAGGGTAACAACTTTTCTTCTTGGGCAGGTGAAGCCCTTAATTAGCATATTTGCATGGAAGCCACTCTCCACCGACGGGTGGGGGAAGGGTTCTCTCCGACAGGTCGATGTTTACATCCCCGCTATTAATTGCATTAGCACACGGAAGCGCGAGTACGGTTTAGGTATGTTGTGTGAAGCTCATCCGGACATGTTGGTCTGGATTGGTGATGTTCTGGGGTTCCCGGAGAAGACTCTGTGTGTAACATCCCAATTTTCCAGCAGGAAAAATATTTTGGGTTACACGGCCTGGGACACGGGTGTAACACCCCCACTCGTCACATGGCATATAACGGTGGGTCACATGTTGTGTGCAGAAGGAGAAGATAATGAAGAGGAATGTATACAACCCACACACACAAATGGCCTTAAGGCCTTACAGGTTTCTCTTTTTACACATATACAGGTTCGTACATCGGCACGCAGGCCGGCCACACATGAAATCCAACCACGAGTCACTTGGCCTTCAAGGGCCTTAGCAACATTCAATCCGCTTATTTCATTTCAAGCCGCAGCACCTGCAAGTAGACATCCACCAAAGAGCGGCAAACAAAGTAACGGTCAGCTATAGCTGACCAATTATAACGACCCTACCCCATGCCCGGGACAGCGGTTCCTTCCCTGTATGCATTTGCAAGTATAATAGCTAACAATCACAATCACACACAACAAATCACAAACGCCGACTGTAGCCAGACGCTTCGTGCACTCAGGGCACCTTACGGTGTACCGAAAACTCGTGGTAACACCACCAATTGCACGGTAATTAACTTGTTGGCTGGCCGGTCCTAGTCACCCTAACACGCATGTTGGTTGCATTCCGTCCAAACCAAGCAGAGGTACGTACCGCATGGCAAACATGAGCATTCATCCAACAGATCGACCCGCTTTTATTTCGGTGTAGCAAGTCGGGCTATCGCACGCTCCCGAACACTGCCACCAATCGATCTCACCATCATGCCCAGGTACAGGTTAGCCTTGCCCATGCTCACATCGTCACTAGCGCACCGTGACGCGGGTCGGCCTTCCTTTCCTGGGTAGCTGCAGCTTCCCGCTCTCGCAGAGCAAACCACAAGGAGCTTCGCAAAGCATCCAAGATCATATCCATGGCTAGCCCACGCATGAGCATACCATCCACAAATAGCATTCAATCATCCAATACACAAAACATATAGCTCATCGTTGCAAAACCCACGGAGTCTTCTCCGGTTTACCCATGATCATCACCAATCCAGACTAACGGTCCAGATGGGCTTCACACAGCATGCCTAGGCCGTACTCCACAATTCCGGCTCTAGATGCAGACTCAACGACGGAATCACTTCGCGAATCCACCTTTTGGTGGAGGATTCCACGTATATGCATAAAGAAGGACTTCGATGTCTAAGAAGGAGATCGTTACCCTCGAAGATCGCTTAGGTGCCATGAAGTAGCCGGACGGAAGTCACCGCCTTGACTTAGCCTTCACGAATTCGCTCTCGGATCTTCGCTCCGCACTCCGCAGCTCCTCCAGCATCTGGTTTTCTCTTCCTCCTTCCTTCCCTTGCACTCCCCTCTTCTTGCTCTCTCTCTTGAAGGAGAAGATAATGAAAAGGAAGATAATGCAGTCGTCGACCGCACGTCCCGACACAACCAAAACACGACACGCCCTGGGACACGCCCGTGTCCCAGGCCGTGTCACCCATGCCTGAACCCAAAATGACTCAAATTGACTTTAGGGTGTTACAATGGGCGTGTCCCAGGGCGTGTCTCCTTGTGGCCGACGAACTCAGTTCAACGAAGTTAACTGGGGCATGTCTGCCGCCGTATAGGGAAACACGCCAGACGACACGGGCGTGATGGGGGGCATGTCCCCTCGATTCGACGATCGTCGAGTGGAGATCGTTGGGTAGGTGTACACGGCCTGTGACACGGGTGTCTCACAGGGCGTGTCCCGCTGTGTCAAGCTGCGTTTGGCGATTTGGATCTCCGTTCGACGATTTAGATCTGCGTTCGACGATTGTCCCCAGCAAGCTGCGTTCGACGATTTGGATCTCCGTTCGACGATTTAGATCTGCCTTCGACGATTGTCCCCAGCAAGATGCATTCGACGATTTGGATCTCCGTTCGACGATTTAGATCCGCGTTCGACGATTGTCCCCAGTAAGCTGCGTTCGACGATTTGGATCTCCGTTCGACGATTTAGATCTGCGTTCGACGATCGACGAAATTGCCCGTTCGACGATCGTCAAGTAGTCTTTCTCGGGCAGATTTTGGCTTGATGCAGCAGGCAAATTAAAGATGCAGAGGCCACTTGGCCTTGGATCCATCAGCCCAAAAATTGTGTTGGTTGGCTTCCTCAGAGAATGTCCAGGGAATGTGACTGCATGGTGCCCACTTTGCCTGAAGGGTGAAACAACCAAAGCTCCAAACCGAGCTTACATTGATTGTATCTCCCCATATACCTCCTCTCAGCCAGAAACAGTGACTCCATTAGCTTCAGAGGGCAAAAGAGAGTAGAACCTGATAGCTAGAGTGAAGGAAACGGTGCAGGAACCATGAATCCAAAGGTGTCGCCGGAGAAAGGTCGGGAATGGCCACCCGCCTCCATCCTCGCCGCCAGCCACCAACACAGGTCTGTTTCACCGTACATCTACCCGTACTAGATTCCTAGATCAACTAGGGGAGATATCAGGCTCAACTGAGCCCGATGCCATGGGAGAAATGGAGAGTTTCCAAGCTTTTTCTTACCGCTCGGGAACGCCGTCGCCGCCGTCTCCCACCGCCTCATCACCAGCAAAAGATAGCCACCACCACCATGAAGGTGATGGCACCGTTGGACGGGAGTGGCGCCGCCTAAGGTGGCCGGAAATGGCCCCGCAAAATCCCCCATGAAAGTGAAGGTTAGATCTGAAATACTCTAGAGGGGGGTGAATAGAGTATTGTGGTCTCTTACAAAATCTTTACAACTTTTGCTGTAATCCTAGGTGAACAAGCTAGCAAACAAAGTAATAAGAACAGCAACCTAACAAATCACAGAACATAGCCAAAAACAAAAGAAAAAGGGCAACCAGACGACACAAGAAATTATAGTGGTTCCCCAACCCGGGTACATCCACTCTTCTACCACCCTGGTAGGAATCCACTCAGGTTTTTGATCAGGTGCCTGACACCAATGAGCTTTTGTTCAGGTGCTCAAAAACCAAAACCTCAAGTATTTTGGTAGGAGACTTGCAACCAGGAATAATTTTGAAGGGACTTAAAACCCTGTACAGAGGATGAAAAAGGTGATGGTGTTTTCTCTTTCTCAATAACAACTGAGAAGACTAGTGGATTGATTTCAGCAGATTTCTCCCCCTGAGATCTTGAATGGATCAGGAAATCTGGAGCTCTACTTCAGGGTGACAGGTCTTCAAAAACTTGATTGCCTTGACCATAGATTGCTTGAGGAACTTCTTTGACAGATAGAGTTATTGTTGTCCTTCTGAAGTTGTCATGTAGGGTTGAAAGAAGAAGACTCTTGATAGAGATTGCATGTTCTTCTTCTTGATGATGATGTTCTCTGGCCTAGGCTGATTGCAGTGTGTTACTTTAGATTTATGTAAGACTTCTTGAATGTAATGTGTGTCTGCAGGACTGCTTGATCTTTTCTTTTCTCAAAACTGACTGAAAACCATTCGAAATTTGAATCCTTGAGCAGTAAATGCAGTCGGCCTGAGAAGGAAGCGATAATGAATGAATTCTCTAACTGTCCCATGGAAAAATGGCATGTAATAATCCATGATCAATGCTCGTTCTAACGGTAACATTGCAAGAAGATTGAGCATTAATTACTCAGGAATCATTGCCAAGAAAAAGGGACGGAAAACTAGAGAAGACCAAGACTGGATTCGTCGAACGAAGAACAGAAATCGTCGAGCTGAGTTCACAGTTCGTCGAGCTAAGCTGATGAGTTCGTCGACCAGACAATAGCAATTATTCTTCAAGGGAAACTTGTCAATTCTGCTACAATCTTCATCGAACTGACAATTATCATTCGTCGAACAGAGATCCAAATTCGTCGAACGAAGAATGATTGCGGACTTATAATCTGAGAAGTCTCTGGCTAAGAAGAGTCCAAATAGAAGACCAGAAATTGTCGACCAAAGAATATGGTTCGTTGAGTTGAGATCGACGAACGTCGAACACATTTCCCTGAGCTGAGATCGACGAACGTCGAACACATTTCCTCGAGCTGAGATCGACGAACGTCGAACACATTTCCTTGAGCTAAAGATATCTCTAAGTATTGAGTTTCTCTGGTAGTCTGGAGGATGGCTGGTCCACAGGATGATGTTCTAAGAACAAACCCTAGACTCTAGGACACAACCAATGACCCTGACTATACAAGGTGGGTCAAAGACATCCTAACTCAGTGAACCTAGCCCAAATCCAAACTAGGGATCCAACAATCTCCCCCTATTTGGGTGAGGTCACTAAGTGAAGACACAGACTGAAATAAAACAAAGCAGTAAAAGCATATATCTGACAGAGAATTTATAACACATGTAGCAAATATATAAAAGCTTTGTTCAGAAACATAACCAGAGAGTTGTAAAAGAAAAAAAAACAGGAAAAGAAAGAAAAACTTAGATCATATCTTGCTCTTCTTGAATTGGTCTTTGTCTTTCTCTTTGTTGTTGCTGCTGCTAGCTCCATGCTTTGAGAATTTGATCTCTCTATTTGGAAAAGCTGCCCGAGTTATAGTCATTTTCATATCAGCTATACCAAGCATATTCTGAGTAGAGGCTCTGGGAATAATAACCTCTGGATGGAGCTTCATATAGTCATCAACATTGAAAAGTTTGTTTGCTTTGTCAAACCTTTTAAGTTCTTCTTTTCTATATTTTGACATAGTTGAGTATCCTGAAATATTCTTTCCTTCAGCTTTTGTTTTATTAATCAGTGAGAGGCCAATCAGTTCCTGGAATCTGGCCATTTTAGCAGTGTTAGTTGTTTCAGGACCCTCAAAAGAAACATGAGGTGAATATGGTCTTTTAGGACTGTTTGCCTTCTGTTCTACAGATACATTTTGCTGTTGTTGTTGAGGTTGTTGCTGTTGAGGTTGTTGTCTGCCTGAAGATTGTTGCCTCTGCTGGTAACCTCCTGAAGACTTGCTCTGATGCCTTTGGTAGGTTTGTACAGGATCAGGCTTTGAAATTGAGGAACTGGAAGTACCAGCAGCTGGAGGAGGCGGAGGAGGATCTCTTCTGTATCTATAAACTGGTGAAGAAGAGTATCTCCTGCTTTTCTTTCTTTCCTTTTGTTGATTCTTTGACAGCCACATCCAAGAAGGCATTCCCTCATAGGGAGTGATGTTATGCAAGATGTAGTAGGGAGTGTCAGCTGTTGGATTGAGCTTTGGAGCAGTAGGAGGAGGATCCTTTCTCTTATTTGACCTAACTCTCTTCTGGGCTTCTTCATCTGAATCTTCATCTTCCTCTTCCTCACCTGAGATAGACCCTTGAGGATTGGATACAGAGCATCAATCGCCCTTAGGGTAGCTGCAGAGATCTGGGGCTTGGCAGGTTGAACTAGAACTGGAGAACTAATTAAGACTGAGCGCTCTTCTAGAGCTTTATTCTCTTCCTCAATGTCTGCCAGAATCAATGTATCCAGGTCAGCCATTGGGGAATTGTCCATAGCAAAAATAGGGGCGAAAATCTTTTTTTTGGGGGGGGGGGGAAGAGATGGCTTGCTCTGGAACAGCAAAGCTATCACTAAGTTGCTTAGCAATTGTAGGACTTATTGCAGAGGTGACATGAATAATAGCCAAGGATGGCTTAGTAGAAGGGAACTGTACATAAATTGTATCAAAAGATCTCAACAAAACAGCCAAATCAATTGTGGGATTCAAATGGAAATCACCAATAGTTCTTATCTGCTCTGGAATTGACTCATCTAATTCAATGTCAGTATCCATGAAATGGATCAAGTCAGTCAAATCTCAATCAAATTCTGTCAAAATTGCTGCTTCTGCATCTAAAACTGCTGTAGAAGGAACTGCTGCTGCATCTGAAACTGCTGCTATATCTGCTGCTACTTCATCACAGAGCATCTCCCCCTACCTGGTTTCAGGAGAACCTGGAGCCAGGCCCCTGAATGAAGAGGGGGCAGCAGAAAGAAGAGACACTTGGGCAGATAAAGAATTGATAGAATTTACAAGAGGTGTAATGGCCTCTGTGATTAGGGATTTGAGGAGGGGAGTGAGCAGGGTTATGATGGTAGATACAGTGGGGGGTCCAAAGCTGGAGAGGTAGTTGGTGATGGTAGAGAAGTAAATGAAGTGAGGGGAACAGATGGAGGAGATATAGGTGGAATGGCATCTGTCATGGTGGTGTCTGGTGGAGGTGGAGAAGGGGGTGGTATATCAAAATGTGGAATGTTAGACAGATGTGGTGGAGGAGGTGATGCTGGAGGAGACATAGCAGGGGATGCATGAGTTGATGGAGAAACATGAATGGGGGAAGCTGAAGAAATTGGAAGACTGGTTGAAAATGGAAGATGGGTTGCTGGAGGAGGTGGTGGAGATGGGATTACCTTTGTTGCATGGTGAGGAGTGGCCTGCACGGCCCTTTTGCTCTCAGAAGCTGGGATGGAAGAGGAGGAAGCCTTGGATGGCTTGGAGATCGTCCTCTCCCATCTGCCAAACAAAGCGCATGTGAGGCTCTTGTTGGCATTGATGAATATGGTCGGGGAGACCATGAATTCACCAGCTTTTGCTTGAAGGAAAATCCCCAGGATCCTTCCAAAGCATACCTCTTTCTTACTATTTTTCTTCTTTATCAAACCAAATAAGATCTTTCCCCAATCAACGTGACTCTTGTTGACCACCGTGCACATGACAAGGAATTGGTATCTTGTTATGTAATCATGCACGGTGTGCTTGCCCATCAACACTTTTCCCACAACATCCGCCAAGAACAGGTATGCGGCGGAGAGCTGTTTCTTTAACAGCTTGTTAGGGTTACTCCTAGTAAACCCCATCAGATTCAGCATCGAACTATACTCATCAGAATCTATATCCAAATCTTCTTCTCCATTGACCAACTCAAAAATCTCAGAAATAACGGCGGGGGATAAAGAAACAACATTACCCCAGATATTCCTTGTCAAAGTGTTGTCCTCAGAAGCAGAAGAAGTATACACCCATTCTTTAATCTCTGTTGCATGCAGTTTGATTCTCCCGGTCATAAAATCCTTGAGACCCAGCTCTTCTAGAAGTTCCAGAATGTAAAGAAATATAGGATCAGAATGCTAGAATGAATCAAAGTCTATATCAAAGCCTGTATCGAATTTCATTGCAGTCAGGGTGCTCGCTGGAACCGCCATTGATTACCTGCATGAGAGACAAACAGCGATCAAGTGCAACAGGAACTAAAAGCGCGGGATGGAGGTCGAAGAAAACCTAGATATAGGGTTTTCCTGAATATGAATCGACAAACTCCGTTCCACGAAAAAGAAAACAGTTCTCCGAACTGAGGTCGACGAAATAAATTATAGATAAATAATTCATCGATCTCATCCAGAAGAAACAAAAACAGTTCGTCGAACTCCGTTCGACGAAATATCTTCTGAAGCAAAGTTCGTCGATCTCAGGTTGACGAAAATTATTTCCACACAGAGAATTCATCGATCTCCATTCGAAGAGCATCTCTCAAACTTTCCCTAATTCGTCGAACTCCATTCGACGAACTCTGAAGAATTCGTCGAATGCAGACAGAAACTAATTTAACTCTTCTTCATTGATCATCCTCAGTTGGTTTAGAAAGAACAGATGATTTTTCTCCTCCAAGGGTTTGGTGAAAATGTCTGCTCTCTGTAAATCAGTAGGAATATGGATTAGGTTAATTTTCTTTTTGTCTACACTATCTCTAATGAAATGATGTCCTATATTAATATGTTTTGTCCTACTATGGTGAACTGGATTATGTGCTATAGCAATAGCACTAGTGTTAGCACAAAATAATGTTGAATTATTTAAGTTGACACCATAGTTTAGGAGTTGGTTTTGTATCCATAACATTTATGAACAGCAGCTGCCAGCATCCATATATCCTGCTTCTGCAGTTGATATAGACACAGATGTTTGCTTTTTACAAAACCAAGAGACAAGTCTCATACCCAGGAACTGGCAAGTTCCAGAGGTACTTTTCCTATCCACTCTACATCCAGCATAGTCAACATCTAAGTATCCAGTTAACTCAAACTCTAACTCTACAGGATACCAAAGTCCTAGATTTAGACAACTCTTTATATATCTCAAAATTCGTTTTAAGAAATTAAGGTGAGATTCTTTGGGGTTCACTTGGAACCTAGCACAAAGGCATGTGGCAAACATGATATCAGGTCTGCTAGCTGTTAGGTATAATAGGGATCCAACAATAAAGCTTCAGATCTACAGGTTTCCCTGCTGCATCAGAATCAACAACAGCATTGGTAGGCATAGGTGTTTTCATTCCTGAAGCATCACCCATCTCAAACTTCTTAATAAGCTCTTTAGCATACTTAGCTTGGGAGAGGGAGATACCATCAGGGAGCTGCTTCACTTAGAGACCAAGGAAGTAGGAAAGCTCACCCATACTACTCATTTCAAATTTGGAATGCATGAGGTCAGCAAACCTCTTGCATAATTTGGGATCAGCAGACCCAAAGATGATGTCGTCCACATATATTTGCACTAATAAGATTTGGTCCTTATGATGTCTAGTGAAAAGGGTTTTATCTATGGTTCCTCTTGTAAATTTATGCTCTAAAAGAAAGCTTTCTAAGGTCTCATACCAAGCTCTTGGAGCTTACTTTAAACCATAGAGAGCTTTATGCAATTTAAACACAAAAGAGGGTTGAGTTAGAGAGATAAAACCTGGAGGTTGTTCCACATAAACCTCTTCTTGAAGCACTCCATTCAAAAATGCACTCTTGACATCCATTTGGAAAACTTTGAATCTCCTGTGAGCTGCATAGGCAAGGAATATTCTTATGACTTCTAACCTTGCAACAGGGGCAAAGGTTTGGTCATAGTCAATTCCTTCCTCTTGCCTGTAGCCCTGAGCAACAAGCCTAGCCTTGCTTCTCACAATGTGTCCTTGAGCATCTAGCTTGTTTCTATAGACCCATTTGGTTCCAATAACTGGGTAGTTATGAGGTCTTGGAACCAAATTCCAAACTCTACATCTCTCAAACTGATTTAGTTCCTCTTGCATTGCAATGATCCAGTAGGGATCTTGCTCAGCTTCATGGATGGAGAGAGGTTCAATCTGAGAGAGAAAACAGGCATGCATCAAGTCTTGGTTGAGTTGATGCCTTGTCTGTACACCTACTGAAATGTCTCCAATCACTTGAGATCTGGGGTGATCTCTAAGTGTGACAAGATCAGTGGGTGAAGTTTGTTCAGCAACAGCTTCTATAATTAATTCCTCTTGAGGAATGTTATTAGCTGTTGAGGGAAGTTCAGTCACTTCCACTTGATTTTCTTCTTCACTGTCTTCAGCAACCTGTGGAGAAGGATGGGTTGACACCTCTTGGGTAAGGTTTAGTCCATCCATAGACTCACACAATTGTGGAACCTGCAAAGAGCTTTTGGTAGAAATCTCTTTCTCCTTATAAGACATGTTAGCTTCATCAAAAGATACATGGACTGACTCTTCAATTTTAAGAGAGGATTTATTAAAAACCCTATAGACCTTGCTTACTTGGGAGTATCCTAGAAAAATCCATTCTTCAGCCTTAGCCTCAAACTTTCAAATGTATCTTTTGTTGTTTGTGTGAATATAGCATATACAACCAAAAACTTTAAAATATGTGATTTTAGGTTTCTTTCCTTTAAGCAATTCATAGGGGGTCTTATTTTTTAGCTTATGTATGAGGCTTCTATTCAGGACATAGTTAGCAGTGTTTACAGCTTCTGCCCAAAAGGATAGAGGCATGTAAGCATCTACGAATAATGTACCTGCAGCTTCAATGAGTGTCCTATTTTTCCTTTCTGCTACCCCATTTTGTTGGGGAGTTCTAGGAGCTGAGAAGTACTGCCTGATACCTTCCTTCTTACAGAACTCATGCATAAGAAGAGTCTCAAACTCTGTGTCAAGATCACTTCTGATCAATGCAATATGAGTAGAGAACTCAATCTGTATGGTTCTGAGAAAATCTGTAAGAACCTTGAATGTATCTGACTTAGTTCTCAGAAAGACCACCCAACTGAATCTGGAGAAGTCATCAACAATTACTAAAGTATAAGACTTTCCTCCTAGACTTTGTACTACAATGGGTCCAAATAGGTCCACATGAAGCAAATACAAAATCCTAGGTGAATCACTCTTATTAATGAATTTGAAACTAGTTTTAGTTTGTTTGCCTAATTGACAAGCCCTGCATAGGTTTTCCTTCTTGTAGGGACCAGAAGGTAAACCTCTAATAAGGTTGTCTTTAGATAGCCTAGCTATATTTTTAAGGTTTACATGACCTAATCTTTTATGCCACAACTCATTTTGGTTACTAGTGAGATTGAGTAAACAAACATCAGTTTTGGCAAAAATAAAGTCTACTAGATATATGTTACCTTGTCTAATTCCAATTAAAATAGTTTTTTTTTCATTATTAATAATAGAACAGGAGGTAGAATTAAAGTGTACATGATAACCTTCATCACATAATTGTCTTATGGATATTAGGTTATGTTTGAGTCCTCTTACATATGTTACTTTCTTGAAAGTAATTGTCTCAATCTTTACTGCTTCATATCCTTCAGACTGGCCACTATTTGAGTCACCAAAAATCACCTTTGGTCCTAGCTTGGACTTGTAATTGGATAGATTGTCGTTGATGTCTGTCATATGCTTGGAGCAACCACTGTCCAAGTACCAGGTATGACTCACCCTTGGACAGTTCTTCTCCTGTAATGAAAAACAAAAGTTAATTGTTCTTGACCCAGGTTACCTTGGGTCCTTTATTTGGTTGAAATAAAAAACTAGATATAACTGACAAAGTAGGTTGAGATTTATAACCTAAGGGTTGATATCTCCTAGGTGGAATAACCCAATCAGCTACTGGTTTGAATGGTTTATTAGCTGCTTAGAATTTCTGTAAGAGAAATGATTTATGTTTGGTCCTTCTGGGTTCGATGAATTTCTGTAAGTTCGTCGACCAGAGTTCGACGAATAGGGCTGAGATCGTCGATCTCTGCTCATAGAATGACAGTAGTCATTTTCTGCGCCCCATGTTCGTCGACCTCTGCTCGACGAACCATACAAAGTTCGTCGATCGCAGTTAGATGAATTGTTATTACTGAAGTTTGCGTTCAGCGTTCGTCGATCTAGGTTCGACGAACGGGCCACATTTCGTCAATCTGAGTTCGACGAATGCTGCTGAATCTTGTTTTTATTAGTTGTTTTATGATTTTTATTGCTCTTGTCTATGAATTTTGGATTGTTTTCAGACATTGGTTTGTTTATTATCTTCTCTTTTCCCTTGGCAGAAACAAATTTAATGGGTGTCGCAAGGATATTTTTCTTAATTATGAGGGGCAAACCTGATGATGCACCCAAGCCCAGCTTGCCATTTAATCTATCATTTACTGTGCTTGTTATGTCCATCAGCTTGAGACTTCTTCCATTGAGAGATTGCTCAAGTTGTTTAGCCTCACATAAATCAGATTTTAACTTAATTATCTGCTCATTTGCTGAAGTTAGTTGATCTTTTAGTTTAAGATTTTCTGAGTTAACAGATTCAATGTTTCCTAATTTTTCTCTAAGGGTTTTTATTTCTTTCTCTGAACTAATTAAATCTAAACACATAGTCTTGGATTCAATTTTAAATGAATCAGAATTATAATCAAAACTTGAAAGAACCTGATCTGCCTCTGACTCTGAGGCTGCCTCATCTTTAGATTCACCTTCTGATCCTGAACTGCTCTTGGAGGAATCAATTGCCATAAGGCAAACCTCCTTGGTTCTTGCTTCTTCCTCTTCTTCACTTGAGCTGGAGGAGGATGATTCTTCTTCGATATCACTCCATGTTTCAGCAACAAAGCCTTTGTCTCTCTTTTTGTACTTGCTGGAGGAGGGTTTGCTGTTGTGTTTTCTCCTGGAGTCTTTTTCTCTGCTTTTCTCCTTCGTCTGGCTTTTTGGACATTCAGAGATATAATGTCCGGTCTTTCTACATCCAAAGCACATAACCTTCTTTGTTGGTGTCTTGTCATAATTGGGCTTATCATCCTGCCTGGATGATTTTCTTCTAAAGTCCTTTCTAGCCATCTTATAAAATCTTTTTGCAAAGAGGCTCATTAGTTCTTCATTGGATGTTGAGGTCTCACTTTCCTTTGATGCCTTGAAAGTTATACTGTGATCTTTTCTCACTGGAGTTGTTGATTTTTGTTCAGCTGCTTCTCTTGATTTAATCAACTGCTCATAAGATTTTAGTTTGCCTAGCAGTGATTCAGTTGATATCTCATTTAGGCTTCTGGCTTCTTTGATAGGCCAGATTCTTGAGTCCCAAGAGCTAGGGAAGCACATCAAGATTTTGTCATTCACCTTTGTAAGGGTGATATCTTTATCCAAGGTTTTAAACTCATTGATGATTGAGCTCAACCTATTGTACATTTCAGCAACTGATTCAGCCTCATCCTTCTTAAAATTCTCATACATGGATATGATATTTGATCTCCTGTCTTTCCTTTCATCAGCTGAACCAGCTACCATTTGGTTGAGGGAGTCTCAAATGGCCTTGGCTGAGGTGCACTCAGCCACCTTCTAAAATATATCATCTGACGTAGTCTGAGCCAAGATGTTCATTGCTTTTGCATCTGCAATTTTGGCTTTCTTCTGGGCTTCAGTCCACTCAGGTGGTGGCACTGCTGTTGTGCTTGAAGATGTTGCAGAAAATGTGAAGACTTGGGGGGGACCTGTCAAAATAGAATTGTAGATATCTTCATTAATAGAGTTCATATACAATTTGATTCTTGTCTTCCAGATGGCAAATCTGTTAAGATTGTATACTGGAGGTCTGATGCTTGCATAATCTTTGTTTTGAGCCATTCTGTGAAGAAATAAATCTAATAACTGAAATAAAATAATCAGATCTAACAAGAGGGATCTTTATGGTTCAGGTGTTAGCCTGTGCAACCAACAATAACCAACCTGCCTCTGATACCAATTGAAAGTGAAGGTTAGTGTACAACCCCGTATTCGCGAAGAGTGGACCCTAAACAAGGCGGACGTGTTTTAGCTTTTTGGAGATTTTGCACTCTCGGTGACCAATTTTGGCTCTAGCTTGGAAATATACTAGTAGGGGGGAAAAATTTCACCTCCCCCCCGGTGGCCCCTTCTTTGAGGCAGGTGCAACCGATTGGCAGGGGCGAGACCGGCCCGGGGCCGGGTCTCGCCCGCCCCGCGGGCAGGTGGGGGCGAGACCGTCCCGGGGCCGGGTCTCGCCCGCCCCGCGGGCAGGCAGAGGCGAGACCGGCCCGGGGCCGGGTCTCGCCCGCCCCGCGGGCTGGTGGGGTGCGAGACCGGCCCGGGGCCGGGTCTCGCCCGCCCCGCGGGCAGGCAGGGGCGAGACCGGCCCGGGGCCGTGTCTCGCCCACCCCGCGGGCTGGTGGGGGGCGAGATCGGCCCGGGGCCGGGTCTCGCCCGCCCCGCGGGCAGGTGGGGGGGAGACCGGCCCGGGGCCGGGTCTCGCCCGCCATGCGGTTTGGCATGTGGGCTCTCCCCATCCTTGGCCCCCTTTGGGCCTTGTCGTTACCATTTTTGCCCCCGGGATGTTTTTACCTCTTTGCCCCCCGGCGTGGCGGTTTCCTGTTGGCCCAAGGCTTATTTGCCTTGGGGGCGTTTCAGACATTATGGGTCATGTGCTTGGGAAAAACTATAAATAGACCCCCTTGGGTGCCTTTGGAAAAGGGCTTTTTTGGCTTCCTCCTCCCTTAGTTCCTCCTTGGTAGAGTAGAGAGCGCTCCTCCAAGGCACCCTAGCTCGAGCATTGGCTAGAGAGGGTAAGAGCTCAGGTAGCCTTCCGGGTGTGAGGTGGGACCTCCGTGCTAGAGCCGAGGGTCTGTTCATAGTCTCATAAGTCTCCGGTCCGTGACGTTCTCTCGAGTGTAGTAGGTGTGAGGTCACCCCTTTCAGGGACCCCAAACTCCACAGAGGTCAATTTTGGCTTCAACAGTTAGATCTGAAATACTCTAGAGGGGGGGTGAATAGAGTATTGTGGTCTCTTACAAAATTTTTACAACTTTTGCTGTAATCCTAGGTGAACAAGCTAGCAAACAAAGTAATAAGAACAGCAACCTAACAAATCACAGAACACAGCCAAAAACAAAAGAAAAAGGGCAACCAGACGACACAAGAAATTATAATGGTTCCCCAACCTAGGTACATCCACTCTTCTACCACCCTGGTAGGAATCCACTCAGGTTTTTGATCAGATGTCTGACACCAATGAGCTTTTTTTCAGGTGCTCAAAAACCAAAACCTCAAGTCTTTTGGTAGGAGACTTGCAACCAGGAATAATTTTGAAGGGACTTAAAACCATGTACAGAGGATGAAAAAGGTGATGGTGTCTTCTCTTTCTCAATAACAACTGAGAAGACTGGTGGATTGATTTCAGCAGATTGCTCCCCCTGAGATCTTGAATGGATCAGGAAATCTGGAGCTCTGCTTAAAGGTGACAGGTCTTCAAAAACTTGATTGCCTTAACCAGAGATTGCTTCAGGAACTTCTTTGACAGATAGAGTTATTGGTGTCCTTCTGAAGTTATCCTGTAGGGTTGAGAGAGGATGACTCTTGATAGAGATTGTATGTTCTTCTTCTTCTTGATGATGATGATGTTCTCTGGCCTAGGCTGATTGCAGTGTGTAACTTTAGATTTCTGTAAGACTTATTGAATGTAATGCATGTCTGCAGGACTGCTTGATCTTTTCTTTTCTCAAAACTGACTGAAAACCATTCGAAATTTGAATCCTTGAGCAGTAAATGCAATCGGCCTGAGAAGGAAGCGATAATGAATGAATTCCCTAACTGTCCCATGGAAAAACGACATGTAATAATCCATGATCAATGTTCGTTCTAACGGTAACATTCCGAGAAGATTGAGCATTAATTACTCAGGAATCATTGCCAAGAAAAATGGACGGAAAACTGGAGAAGACCAAGACTAGATTCGTCGAACGAAGAACAGAAATCATCGAGATGAGTTCACAGTTCATCGAGCTGAGCTGATGAGTTCGTCGACCAGACAATAGCAATTAGTCTTCAAGGGAAACTTGTCAATTCTGCTACAATCTTCGTCGAACTGACAATTATCATTCGTCGAACAGAGATCCAAATTCGTCGAATGAAGAATGATTGTGGACTTAGAATCTGAGAAGTCTCTGGCTAAGAAGAGTCCAAATAGAAGACCAGAAATCGTCGACCAAAGAATATGGTTCGTTGAGCTGAGATCGACGAACGTTGAACACATTTCCCTGAGCTGAGATCGACGAACGTCGAACATATTTCCTCGAGCTGAGATCGACGAACGTCGAACACATTTCCTTGAGTTGAAGATATCTCTAAGTCTTGAGTTTCTCTGGCATTCTGGAGTATGGCAGGTCCACAGGATGATGTTGTAAGGACAAACCCTAGACTCTAGGACACAACCAATGACCCTGACTATATAAGGTGGGTCAAAGACATCCTAACTCAGTGAACCTAGCCCAAATCCAAACTAGGGATCCAACACCCCAGGTCGGCTCGATCTCAGCCGTTGAACACTTGGGGAAGATAAGAGGATGCCGTCCAATCTAGCTTTAAGATTCGCGCTGCATTTGTATTAAAATAAATTTATTGATGTTATTATTTTAATGAAATAAAATTTCAGTTCTGTCACTTTAATTCGGTCACATTGCATGTCAATTATAGGGCTCTTAGAGCCACTTCCAGAGGATGACACGAACATGTTAAATGTAGCCTATTGTGTTAACTTTAAATTGCCACCCTTAACTTGAGATTTGGTCCAGTGGTCTGATCTGTAGGACCATTTTTCTAGGGTTGGTCCTTAGGTAGGGCAGAACTTCAAAATGATGCCCAAGTCAAAACCTTCATCCAAATGACCCCAAATTTTGGTTGCATGCATGTTTAGGGCTTGGTTAACCCCTGTACAAAAATGAGAATTTTTGGGAAAACTTTTTCTATAGTTTTTACTAAAATACTCAAAATGAAATATTTAGAGTTATGGGACTCCAAGTGGCAACAAATTTTGGTGGCATGTCCTTAGGGACATTATAAGTGTATGTTTTAAATTTCAACCAATTTGGACCAATTCATGTTGGGTAAACTCACTTGCATGTGTTGGCTTGTTATAGGCTTGATGTGCATTTAGCCTAAAATGAAATAATGAGTATTCAGCCAACTTGGAACATTCAAAAATCATGCTTTTCATTATGGAGAGACATGAGGGTGTAATACACCTCTCATAGCAATGGTGGGGTTTTTGGGAACAAAAATCTCATTATTTTGAATTTCTGAAAATTTGGTCTTTTTAGGAAATAAATTTAAAATAGGTTTAACCTCATCATAAAATATTCAATTTCTGTTGAGGACTAAGGAGTGACATAATAAACACTAGAAATAATTTATATCTCTATTGGATGAAGTTTAGATAGTTTAAGGAGCAAAATGACCATTTTACCCTTTTGGAATTTTGTGTAGAAATGATGGGTAAATTCCTTTGAAAAATCTGAGAAACTTCATATTGCTGTAATTTTATGTTTTATACCTTGTGCAATTATTTCAGAATTTTGGAGTGCCAAATAATGTACTTAGGCCCCATAATGACATTTTGGTAAATAACTCGAATTGATCATGGATAGGCCATTTCAACCTAAATGTAAATGGAAATCTGGACATAGCATTATTTCATTATTATCAAGGCTCTATAATTTAATAATAATTTTTGAGTTAATATTTTATGCACTTCATTTGGAAAATGTTAGATTTGTGGATATAGTATTAAATAGGAATTAATTATAAATCTGAATTGAAAAAGCATGAAATTTTTGTAGGCCCCATTAATTGTCATATTATACCTGGAAGAATCCTTGGGGTGGTAGGTTTAATATTGACAATACTTCATGTGCAAAATGACTAGGGATTTCATTTAAAGAAATTAATTTAATGGTGTAAGTAATTGGAAAATTATGGAAATTCACCCTAGTCATCATATAGGTCCATACCATCCTAGGATAAATAATTTGAGGCATATGACCAGAGGAAATTGAAGGTCACATTTGTAGGTGGTATCGGGACATGGGTAAGGGTCTAGCACCGATGTTCGTACTAGTAGGGCCACCAGAGGAGGAATTTGAATAACTAGTAAAGTGAGGATCTTAGTGGAGGAATTAACCCTGGTTGGTCTCCTAAAGGATTCCTTAACCTTGTGTGGAAGAGTGCAAGTCTCGTAGTAGCAACAATAACGGGGACCGGCGGAAGACCGCCGCGCTCCTAATAACACCTTAAGTCTTTATGGTCGATCTAAAGTAATACGAGAGTTGGGGTATAAATCCTGGGTAGACACCAATAAAAGTAATTATCCTTGAGAAAGGGAACTTTGGGCGTAATCCCATCTAGTTCCTAGTGCCCCCGAGAGACCTTCACCGGGTATACCCTGGGCAGTCCTGGGATTAACCTTAAATCGCTAAGTATAATAACCCGTAGACAAGAGTAGTCTATTAGGTTAGGGCATTGTGGTTCATTCTCACCCGTGACGGGTTTGAGGGAGTTGAAATAAATGCACTAATGTGAGTTCTCACCCGTATAAGGTTGGAGGGATTGTGATAAATGCTCACCTGTGTAGGGTTGGAGGAATTGTGATAAATGCTCACCCGTGTAGGGTTTGAGGGATTCAGGACGGGTTGTTCCTGCGAGCTGGATGCTCGGAATGAAATACTTGCATGTGCATAAATTTAGTGGAGGGGCATGCGGTACTGGTCGTTTGTCACACCGATGGCATTACAGTGCACCAGGCGGGTGTGAGGGTTAGAGGGGCCAGTGGGTTGTTTTACACTGTGGTCTGGAGGACGATCCCCGATAACGCACATCCGACCCAACAAGACTAACGGGTTGTCAGCAAAGTACGTACGCAGAGACTCTAGAGTGCACCTTGGACATGTACAGAGGCGTATGAGAGGGGTCTAAGGTTTGGTAGTGTGCATACCGGGCTAGAAGTGGAGATGTCCGCTCCGCTGCTGCCGTAGCCACAGCGGTGGTACCCGAGAGTGATGCTAGCTCTCAAAAAGTGGGAATTAAAGGTCTGTGATCACAGAGTCATTGTATGTGAGTTGCACTTGCCTGTGCATAAATTGCATCATAACATTCATTCATATTAGGTCATACGCTTCATAGATCTTTATCATATAAATTAGTATGAGCTCTTTTATATGATAAGTTAAATTTCCTAGAAACCTTAACTTATAAATTTGTATGGAGATTTTTATAAGTTAAGGTACTTTTGTGATGGTAGTATAGTGGTAGCCTAGTTTTATTTCTCTGCTCTTACTTTTTGTTCTTTACTTCCATTACTAGTTCTGCACTTTACTTACTTGCACTATACACTTAGAGCTGCTAGAGTAGAATAATAATAACTATTACAACTGTTAGTTAGTTCCTGTCACCTGCTTCCACTTTTGCTGCCCCGTGTTGTCCTCCGCTTTGTCCTTCCGCTCGGTGCCTAGGAGCTGCGGGGCGAGGTGCGAAGGAAACGACTTAGTCTTTTGACTAATGGTCGGTGACCATACTATTTTAGGAGATCGTGGAGATGGAGCACCAGCACGACGAGGAGACAGGACTTGAGGAGCAGATACCGCTACCGCAGGCTACTACTACTACTGCGCGTTCTCAGGTGGGACGAGTTTTGATGCATTAGATTAGCTTCCGCTTTGATTTGAGAGAGAGTTGATATGATGTACTGGGCATAAGCCCTTGTTACTCTTTCATTTGTACTCATTGTGGACTATGTTTCTATACTCTTCATTTATATATATGATATGTACTCTGTGACATGTATACTAGTGGATTTGTTGTACTGCTATACTTCTATTTCTCATTTTAGCCTACAGGTTATATGATCGTAATAGCCGGCAGTATCGGCATGTTGCGGTGTCGACTAATCCGTGCGTTAGTGTCACCGTAAGATGGCGGTTCTGGGCATAGGACCCGGGAGCCCTCCTTGGTAAGGGGGAGGGGTGTCCTACAAACTGGTATCACTTGAACAAACGATCATATGAGCAAGAAGTCCACAATACTGGACCACCCCGTGCGAGCATTAGTTTGCGGACAAACTATGCAGCGGAAGCAGTGGTGTGCCCATGTATAAAAGTAACATAAAACAGTCCACAAAGTACAATGGGTTAGGCTAATTTTGATGTTTACCTTACCTTTATGCAACCTCCACAGGTCGCCGCGCCGCAAAACATGATTCCTCCCCCTCCAGCTGCCACTCCATTTCTACAGACGGAGATGGGGCAAACTTTGACGGCGATTCTGGATGCCTTCAAAGCCCAGCAAATCCCGGCTCCGCAGCCAAATCCGGGGTCAAGCTGGCTGAGTGCCTTCAAGAGCATGTCCCCACTGATGTACCGTGGGACAAAGGATGCGGTAAAGACGGAGGAATGGCTGGAGGCCATACACGAGATTTTAGCAGGCATCAGCTGCCCAGTCGGCGAGGCAGTACCTCTAGCCACCTCTGCACTAGAGGCTCATGCGAAGAGATGGTGTAAATCAGTGCGGGAGTCTACATATGCGGACTGGGAGCTGTCAGACATATCGTGGAAGGAGTTTGGCGATGTATTTTTGGATCACTTCGTCTCTACTACGGGCAGAGATGCTTTGGAGGAGAGGTTCCTGAACATTCGACAGGGGAGCCGATCAGTGACGATTTGAGGCAGGCTTTGTTGTTCATTTCTCATGGCACGACCACCCAGATTATCGAGATGGCGAAGAAGCTGGAGGCTGACCAGCTGATGGTGCAAGGCAGAGGGAAGAGACCGTATGATGGGTCGACATCAGAAGAGAGCAGCAGGGGATCTCAGAGAGGCGGGACTATTGGATACAAGAGGGGTGGGGGACGTCGTCGCCCCAACTATAGGCAGGAGCAGGGACCTCCTCCAGCATTAGCTCCCCCGCCTCTACAGGTGCATGATCCGAGGAGACAGGATGACCATGGCCACCGGCAGGTAGTTTGTTACGGATGCCGCCAGCCCGGGCACATTAGATTGGAGTGTCTGCATTGATTCCATCCTCCTCCACCTCCACCTCCAGTGGCCCCAATACAGCAGGGCCGAGGACGAGTCCGAGGCCGGGGGTATCACGGCAGGGGACGCAATCAGGAGCAGATATACGCTTTGGACCTCACGGAGCAGAGGAACCCCGAGGAGGTGATTACAGGTACTTAAATTATCTTAAATTAGAAATTTCAACCTTAGTAGTGCCTTGAAAACCATATAAATAACATCCATTATACCTCAAATAAATCTCAGGCATAGTTATGATCAGCGGCAAGCCCGCACATACCCTCTTCGACACGGGTGCTTCGCACTCGTTCGTATTTGAGGCCTTCATCGACGGACTTGAAGGCGTGGAAAGATTTCCTGGACTAGAGATGAGGGTGCGTCTACCCGATGGGTCAGAACTGCGGACCACTACCCATTGTAATATGGAGGCCGAGATTGGCGGCAAGGCATTTGAGGCACCAGTAACTATTCTGAAGCTGCAAGACTTCGATTTGATTTTGGGCATGACATGGTTACATCGGAACCATTCTCAGATAGATTTCCCATCAAGGAGGATCACACTAAGGCATGGCGACTCTCATATCATCATCGAAGGTATTAGACCCATCTCCCACCTATTGCTATCTTCTGTACAGGCTGTGAAGGCCCACGAGCAGGGGGAGGAGGTTTATCTTATCTGCTTTGAGATGGTGGGAGCAGAGGCCTCTATTTCAGATATTCTGGTGGTCCGGGATTTCTCTGATGTGTTCCCGGAGAAATTGCCCGGGCTACCACCAGCCAGGGACCTTGATTTCAGGATTCAGCTGGTACCGGAAGCGAGGCCAGTGTCCCGGGCACCTTACAGGATGGCTCCCAGAGAGTTGGCAAAGTTCAGGACTCAACTTCAGGAGCTAGTTGAGTCGGGATTTGTGCGGCCCAGTTCATCACCGTGGGGAGCGCCAATTCTTTTTGTGAAGAAGAAGGACGGGTCGTTACGACTATGCATAGATTACCGGGAGCTGAACCGGTTAACGGTCCGCAATACCTATCCATTGCCTCAGATAGACGAGCTATTTGATCAGTTGCAGGGAGCCTTCTGGTTCTCAAAGCTAGATTTGCGATCCGGTACCTACCAGCTCCGCATCCGGGAAGAGGACATACCGAAGACGGCATTCAGTTCACGATATGGGTTATACGAGTTCACGGTGATGCCTTTTGGGCTCACGAATTTCCCTGCCGCATTCATGAGTCTAATGAACCGTGTATTCGAACCTTACTTAGACCGCTTCATGATTCTGTTCATCGACGACATTTTGATCTATTCTCGAACTCGGGAGGAGCATACAGAGCATTTGACACAGGTCTTGCAGAGGTTGAGGGAGTCCCAGATGTATGCAAAGTTTTCAAAATGCCAGTTTTGGCTATAGGAGGTGGCCTTCTTGGGGCACACGATCAGTGGAGCTGGATTAGCAATGGATCCAGCCAAGATAGAGATAATGAGGGATTGGCCACGGCCGAAGACAGCATCCGACATTCACAGTTTATTGGGTCTAGCAGGTTATTATCGTAAGTTCGTGGAGGGGTTCTCGAGGATAGCACTCCCCCTCACGACCTTGACGAGGAAGGATGTAGAGTTTATATGGACAGAGCAGTGCGAGACGACATTTCAGGAGTTGAGGACCGACTTACCTCATCCCCTATCCCTGCACTCCCATCTGGGAGTGAGGGATTCCAGATTTACACGGATGCCTCGTACGAAGGGATGGGTGATGTACTGATGCAGCACGGACATGCTATCGCTTATGCTTCAAGACAGTTGAAGAAGCACGAGCATAACTATCCGGTATATGATTTGGAGCTCGGGGCTGTTGTATTTGCACTGAAGATATGGCGGCATTATCTGTATGGGATTCATTATGATATCTTCTCAGATCAGAAAAATCTCAAGTACATCGATACGCAGAAGGACTTGAACCTGCGACAGAGAAGATGGCTGGAATTCCTCTGTGACTATGATTACCAGATCCATTACCACCCGGGGAAAGCAAACATAGTAGCAGATGCTTTGAGTAGGAGAGCCGACACTTCTGGACCGGAGCCTCGGTTGATGTCTATATAGTTGATATGGATGATGGAAGACATGCATATTACCATGGTATCTGAGACCGAACCAGTGGTATATCGAGAGTACTTGAGCTCAGTGATCAGTGGTGATGATATACAGGAGCGCATCCGAAATATCAGAGGCTGGATGCTGCATTAGGACCGATTTTCAGTGCCCTAGAAAGGGGTAAGGTCGAGGACTACATGCTGCAGGATGATCTCCTTCGATTCTGTGGACGCATTTACATACCAGCAGGGGGCAGTTTTCGGGATGACATACTCAGAGAGGCTCATTGCTCCAGTTATTCGGTGCATCCCGACATCACCAAGATGTGGGCAGACTTACGGAGGACCATGTACTGGCCTGGGATGAAGAGGGAGATTACCTATTTTGTGACACATTGCGAGACTTGTCAGCGCGTGAAGGCGGAATGTAAGAGCCCAGGAGGTTTACTACAGCCACTGCCAGTCCTAGAGTGGAAGTTCGAGGACATTGCTATGGATTTTGTGCACAGACTACCTCGCTCCCACTCTGGGCATGATTCTATATGGGTCATAGTAGACTGACTGACCAAGGTAGCGCACTTTATTCCAGTCCGGAAGGATACTCCAGTTGCAGTTTTGGTGAGACTATTCGTGGAGCAGTTTGTCAAATACCATAACATTCCCAGGACGATTGTTTCGGACCGTGATGGTCGGTTCACTTCGAGCGAGTGGAGGGTCGTGCATGCTTACTTGGGCTCTCGGCTTACTTTTAGTACTGCCTTCCACCCGCAGACTGACGGACAAACCGAGCGGACCATCCGGACCATGGAGGATCTACTCCGCCTGTGCATATTGGATACGGGAAAGCCTTGGGAGAGGCTACTACCACTGATCGAGTTCTCCTACAATAATAGCCACCAGGCTAGCATCAGGATGGCTCCTTACGAGGCACTTTATGGGAGGAAATGCCGGACACCGCTGTCATGGGTTCAGGATGTGGATACCAAGGCTCTTGGTTCTGATTATGTGAAGGATATGGAGGCTCAAGTACATTTGATCAGGGATCGGCTGCTAGAGGCCCAAAGCAGACAGGCAAAGTATTATGATGCTCGGCACCGAAAGGTGGAGTTCCAGGTTGGAGACAGGGTTTTCTTGAAGATACGTCCGGTACATGGTGTCTCTCGGGTGCGGAGGCACAAGAAGCTCAGTCCTCGATACATGGGGCCATACTTGATCCTAGAGTGGATCGACCCCTTAGCATACCGACTGCAGCTGCCACCGGAGTTGGGTGCCCTACACGACGTCTTTCATGACTCTTCCTTGCGAAGAGCAATCCTACGGTCGGAGCAGCATGTTACTACTACAGTCGGTCTGATAGCGCCAGACAGATCCATCAGATTGTAGCCGATCCGGATTGATGATACAGATGTCCGAGTGTTGCGGAAGAAGAAGGTCCCTCTCATGAAGGTGTTGTGGTCCAACCATGGACGGGAGGAACACACCTGGGAGCCGAGGGATCTAATGCTGGAGCGACACCCGAAGCTGTTCACTTCAGGTATACTTTAGTTTATACGTTCAAAAATTTCTTATAACTCTTGCAAGTAGAATCCCCGTAGACCCAAACTTGAATTTCGGGGACGAAATTATTTTCTTGTTTATTGGGAATTGTAACATCCCAACTTTCCAGCAGGAAAAATTTGTTGGGTGACACGGCCTGGGACACGGGCATGTCCCGGGGCGTGTCTCCTTGTGGCCGATGAACTCAGTTCGATGAAGTTAACTGGGGAGTGTCTGCCGCCGTATAGGGAAACACGCCAGACGACAAGGGCGTGATGGGGGGCGTGTCCCCTCGGTTCAACGATCGTTGAGTGGCGATCGTCGGGTAGGTGTACACGACATGTAACACGGGCGTGTCACAGGGCGTGTCCCGCTGTGTCAAGCTGCGTTCGACGATTTGGATCTCCGTTCGACGATTTAGATCTGCGTTCGATGATTGTCCCCAGCAAGCTGCTTTCGACGATTTGGATCTCCGTTTGACGATTTAGATCTGCGTTCGACGATTGTCCCCAGCAAGCTGCGTTCGACGATTTGGATCTCTGTTCGATGATTTAGATCTGCGTTCGATGATTGTCCCCAACAAGCTGCGTTCGATGATTTGGATCTCTGTTCGACGATTTAAATCTGCATTCAACGATCGACGAAATTTCTCATTTGACGATCGTCGAGTGGTCTTTCTCGGGCAGATTTTGGCTTGATGCAGCAGGAAAATTAAAGAGGCAGAGTCCACTTGGCCTTGGCTCCATCAGCCCAAAAATTGTGCTGGCTGGCTTCCTCAGAGAATGTCCAGGGAATGTGACTACATGGTGCCCACTTGGCCTGAAGGGTGAAACAACTCAAGCTCCAAACCGAGCTTACATTGATTGTATCTCCCCATATACCTCCTCTCAGCCAGAAACAGTGACTCCATTAGCTTCAGAGGGCAAAAGATAGTAGAACCCGATAGCTGGAGTGAAGGAAACGGTGCAGGAACCATGAATCCGAAAGGTGTCGCCGGAGCAAGGTCGGGAATGGCCACCCGCATCCATCCTCGCCGCCAGCCACCAACACAGGTCCGTTTCACCGTACCTCTACCCGTACTAGATTCCCAAATCAACTAGGGGAGATATCGGGCTCAATTGAGCCCGATGACATGGGAGAAATGGGGAGTTTCTAAGCTTTTTCTTACCGCTCGGGATCGCCGCCGTCGCCGTCTCCCGCCGCCTCATCACCGACAAAAGATAGCCACCACCACCGTGAAGGTGATGGCACCATTGGCCGGGAGTGACGCCGCCTCAGGTGGCCGAAAATGGCCCCGCAAAATCCCCCAGGTCGGCTCGATCTCAGCCGTTGAACACTTGGGGAAGATGAGAGGATGCCGTCCAATCTAGCTTTAAGATTCGCGCTGCATTTGTATTAAAATAAATTTATTGCTGTTATTATTTTAATGAAATAAAATTTCAGTTCTGTCACTTTAATTCAGTCACCTTGCATGTCAATTATAGGGCTCTTAGAGCCATTTCCAGAGGATGACACGAACATGTTAAATGTAGCCCTTTGTGTTAACTTTAATTTACCACCCTTAACTTAGATTTGGTCTAATGGTCTGATCTGTAGGACCATTTTGCTAGGGTTGGTCCTTAGCTAGGGCAGAACTTCAAAATGATGCCCAAGTCAAACCAGTCATCCAAATTGCCCCAAATTTTGGGTGCATACATGTTTAGGGCTTGGTTAATCCCTGTACAAAAATGAGAATTTTTGGGAAAACGTTTTCTATAGTTTTTAATAAAATACCCAAAATGAAATAAATGAAATATTTGGAGTTATGGGACTCCAAGTGGCCCCAAATTTTGGTTGCATGCCCTTAGGGACATTATAAGTTTATGTTTTAAATTTCAACCAATTTGGACCAATGCATGTTGGGTAAACTCACTTGCATGTGTTGGCTTGTTATAGGCTTGGTGTGCATTTAGCCTAAAATGAAATAATGAGTATTCAGCCAACTTGGAACATTCAAAAATCATGATTTTCATTATGGAGACACATGAGGGTGTAATACACCTCTCATAGCAATGGTGGGGTTTTTGGGAAAAAAAATCTCATTATTTTGAATTTCTGAAATTTGGTCTTTTTAGGAAATAAATTTAAAATAGGTTTACCCTCATCATAAAATGTTCAATTTCTGTTGAGGACTAAGAAGTGACATAATAAACACTAAAAATAATTTTTATCTCTGTTGGATGAAGTTTAGGTAGTTTAAAGAGCAAAATGACCATTTTACCTTTTTGGAATTTTGTGTAGAAATGATGGGTAAATTCCTTTGAAAAATCTGAGAAAATTCATATTGCTGTAATTTTATGTTTTATACCTTGTGCAATTATTTCAGAATTTTGGAGTATCAAATAATGTACTTAGGCCCCATAATGGCATTTTGGTAAATAAATCGAATTGATCATGGATAGGCCATTTCAACCAAAATGTAAATGAAAATCTGAAAATATCATTATTTCATTATTATCAAGGCTCTGTAATTTAATTGGAATTTTTATTTAATATTTTATGCACTTCATTTGGAAAATGCTAGATTTGTGGATATAGTATTAAATATGAATTAATTATAAATCTGAATTGAAAAATCATGAAATTTTGGTAGGCACCGTTAATTGTCATATTATATACCTGGAAGAATCCCTAGGGCAGTAAGTTTAATATTGACAATACTTCATGTGCAAAATGACTAGGGATTTCATTTAAAGAAATTAATTTAATGGTGTAAGTAATTGGAAAATTATGGAAATTCACCATAGTCATCATATAGGTCTATACCATCCTAGGATAAATAATTTGAGGCATATGGACAGAGGAAATTGAAGGTCACATTTGTGGGTGGTATCGGGACATGGGTAAGGGTCTAGCACCGATGTTCGTACTAGTAGGGCCACCAGAGGAGAAATTTGAATAACTAGTAAACTGAGGATCTTAGTGGAGGAATTAACCCTGGTTGGTCTCCTAGAGGATTCCTTAACCTTGTGTGTAAGAGTGCAAGTCCCGTAGTAGCAACAATAACGGGGACCGGCGGAAGACCGCCGCGCTCCTAATAACACCTTAAGTCTTTAGGGTCGATCTAAAGTAATACGAGAGTTGGGGTATAAATCCTGGGTAGACACCAATAAAAGTAATTATCCTTGAGAAAGGGAACTTTGGGCGTAATCCCATCGTAGTTTCTAGTGCCCCCGAGAGCCTTTCACCGGGTATACCCTGGGCAGTCCTGGGATTAACCTTAAACCGCTAAGTATAATAACCCGTAGACAAGAGTAGTCCATTAGGCTAGGGCATTGTGGTTCATTCTCACCCATGACGGGTTTGAGGGAGTTGAAAGGTACTAATGTGCGTTCTCACCCGTATAGGTTTGGAGGGATTGTGATAAATGCTCACCCATGTAGGGTTGGATGGATTGTGATAAATGCTCACCCGTGTAGGGTTTGATGGATTCAGGACGGGTTGTTCCTGCGAGTTGGAGGCTCGGAATGAAATACTTGCATGTGCATAAATTTAGTGGCCTAGCATGCGGTACTGGCCGTTCGTCACACCGATGGCAGTACGGTGCACCAGGCGGGTGTGAGGGTTAGAGGGGCCAGTGGGTTGTTTTACACTGCGGTCTGGAGGACGATCCCCAATAATGCACATCCGACCCAACAAGACTGACGGGTTGTCAGCAAAGTACATACGCAGAGACTCTAGAGTGCACCTTGGACGTGTACAGAGGCGTATGAGAGGGGTCTAAGGTTTGGTAGTGTGCATACCGTCCTAAAAGTGGAGATGCCCGCTCCGCTGCTGCCGTAGCCACAGCGGTGGTACCCGAGAGTGATGCTAGCTGTCAAAAAGTGGAAACTAAAGTCTGTGATCACAGAGTCGTTGTGTGTGAGTTGCACTTGCCTGTGCATAAATTGCATCATAACATTCATTCATATTAGGCCATACACTTCATAGATCCTTATCATATAAATTAGTAGGGGCTCTTTTATATGATAAGTTAAATTTCCTGGAAACCTTAACTTATAAATTTGTATGGGCATTTTTATAAGTTAAGGTACTTTTGTGATGGTAGTATAGTGGTAGCCTAGTTTTATTTCCCTGCTCTTACTTTTTGTTCTTTACTTCCATTACTAGTTCTGCACTTTACTGACTTGTACTATATACTTAGAGCTGCTAGAGTAGAATAATAATAACTATTACAACTACTAGTTAGTTCTTGTCACCTGCTTCCACTTTTGCTACCCCTTGTTGTCCTCCGCTTCGTCCTTCCGCTCGGTGCCTAGGAGCTGCGGGGCGAGGTACGGAGGAAATGACTTAGTCTTTTGACTAATGGTCGGTGACCATACTATTTTAGGAGCTCGTGGAGATGGAGCACCGGCATGACGAGGAGACAGGACTTGAGGAGCAGATACCGCTACCGCAGGCTACTACTACTACTGCGCGTCCTCAGGGGGGACGAGTTTTGATGCATTAGATTAACTTCCGCTTTGATTTGAGAGAGAGAGAGATTTGATATGATGTACTGGGCATAAGCCCTTGTTACTATTTCATTTGTACTCATTGTGGACTATATTTCTGTACTTTTCATTTATATATATCATATGTACTCTGTGACTTGTGGACTAGTGGATTTGTTATACTGCTATACTTCTATTTCTTATTTTGGCCTACAGGTTATATGATCGTAATAGCCGGCAGAATCGGCGTGCTGCGGTGTCGACTAATCCGTGCGTTAGTGTCACCGTAAGACGGCAGTTCTGGGCATAGGACCCGGGAGCCCTCCTTGGTAAGGGGGAGGGGGGTCCTACACCGTGGAAGTTGAATTTTTCGGAATGGGGGTCTGCCAGGGGAGGCAGTTAGTACTGGAGGTGTGCTACAGGAAACACCCTAATGTTTGCATGAAGTCGTTGGATCGTCGGCATTAACTCCGGGGGAGTTTTGTCGTGTTTGTGCGAAGCCCGTCTCTCGGAGACCGTAGAGCTAGTGTGTGGAGTTATGTGCCTTGAGGGCGTAACTCAGGTGTTCGTGAATGCTACCCTTGTTACATAACAATCGGTTATGTATGCGATAACAAGCAAGGGGAGGTTGACCCACGTCGTGCGTGTTGTGTACGACGATTTGAGCAACGGGCTTGACTGAATTGTAGCTGCACTATGTGGTGTAGTTCGACTACCTAAGGAAATTGGTGTGTTGCTACATGCATAGGAGAGAGCCGAGGACCTTGAGTCACGGCTAGCGAATGCACAATGTGTTGTCATTCAGTCCAGGACTAAGAATGGTGGTGGAACCTGGGGAAGTCTGGTACACCGTTAAGGTGCCCTGTGTGCACGAGACATTGGGCCGGTTACGCCAACGTTTGTGATGATTGGTGCTTAAATGACACATTCTAGTTTTATGTATTTATGTTAATCCACTTGTAGGGAAGAAGCACTGTCACCCCGAGAAAGGGGTGGGGTCGTTATAATTTGGTCATCTCTTGCTGACTGTTGCTTTGTTTTCCACCGCTTGGTGGAATGTTTGCTTGCATGTGTTGTGGAGCCAAGCGGGAAATAGCAGACTGAAGTCCTTCTTGTTGTATTGGCCCTTGAAGGCCCAATTGTTTGTTTAGTTGTTTTTCATGTGTTGTCGGCTTTCGTGCCGATGTATGCAAACCTGTTTATTTGAGTTAAAAACTATTGATGTAAGGCCTTAAGGCTAGTTATGTGGTCGTTGTATTTCATTTCTATTATGATTAGTGGACATTTTCTTTGGGTGTGGTTTTTATGAAACTCTCTTTATTCTTCCGCTAAAATGCAACATTTAGTTAGGATTGTGTTTCAAAATCTTTAAGGGTTTTTGGTTTCATTTAGTAACTCTTTCGTCTGTCTGTTTCATATGACGTGGGGCCCGACCAGACTTTCTGTTATATTATTCGTGACGGATGGGGGGTGTTACAAAATGAAACAAAGTCAAGCAATCAATGAGGTTTGAAGTGCTTTAAGAGAATGTTTGATGAGAACATATCTTTAAATTGTTTTGTTATTGATCGGGAGTTAGCTTTAATGAATGCAATCAAGATTATTTTTACTCAAGTCAAAAATTTATAATGTCTAGTACATATCAGTAAAAATGTTTTGGCTCATTGTAAAAAATAAATTCAATATCGAAAAAGATTGTGATATTTTTGGGGCATTTGGCAACATGTAGTTGAAGCTAGAACATAAAATGAGTTCATCTTGCACTTTAATCAAATGATAAATGATTGCAAAATCAAGTACCATAATCTGATTTCATATGTTACCACAATATGGCTAGAGCCATATAAAAAAATGTTTTATCAATGCATGGATTGATAAATATTGGCATTTGGGAAATATGTCGATTAACTATGTTGAGAGTAATGGACATAGCAGACTGAAAAAATTCTTAGAAGTTTCTATCGGCAATTTCAATATTTTATAAAAAACATTTGATCAATGACTTATTTTACAACACACATAGATTAAGAAGATGATTGGGTAGAGCAAAGTTCATATTAGCATGCGCTTTAAAGGTGTTATATACCAAGTTAGTTGATAATATTTCTTGGTTGGGTTCACTAACACGCGCTTGAACGAATCAATGATTTTTGTCATAATATGGGCTGCAGATAGCCAAGAGACCCACCTCCCTTGGGGGGGGGGGATGGGAGTGAGTAGGGTTGATAAAAGTCAACCCACTAACTCGATCATCAACTAACCCCACTCATGTCATGAACGCATGACCGTGCACGGCCGGAGGGACGCAAGGAGCCACACCTGTCGCGGGCACAATGTTGCACCGGCCACACGGCCCCTGCAAGCCGCTCAACCACTTCCCGTGCAGCACCAAAGCAGTAGCGCGACAGCATGTCCGCTCGGAACCCGCCGGCCGCGCGCCACCTACAGGTCGCGCTGCCTATAGCCACGTGACCAATGCAGGCCGCACGGTAACAAGGCAGCAGTGCTTCCCCCGTCGACCGTGTGAGGTTGCATCGGACGCACCCCCCCCACCCCCTTATCTGGTCGTGCGACCACATAGCAGCCTCGTGCAGCACCCACCAGCCGTGTGACCTCCTGATGTGTGGTCCTGTTATAGCTGTGCGGTCCAGCAGCAACTGCATGGTTGCTTGGTTGTGTGGCCTCCAACGGCCTCCTGGTATTCACTTTTCTCATGTGAGGCCCACGCTACGCGACCGCCCTGCTGGCCCTCACAGGGAGGGTCCCGTAGCCAACCGCCACCAGCCGATCTCCGTCAGCCAGTCCCTTGACTGCCAAAGGGGCGGCTGCCCCGGCCGCCCCCTCGCTTTGGCCGCCAGTGGCCAAAGAGGCGCCCGACGGCCCCATCCCTCGGCCGCCGGCGCGCAACCAAAGGGAGCGGCCACCTCTCCTCAGTCGTTGTCGGCGGCCCTCCCTCGCCGACAAACTTGGCGGCAAGTTCGTTGGCCGCCCGTGGAGGCGCTCTCCCGCCGTCTGAATCAAGGGGGAGCGTACTTGGCGGTTCGATCCACGCGTAACCACCCACTAATCAACAAGTTAGTAGGGGAAATTAATTAATATTTTATTATTTATTCATGGTTGTCTCCAGATAGCGGGATATGCGTATCAAAAACTATAGTAAAAACATTTATGAAGATGGTTACGGTGTGCGGATAGCCGCGTAACCACTGTAACCACCTCCCGGAGCCTATAAAAGGAGCCTCAGGCCTCCTCATTTCTCATCTTTTTCTGATCTTTTTCTTCGGAGTCTTCTTCTTCCTCAGGTTGAAGCTCTGTCAATTTCCTCCTACGAGTCACCTCCAATCCACCTTCGAGCCACACCCGGGCCACAAGAAGGTCGAGTCGCAACCACCCGGCGAAGCCGAATCATCCAAGTTCCATGCAGCCCCAGCAAATACAACACCAAGTGTGCCGCCTCCCATCCAGAATCAACAAGTCGTTATCTGAAGAGCACCGGCGCAGAGCGCAATCTGTAACAACTCCCAGCGCGACGGCCTGTCGTCCGCTACGTGCAAAGTGCTCTCTCACCCCATAATTATAACGAGAGGTGCCAGGTCACCCTCGACTTCACAAATCAGCTATAACCCCAAAGAAATAGTGGATTTTGACCGGCAAAAATCCGGTCACGTGATTTTTTACCCAGTTGAGGGGTTTTTCCACGTTAAAACTGCTTGTTTACAATCAACCTACTCTTTTAGTTGTGTGCGCGCTCGACCATCCCGAGAGCTAAGACGATCAAAGAATTTCGTCCCGATCGGGACTTCGAGTTGGTCTGCAATAGTTTGGCACTGTTTGTGGGAAGCGAGTTCCCAGCATCCTCAGAAGACAGTACCCTCAGTACAACGGTACTCGTGACTAGAGACTATGGAAGGAGAAGTTACCCGCACTGCAGATGTAACACCCCCTATCCGTCGCATAGTATATAGCAGTAGGTCCGGCCGGGGCCCGACGCCATATACCACAGACAGACCGGGTGGTTACGTATGGAAACCATCCAACCAATCTCAACGTCCTACACAGAGCATTCTAGCGGAAGCAGTTTATCAGTTGTAAACAAGAACCCAGCATTAGAGCACGAATGTCCACTATTATATAATTAGCAATGTTATACAAAATACCCAAAATCGGCCTTAAGGCCTTACAGAGTGTTTCACTTGAATAATACATGATTTACAAACCTCGGCACGCAGGCCGGTCATACATGAATAAAACAGAAACATTTCTACTTGGGCCTTCGAGGGCCAGCTTCGCAAAAAGGCTTTAGCCCGCTATTGACCGCTTGGTCCAGCTGCACCTGCAAGCAACAAACCACCGCACGGTGGCAAAACAAGGCAACGGTCAGCAATGCTGACCAAATTATAACGATCCCGCCCCAACTCGGGGCGGCGATGCTCCTTCCCTGCATTTCATTAGCATAAGCGAGCAATACATATAGCCATAGCCATTTCATCACAGACGTTGGCTCGTACGACCATACGTCCCGTGCACTCAGGGCACATTCTCGGTGAACCGGTCGATGTCACGTCAATTAAAGCCATTAACATTCCGGACTCACCACCGCCACTTAGACGGCCAAACCTATGAGCAATTCGTCTTCCTGGCCTGGGTCACGTCAATTAAAGCCATAGACCGCCGAAGACTCACATCTATGCCAACGGCGAGTGCCACGTAACCTTAGGTCTCTCTAGCCCGAACGACATAGAGCGGGTACGGTTCCATCTAACCCGTGCTCACATCGCAACGACAATTTAAGCCATTTGCGCGGGTCAAACTTCCTCCGAGTCCCATTCTACCGCAAGACACATAACCCCGTTATGTTCAAGTTGGCTCTCAGGCCACCAAGTTGGCAAGATCTCGTATCCGCCCAGTTTTCCGGGTGCACCTTTGGGTTAGTCCCCAAGGCTCCCTGCTGCAATCTACCGAGTAGAAAACCCGAAAAACAACCAATAGCACGGAGTCTTCTCCGGCCTTATGCAATGCAACATCACCGATCCAGACCAACATGTCCGGGTAGGCTTCACACAGAATGCATATGTCCGTTCTCGCATACGGACTTTAAACAACGGGGACTTTACACATCTACCCGAAGGAACGCCTCCAACTCTCCGCAAACTCGCGAGAGCGGGCTTCCTATGCTAAGAAAGAGAGCTATTCATGCTCAAGATGAGGATCGTTACCCTTGAGTTCCTCTTTGACGCCATCGAAAAGTAATCGGATAGACATCACCGCACTTGCGTTGCCTCCGTGGATCCGGAGTCGGCTTGCGATTCGGAGCTCCGAAGCTCCTCCAATGGCGGATCTAGCTCTTCTTCTTCTTGCCTTAGCTCTCCTCTCTCCAAGGATTTAGAAAGAGAACAAGTGAGGAAAAGTGAGGTTTTCCAAGTCAACTCACGGGTATATCCTCTCAGGAACAACCCCCAGCCGTCGGATCTCAACCTAAGGAAACGAACGGCTTTGATTCGGGGCTGAAATGCCCAATCTGGGCCGAACACGGCCTGGCACACGCCCGTGTCCAGGGCCGTGTTCCGCATTCGTCGTCAAAATCGAATCACCTGGAACCTCACACGGGTATCGAACACGCCCGTGTTCGAGCTGACACGCCCGTGTTCCACCTAACACGGCCGTGTAGCCGGCCGTGTACACCATGATTTTCCCCCATTTTCAACCCGAGCACTGCACGGGTTCTAGGACACGCCCGTGTCCTTGCCCGTGTCACATTGACACGCCTGGACCCCAGGCCGTGTACACGGGACATTTCGTCGAGGGAAGAACGACGACTTGTTGACACGGCCTTGGACACGCCCGTGTCCTAGGCCGTGTTCCTTGTCTCGACGATCGTCGAGTGAATCTCGATAACTCCCCGGGACGATCATCGACACGGGTAGACACGCCCTGCGACACGCCCGTGTCGCAGGCCGTGTGCCCATTCACGACGAATCGTCGAGTATAACTCGACGACTTCACGACTAAGTGTCGACACGGGTCGACACGCCCTGCGACACGCCCGTGTCGCAGGCCGTGTGCCCATTCTCGACGAATCGTCGAGTATAACTCGACGACTTCGCGGCTAAGTGTCGACACACGCTTGACACGCCCTGGGACACGCCCGTGTCCCAGGCCGTGTGCCTTCTGCCAGAACCCAAACTGGCCCAAAACGTCCCCCTTTGCTCCTTTGAGTTTCGGGGCGTTACAACTCTCCCCCTCTTAAAAGAATTTCGCCCACGAAATTACATAAAGGAAAGACATACAAAACCAAAATTTGTACCTGAGCGGAACAAATCCGGATATTCGTTAAGCATAGTCTGCTCTCTCTCCCAGGAGAGCTCCTCACGACCGTAATTGTCCCACCGGACCTTGACCATCCTGATCTCTTTATTGCGTAGCCGCTTGACCTCCGAGTCCTCAATCCGCACGGGCTTGACCTTTGTCGTTAGCCCACTATCCACCGGCACTTGATCAACCGCGATCACTTGCGTAGGCTCTTGCACCGCCTTCCGAAGCACCGAAATGTGGAATACATCATGTAAACCACTTAGCTCCACTGAAAGCTTCAACCTATAGGCTGCTTCGCCAACTCGCTCCAGAACCTCAAACGGTCCAAGGTACCTCGGGCTTAGCTTTTTCAATCGCCGCACCCGCGAGACACCCTTGAACGGCTTGATCTTTAAGTATACATAATCGCCCACAACGAACTCCACGTTCCTGTTTTTGGCATTATAGTACTTTGCTTGCCGGTCCTGAGCAATAAGCAACCTCTCCCGAATGGTCCTCACCAAAGAAGTAGCACCCTCTACTTCCGATCGCTTATACAACTTTGACTCACCCGTTTCTATCCAAGACAACAGCGTGCGACATCTTCTACCATATAGGGCCTCGAAAGGCGCCATCTGAATACTTGCTTGGTAGCTGTTGTTGTATGCGAACTCCACCAAATAAAGGTGGTCTTCCCATTTCTTTCCAAAATCCAAGACACACATGCGAAGCATGTCTTCCATGGTTCTATTCACCCTCTCGGTCTGCCCATCCGTTTGTGGGTGGAAGGCTGTGCTAAACTTCAGCTTTATTCCCAACATTTGCTGCACCAGCCTCCAATCATTGGACGTGAACCGCCCATCTCGGTCACTCATGATGCTGCGGGGCACACCATGAAGCCGTACTATATTATCCACATAAAGCTTTGCCAGCTTCTCCACCGGATCGTCCTTCCTATGCGGAATAAAATGCGACACCTTCGTTAATCGATCAACAACCACCCAAATGGCGTTGTTCCCCTTTTGCGACCTTGGCAAACCGTGCACAAAGTCCATAGAGATGTCGTCAAATTTCCACTCCGGAATAGGCAAGGACTTAAGAAATCCTCCCGGCTTTTGGCACTCCGCCTTTACCAAGGCGCAAGTTTGGCACTTCGCTACGTAGAGCGCCACATCCTTTTTCAAACCCGGCCACCAAAACAGTTTCTTCACATCGCGGTACATCTTCGTGCTCCCCGGGTGAATCGAGTACTTGGTATGATGTGCCTCGTACAACAACTCCACCCGTAAATTGCCCACGCTTGGGACGCACAGACGACCGTCTTTCCAAAGCAATCCGTCCTCCACGACGAATTGGGAATTTGACCCATCCAGAGCCTCTATCATGAACTGCTTCATATGAGCATCCATATCCAAAGCCTGCCGAATCCGATCAGCCAGGTCATATTGGACTTCAGTCCAATTCAGCACTGCTTCAGCACTTGATTGTCTGTCCACACAAATAATCTCCAACGCCTCCAACTCCCGCACCAACCGCTCATCGTGCACCGATAGCCAATTGGCTTGAGCTGGGGCTCGGCGACTCAACGCGTCCGCAACCGCATTCCCTTTGCCAGGCACGTAGTGGATCTTGAATGTATAGTCCCCCAGGAACTCCATCCACCTACGATGCCGCATATTCAGATCCTTCTGATCAATTAGATACTTTAGGCTCTTGTGATCGGTGTAGATATCAATCTTCACACCGTACAAATAGTGTCTCCACAGCTTCAAAGCAAAAATCACGGCCGCTAACTCCAAGTCATGGACCGGATAATTCCTCTCATGCACTTTTAGCTGTCTCGAGCCATAAGCTATCACGCTTCCGTGCTGCAGTAGCACGCAACCCAAACCGCTGCCTGAAGCATCGCTATATATCTCATAGCCTTCGGTTCCACATGGCGAACTCAGCACAGGCGCCATGGTCAACCGACACTTCAGTTCCTCAAAAGCTCGCGCGCACTCCGGCGTCCAAACGAACTTATGCTCCTTCCTCGTCAAAGTAGTGAGAGGTAACGCTATCCGCGAGAAGTTCTCTACGAAGCGCCTATAATAACCGGCAAGCCCCAAAAAGCTCCGGACTTCTGCTACCGTAGCAAGCTCAGGCCACTCCCGTATCGCAACAATCTTCGCCGGATCCACAGCAATACCCTCTCCACTCACTATATGCCCGAGGAACGCTACTGAGGATAGCCAAAACTCGCACTTCGAGAACTTGGCATACAACTGATTTCTCCTTAGCGTCTCCAACACCAAATGAAGATGCTTGAAGTGATCTTCCTCACTTTGCGAGTACACCAAAATATCGTCGATGAAGACGATCACAAAATGGTCCAAGTACTCCCTGAACGTCCTGTTCATCAAATCCATGAATACTGACGGCGCATTAGTCAGCTCAAACGGCATGACCGTAAACTCATAATGCCCGTATCTCGTACTAAACGCTGTCTTCGGGATATCACTCTCCCTTATCCGCAGCTGATAGTATCCAGCCTTGAGATCCAACTTCGAGTACACCGTCGACCCGACTAACTGATCGAAGAGATCATCAATCCGGGGGATCGGGTACTTGTTCTTCTCCGTCAGCTTGTTTAGCTCCCGATAATCAATACATAGCCTCAAGCTTCCGTCCTTCTTCTTAACAAAGAGGACCGGTGCGCTCCAAGGCGAAGAACTCAGGCGCACATACCCTTGCTCCAACAACTCTTGCAGTTGAACTTTCAGCTCCGCCATTTCCTTAGGCGCTAGCCGATACGGAGATCGTGACACAGGCTTTGCACCTGGCACTAGCTCGATCGTAAAATCTATCTCCCGCTGAGGCGGGGCTCCAGGAAGATCTGCGGGGAACACATCAGGGTATTCCAATACCACTGAAATACAATCCAAAGCGGGCTTCGGCTTTGCAACCTCCACTAGTATAAAGAACAGTTCTGCTCCAGCACGAACCGCCTTCACCACCTGAAGAGCAGACATCAACGTCTTGCTCGACCCCTTTAAGCCCGTAAACGTCGTCTCACGACTCGCTCCCAGCTTAACTTCCTTGCTACCGCAATCTATGTGGGCCTGCTGCTCCGAGAGCCAGTCCATGCCAAATATGACGTCGAACTCCACTAACGGAAGTAAAGACGCTCGCAGGTCGAACTCCTGCTCCCCAATACGAATCTTAACATCGCAAATCCTATCCGCTCGCATCGAACACCCATTGGGCAACAACACATCCAACTTATCCTTCGCCATCGAGGAAGGGACCCCGATGCGTAATATAAATCCTTCGGACAAGAAGGAGTGTGAAGCTCCCGTATCGAAGAGTGCTCGTGCCGGATTTTCACAAATCAATACAAATCCTAAACAAGTAGTGGTAAGGTAACATGTGCATAACAAGCATATAAAGAAATTGACTTGCTATAAATTAAATCGTACCTGTCACCACATCAGCTTGTTTAATGGCCTCCTGTTGGCCAAGATTGTAGACCCTTGGTTGGGCCGGAGCATAATGGGATGCGGTCGACTCCACCGCCTTTCCCTTCTCTTCATAAGTGGCTCCCGGCCTCCTCTCGGACTTAGGACGTCCGCTCCAACAATCACGGGCAAAGTGCCCCGTCTTTCCGCATGTAAAACACGCGCCCGGGGTCCGACTCGTAGTCGCCCCAGAAGCACCAGAAGGAGCTGGACCCGAAGTCCTATGCTTCTTGAAAGACCTCCGATAGCCGGACTTTGAAGTAGTCGGCACTCTGAACTCAGATTTCTTTTCACCCAAGCTTTTCTTCGCTTGCACGCTCTTCATGTCCTTCTCCAAGGACCGGGCAGTATTGACCAAGGTTAAGAAACCCTGCGTCATTGGCCCCGACAGTAGCAGTCTCAACTCATCTCTAAAGCCTTCGTAGAATCGATTAGTCTTGCGCTCCTCATCCATGATGGTGGAGCTAGCATAACGACTCAACCGCGTAAACTCGTGGAGATATTCATCCACGCTTCTCTCGCCCTGAACCAACTTCAGGAACTCATTCTCCATCGAAATCCTCTGAGTAGAAGGGAGGTATCTTGCTAAGAACAATCCCGAGAACTCTTCCATCGGAACGTCTATCAGTTGTCTACCTCTCAAATGATGCAGCTCCAATCCTTCCCACCACATCCTCGCTTCACCGTCCAGCAGGAACGTAGCGATGGTGGTCATTTGCCACTCCTCCGTCTCCGTCGCCGTCATGACTCTCTTCACCCTAGAGAGCCAGTCTTCAGCCTGAGATGGGGTTCCCAACCCCGAGAATAACGGAGGGTTAAAGCTCATTACATGCTTTAGCTGCCTCTCAGTTGCCCTCCTTGGCACTACCGGTTCCAAAACCACTTGCTCCACCCTCCTCGGCTCAGCCTCTCGCAGAGGTTCTTGCTCCATCACGGGAGCGGGCTGCTGCGCTTGCCTTCCAGGCTGCACATTAATCACGGTTAACACCGCTTCAGCCACCAATCGTATATTTTCAGCCGAAAGAGGTGTTGCAGGAGCAACATCTGGTGCACTACTAGCCTCAAAAACTCGGCGTTCTGACGGCCCTACACCACTTCTGGTCACCTATAGTGGTACAAAACACCGTTAAGCGACCAAATTGTATTGCAAACAGCAATTATAGGAACACGCAGGTTCCTCAAACACGAGTATTTTCATTCCTAAGTGGACATTCATGGGTTCTTTTACCATTATAACGATGACGCACGCAATGTGCTCACCACCCCTTAAAAAGAATTCGCCCACGAATTCAGTTTAAGCCCGACCAAAACCAGTAGTCTGATACCAAATTGTAACACCCCCTATCCGTCGCATAGTATATAGCAGTAGGTCCGGCCGGGGCCCGACGCCATATACCACAGGCAGACCGGGTGGTTACGTATGGAAACCATCCAAGCAATCTCAACGTCCTACACAGAGCATTCTAGCGGAAGCAGTTTATAAGTTGTAAACAAGAACCCAGCATTAGAGCACGAATGTCCACTATTACATAATTAGGAATGTTATACAAAATACCCAAAATCGGCCTTAAGGCCTTACAGAGTGTTTCACTTGAATAATACATGATTTACAAACCTCGGCACGCAGGCCGGTCATACATGAATAAAACAGAAACATTTCTACTTGGGCCTTCGAGGGCCAGCTTCGCAAAAAGGCTTTAGCCCGCTATTGAACGCTTGGTCCAGCTGCACCTGCAAGCAACAAACCACCGCACGGTGGCAAAACAAGGCAACGGTCAGCAATGCTGACCAAATTATAACGATCCCGCCCCCAACTCGGGGCGGCGATGCTCCTTCCCTGCATTTCATTAGCATAAGCGAGCAATACATATAGCCATAGCCATTTCATCACAGACGTTGGCTCGTACGGCCACACGTCTCGTGCACTCAGGGCACATTCTCGGTGAACCGGTCGATGTCACGTCAATTAAAGCCATTAACATTCCGGACTCACCACCGCCACTTAGACGGCCAAACCTATGAGCAATTCGTCTTCCTGGCCTGGGTCACGTCAATTAAATCCATAGACCGCCGAAGACTCACATCTATGCCAACGGCGAGTGCCACGTAACCTTAGGTCTCTCTAGCCCGAACGACATAGAGCGGGTACGGTTCCATCTAACCCGTGCTCACATCGCAACGACAATTTAAGCCATTTGCGCGGGTCAAACTTCCTCTGAGTCCCATTCTACCGCAAGACACATAACCCCGTTATGTTCAAGTTGGCTCTCAGGCCACCAAGTTGGCAAGATCTCGTATCCGCCCAGTTTTCCGGGTGCACCTTTGGGTTAGTCCCCAAGGCTCCCTGCTGCAATCTACCGCGTAGAAAACCCGAAAAACAACCAATAGCACGGAGTCTTCTCCGGCCTTATGCAATGCAACATCACCGATCCAGACCAACATGTCCGAGTAGGCTTCACACAGAATGCCTATGTCCGTTCTCGCATACGGACTTTAAACAACGGGGACTTTACATATCTACCCGAAGGAACGCCTCCAACTCTCTGCAAACTCGCGAGAGCGGGCTTCCTATGCTAAGAAAGAGAGCTATTCATGCTCAAGATGAGGATCGTTACCCTTGAGTTCCTCTTTGACGCCATCGAAAAGTAATCGGATAGAAATCACCGCACTTGCGTTGCCTCCGTGGATCCGGAGTCGGCTTGCGATTCGGAGCTCCGAAGCTCCTCCAATGGCGGATCTAGCTCTTCTTCTTCTTGCCTTAGCTCTCCTCTCTCCAAGGATTTAGAAAGAGAACAAGTGAGGAAAAGTGAGGTTTTCCAAGTCAACTCACGGGTATATCCTCTCAGGAACAACCCCCAGCCGTCGGATCTCAACCTAAGGAAACGAACGGCTTTGATTCGGGGCTGAAATGCCCAATCTGGGCCGAACACGGCCTGGCACACGCCCGTGTCCAGGGCCGTGTGCCGCATTCGCCGTCAAAATCGAATCACCTGGAACCTCACACGGGTATCGAACACGCCCGTGTTCGAGCTGACACGCCCGTGTTCCACCTAACACGGCCGTGTAGCCGGCCGTGTACACCATGATTTTCCCCCATTTTCAACCCGAGCACTGCACGGGTTCTAGGACACGCCCGTGTCCTTGCCCGTGTCACATTGACACGCCTGGACCCCAGGCTGTGTACACGGGACATTTCGTCGAGGGAAGAACGACGACTTGTTGACACGGCCTTGGACACGCCCGTGTCCTAGGCCGTGTTCCTTGTCTCGACGATCGTCGAGTGAATCTCAACGACTCCCCGGGACGATCGTCGACACGGGTAGACACGCCCTGCGACACGCCCGTGTCGCAGGCCGTGTGCCCATTCACGACGAATCGTCGAGTATAACTCGACGACTTCACGGCTAAGTGTCGACACGGGTCGACACGCCCTGCGACACGCCCGTGTCGCAGGCCGTGTGTCCATTCTCGACGAATCGTCGAGTATAACTCGACGACTTCGCGGCTAAGTGTCGACACACGCTTGACACGCCCTGGGACACGCCCGTGTCCCAGGCCGTATGCCTTCTGCCAGAACCCAAACTGGCCCAAAACGTCCCCCTTTGCTCCTTTGAGTTTCGGGGCTTTACAGCAGAAGGGATGACCCTTGGGGGGCACGTCGGTCTAGTTCCACTTCTGAAAGCAATCCAAAGAAAGTTTCTAACCATGCTAGCAAAAGAAGACAACCCCATGAGGTGTACCACTCCCAAGGCAGTAAACTGGGAAATCGGCACGCCACAGGATTTCAGAATCCCAACCACTTCCTCGCACGGGGGGGAAAACGAAATCCCGATCTCAATGTAGTCTCACAGATCGTCAACCAGCCACGAGGAGGATTCTGTACCCTCTCCTCAGCACGAGGTATCCTCACTTCAAAGTCGGCAGAAAGGCTGAATCTCCTCCTCCAAATTGCAACTTAGTCCTCGGTAAGAGAAGAGCGAAGACACATCGGCCGAGTAGCACGTTTCGTGCCCTGTCACAAAGAATAAAGATTTAGGCTGAAAAGTCTGGACAAAAGCCATCCGCAACGCGCCCAAAAGCAGACGCGTGCCCCGATACGCATGGAAAGCCCCTGCATGAACATCTGTGCATAACCAAGAACATACGTGCAAACCCGCACACACGCACACAGGTACGCAAAACAGGACACACAGCCAGGACTGTGCGCGATCAGGCCCCCACGCAGCCTGGACCTCCGTGGCCAGGAGCACACCCGCGAGAGGTCGGGCGTGCACGCGCGGGCCCGCATGACCAGGCGCGCCCATGCGACCAGGGGCTCCTGCGCGACCAGGTCTGCGCCCGCACGCGGGATCAGGCACACGCGTGCATTCTCCCACGCGACTAGGCAAGCGCCCCACATGAGATTGGGCGCACATGCGCGCCAGCTCGGCCGCGCGTGCACCCCCGCGCGCGTGCACTCGCATGCACGCAACCGTGCTCAATCGCGCAGGCCCGCGTGCGCAGTCTGGCACGTGCGTACATGCAAAACCAGCCGTGCATGCTCCAACGCAGATACATCCGCCCACACCTCTGTGGGTACGCCTGCACGCTCCCTTGCACATGCTCACACATGCCCATGTGCGACCCCGCGCACCACCACAACTGCGGGAGCAATAGCTTCCTCCCCCAAACACGATCACCACCATTCCAAAACCATAATATATGCTAACATTTTTTACCCGGGTTTGTAGGGCGCAGCCGCTCGCCAGCACAAGTCTGCCATCATTCGCCATCATCGTCGTCATGAAGATGAACAAGACAAGATCCTTGTTTTTCTTCGTCCGAAGCGGTCTGGTGCAACAAGGATCTGGGGGGCAATTGTTTGGGATGAACCCCATTTTATAGGTATAAGGTGTGCCAATAGCCAACCCCATGATCTCCACTAAAATTAGTGGGATCATGGATTTGACCGCACATGCGATCAACACGCCTGATCCACCGTGCATCGATCCCACTACTCATGATGGGGAAACTGTGATGCCTCGTCGTTGGGGGGGAGGGGGCGACCGGCCTCCTCCCCAGACATCGGTCGCCCGCCCCCGTTCATACGGCCAGGGGGGCGGCTGCCCGGGCTGCCCCCCCTCCTCAAACACCCGAACAGCCAAGGGGGCGGCCACCGGGGCCGCCCCCTTGTTCGGCCTCCTGTGCGGCCAAGGGGGCGGCCGACCTGGCTGCCCCCCCCCCCCCCCCCTCCTTGGCCGTCGGTGTCCAAAGGGGAGCCCGCCACGGCCGCCCCCTTGCCCGGCCGCCCGTGCGGCCAACTGGGCCTCCCCCCTCCTTGGTCGTTGTCAGTCAAGGGGGCGGCTGCCCCCCTCTCTAGGCCACCCGTGCGGGGCGGCCAACCGGGCCGCCCCCGCCTTGGTCAACGGGGGCCAAAGGGGCTGCTGCCCCCCTCATCTTGGTCGTCGGCGACCAAATGGGCAGCCGACCGCACAATCCCTCGGCGTCCGTCGCACGCTCGAAGGGAGCGGCCACCTCAACCCGACATTCATCGATAGCCCTCACTCGCTGGCAAACTTGACGGCAAGTTCGCCGACAGCCCGTGGAGGCCCAGTCTCGTCGTCCGATCAAGGGGGAGCGTACTCGGTGTAACACCTCCATACGTCACATGAAATATAATAGAGGGTACGGCCGGGGTCCCACACCATATTCCACAGACCGGTAGTGGGATTACATGTTAATATCAGAAGACTGTTATGAATCCTAACTCAGAGTATTCTAACGGAAGCTTTAAGGTTACCCAAACTCAAATCAATTGAATGTCAATTATATATAAATCATGTCATTTATATATATAACAGGAATGTCGATTATAAATACACAAAATGTTACGGCCTTAAGGCCTTACAGTTATAATTCACAAGTGTGGTTTACAAACATCGGCACGCAGATCGGCCACACATGAAAACAGTAAAAGTTCGCCTTTGGGCCTTCGAGGGCCAACCAATTGCAGCACAAGGGCTTCATCCCGCTACTTTCCAGTTGGCTCTCCAGCACCTGCAAAGCACAGCCCACCAAAACGTGGCAAACAAGATAACGGTCAACAATTGCCGACCCATTTATATCGACCCCACCCCTTTACTTGCGGCGGCGATTCTCCTTCCCTACAACAACAATATATATATATATATATATATATATATATATATATATATATATATATATATATATATATATATATATATATATATATATATATATATATATATACACACACACACACACGAGTGTCCGACAAGGGGCTCCGCCCCTACGGCCAGGCGCGACAGTACCCGGCCGGCAACGGCGGCCTTCGCCCGCCTCGACTTGATGCTCTTGGGCGACCTTCGGTCGCATCCAGGAAATGGATGAGGGCGAAACCCGACCGACGACGACGGGTTTCGCCTGCCCCATCAAGGCGGGTTTCCCCCGCAATATATACATATGAGTACTCAAAATGACCGTAAAAAATATACATAAATATTACAATTTTTATTTTGTAAAACAATATATATATTTTGATCTAAAAATATTAATTTTGACTTTAAAAAAATTGATTGATTTAATGTCATCACCTCGAAAATAACACTGATATGTCTAATGACAATCTTCCTTGAATAGACCGCTGACATGCCTAATGACAACCTACCATAGTAGGTGTAGAAGCTCTACTAAAAAACTTTTTGAATTTAAATAGATTTTCATCATTACTATTAATTTTTTGATAGTGTAATTACTTGAATGGACATTGTATTTTAATATCTTTGAAATAGATTATAATATATGTCAAGTCATTAAAATATAAAAATGATGACATAATTGGTATTTTTGAATGTTGCATCAAAGACAACTTTTCCCTTATAATAGTGAAAGATATATATATATATATATATATATATATATTGGCAATAACAATGTGCATTTAAACACTCATCACCACAGACGCAGGCTCAACGACCACACGCCTCGTGCACTCAGGACACATTCTCAGTGTATCGGACTTCCCGGATACTACCTCTCGTTCAAAGGTCCAAGACATAACGGTTTATTCTTGAGCATTTTAGTCGTTTCGGCCCCATGCCTAAGACTCTCTTTATGCCAGCTGACGAAAGACAATTACTTTAGGCAATCTAATCAGGGTAGACATAACGCAGGTACAGTTCAGCCACTTCCCGTTGCTCAGATCGTCATGCCACTTCTGAAAGCCGAAGCAATCAAGGATAATAGACAAAACGTGGGTGGACCTCCCCTTTCTCGTTCGGCTCAACGGCCTTTAGAGCTGGGCACTACGGCTCACAGCTTTGTTACATATCTCACGGCCATAATAGTTGGCCTCCAAGGCTCAACTCACATATTATCCCCATTGCCTTCACAATGCAGGCTTTACACCAAAATATGTGGGCACTCATGGCCACCATAACTGGGTACTACAGGCTCTCAGCTTTTCAAATAATGACCCGTAGGTCTCCCTGAGATAGGCCTAACAAACATAGCTCACTGGGAGTTATCGTCCGGCGATACTCACTATCGCCCGGCGATATCCAAAAGTTTTGCAAACCGTGGAATTTCTCGATTATTTTCCTGGAGAGCATCCATAGTAATTCCTGCTACTCACATTTCATAGGTATAACTCGCAGACCCCGTAAACTACTCGTTTATACGTGGTGTCTTCTCCAGCACGCAAAATAAAACATCACCAATCCAGACCAACCTGTCTAGATGAGCTTCAAACAGCATGCCTATTTCGTACTGCAAATTTCTGGATCTATATGCAAATTTAATCGGGGATCACAATGATCGAACCACTGGAAACCACCATTTCTTCATCTTTTGGTGAGGGGTTCCATGCACGTATGCAAATTGAGGACTTCACTTCTCCAAGGAGAAAATTATTACCCTTGTAATCCATTTTAGAGCCATGAACGAGCTTTTATGTCCGGTTGGAAAGGAACGCTCCACTTTCCTCTTCGTGGATCTAGCCTCTGTTCTCGGTTCCGACCACAGGATCTCCTTCACCAAGCCTTCCAAGCTCAGCTTCAGCCTTCTTCAATTCATTAGCTCCTTCTTCCAAAAGAGCAAATAGAAACAAATAGAGAGAGAGAGAAGTGAAATGAGACTTCTCTTGATCTCTCCTTTGTTTAAGTGGCCTTGAGATTAATCTCAGCCACAACGTTTTTATCAAAAAGGAAGCAATGGTCAAGATTTGAGTTGGCTGGTCAACTTTAGCGATATCGTCGCGTGATATCGACTGTCGTTTGGCAGCATCGGCTTTCTCACCGCTTTGGCCCCAGTCAACCACTGTTCATCAACTGCCTTCCGACCATTTGACACATGTCTATCAGACATGGAACTATCGCCTGGCGATATCCACTATCGCCATTCAGATAGCTCACTCAATGCTTTACGGTGTCGAATGCGTTGAGTTCACTCAACTTTTTAAGGCATTGAGTGTGTTAAGTTCATTCAACGCTTCAAGGCATTGAGAGCATTGAGAGCTGGGCAATTGCCGCACGATAGCCACTATCGCCATGTGATAGTCTCTTACTCAACGATTCGTCGAAAGGCGTTGAGTGTGTAAAGCTCACTCAACGCTTTATGGCATCGAGTGTCATCACTATCATTGTCGGCGATACCCACTATCGCCCGACGATAGCGACCAAAAGTTCTGCTGTCAAATTTGAGGTGTTACAACCCTCCCCTCCTTACAGAAATTTCGTCCCAAAATTTTACTTAGTCATAAGGGAAAACAACAACTTATATGTTACAACATATTTTACTTTCATAAAAACATTGTTACACATTGTTTTACAAATAATTCGGGGTATTCCTTGCGCATAGTTTGTTCACGCTCCCATGTCAGCTCTTCACGGCCACAGTTGTCCTATCGGATCGACTTTGACCATCCGGATTGTCTTGTTTCACAGTTGCTTGATCTCTATATCCTTGATTTGAATGGGCCGAAGTTTCGTCGTTAGCTGACTATCGACCGGTACTTGATCAGCAACAATCACTTGAGCTGGTTCTTTTACAGCTTTTCGCAGCATCGATATGTGAAACACATCGTGTAAGCCACTTAGCTCCGCCGAAAGAGCTAACCGATATACAACTTCTCTAACCCGCTCAACTACTTCAAATGGACCAAGATACCTCGGACTCAACTTTTTCAAGCGATGAATCCTGGACACGACTTTGAATTGCTTAATGTTTAAATATACCCAATCGCCCACCGCAAACTCCACATTATAGTGTTTGTCATTGTTGTACAACCCCGTATGTGCGAAAAGGGGCCCCCAAATAAGGCGTGAGACTTGCTACGCATTTTTAAGATTTTTGGGAGTTTCGCACTCCTGGAGGCCAATTTTGATGGATCTGCAGGATATACTAGTATGGGAAGGAAAAATTTGCCTCCCCCAGGCCCCTTTTAGGGGGCGGGTGCAGCGAGTTGGCCGACACCCGCCCCGGCTTGCACCTCAGAGCCTTGCTGGGCGAGACTGGCTAGCGACCAAGGTCTCGATCAGGTCGCCCAGGCACCCAGCCTTGCAGGGCGAGACCGGACTTGCAAGGCGAGACTGGCCGGCGGCCAAGGTCTCGCCCAGGCTCCCAGCCTTGCGGGGCGAAACCGGCAGGCAGCCAAGGTCTCGCTCAGGCGCCCAGCCTTGCGGGGCGAGACCAGCTGGCGGCCAAGGTCTCGCCCAGGTCGCCTAGGCGCCCAGTATTGCGGGGCGAGATCGGCCGGAGGCCATGGTCTCACCCCCAGCTCTGAGTTCTTCTACGGGACTCGCCCGCTCGCCCGGCCCCAAGGTGAAGGAGGAGTGGAGTGGTTTAACCCCCACTCGCTTCGGGTGTCCAGGGAAGGTGAGGGGCATGGTTTAGCCTGCTTTCACCACCGGACCTCTTTTGGCCATGTTTTTACTGTTGTGCCCCTAGGGGTGGAATTACCTCTTTCCCCCTGGGTGTGGATGTTTTCTATTGGCCCAGGACCTATTTGTCTTAGGAGTATTTCTGACCTTTTGGTCCCTAGGTTTAGGAAAACTATAAATAGATCCCCTTGGGTAACTTTGGGAGTGGGATTTTTATTTTTCCTCCCCCTTAGGCTCCTTCTTGGTAGAGTTTGAGAGATCTCCAAGGTGCCCAGCTCAGCCATTGGTGAGGGAGGGGAAGTGCTCTCATGACCTTCCGGGTGTGTGGTGGGACCTCCACCCTAGAGTCGAGGGTTTGTTCCTAGTTTCCTGAGCCTTTGGTCCGTGATATTCGCCTGAGTGGAGTAAGTGTGAGGTCACACCTTTTTAGGGACCCCGAACTCCATAGAGACCAATTTCTTGGTTTCAACATCTTGGTGCGGTGAGCGTGGAGAGTGACCAGCACAGGATATCCTAGGAGAGTATCATGGCTGGAGATCAGGGAGGTAGTGATGAATCCCGCGAGACCCCCAACCCAACACCCTATGTAGGGAGTGTTGAGATTATATTATCCAGCAAGACTCGTGTGTGTGGGACCACATATTTGGCTTCCCCATCTCATTCCAGGTCTGTGTGTTGACCCCGGTAGGCCCCCTTGTGGCGGAATATCCCCGCGGTCCGGTGGTTGGGGTTAATCCCACACCGCATGCAGACTTCTCCCCTTTGTGTTCATGTACCCCGCCACCCTTCATCTCAATACCTAGGTTTTGAGATGAACTAATGGGTTGGCGGGTTCTAACTTTGTATCAGAACAGGTTGTCCTGCTGTGGGGGTGTGTTGAGATTATATTATCCAGCAGGACACGTGTGTGTGGGACCGCGTATTTGGCTTCCCCATCGCATTCCAAGTCTAGGTGTTGACCCCGGTGGGCCCCCTTCTGACAGAATATCCCTGCGGTCCTATGGTTGGGGTTAATCTCACACCTCCTGCAGACTTCTCCCCTTTGTTTTCAAGTACCCCGCCACCATTCATCTCAACACCTGGGTTAGAACCCGCCAACCCATTAGTTCATCTCAAAACCCAGGTGTTGGGATTAAGGGTGGCGGGGTACTTGACCACAAAGGGGAGAAGTCTGCAGGCGGTGTGGGATTAACCCCAACCACTGGACCGCGGGGATATTCCACCATAAGGGGGCCCACCGGGGTCAACACCCAGACCTGGAACCCGATGGGGAAGCCAAATACGCGGTCACACACACACGAGTCCTGCTGGCTAATATAATCTCAACACACCCCCGCAGCAAGACAACCTGGCTCTGATACCAAGTTAGAACCCGCCAACCCATTAGTTCATCTCAAACCCAGGTGTTGAGATGAAGGGTGGCGGGGTACTTGAACACAAAGGGGATAAGTCTGCAGCCGGTGTGGGATTAACCCCAACCATAGGACTGCGGGGATATTCCGCCACAAGGGGGCCCATCGGGGTCAACACGCAGACCTGGAATGTGATGGGGAAGCCAAATACGAGGTCCCATACACACGTGTCCTGCTGGCTAATATAATCTCAACAGGGAGGGAAGAGTTCATGGCGTCCATCCAAGGCATCATGAAGATGCTGCGAAGTATTGCTCCTCGGGGTGGCAGCTTCACTCCAACCCCCCAGGAGCTAGCTCCCCCCTACCTCTCCCGACGAGTTGACTCCTAGGGGTCTAGGAGAGATGACCCCAGGGGGATTGGATGAAAGCATATCAGTAAGAAGGCCAGAGAAGTAGAGGATGGGAGATGGGGTCGAGCGAGACCTCACCGGCCGGGAGTTTTTCTCCAGCCCGGCGAGTGCCAGCCTCGTAGGCGAGCAGGTTGCGCTAGTGGAGCACGTGAGACCGCCAAGCAAGGGATCACCTTTCAGCGAGCTGATTATCTCAACCCCAGTTCCTGAGGGGTTCAGGGAGCCTGACATGACTTATTATACCGGGAAAGACGACCCTCTCCAGCATCTGCAGTGGTTCGAGGATACGGTCTCTATCAGGCCGATGACAGATGCGTTTAAGTGTCGCCTCTTCTTGATTACCTTGAAAAACAAATCTAGGGACTGGTTCCATCAACTCTCAACGGGATCTATCTACGGGTTTGAATACTTGAGCCAGAGATTTCAGCTTCGCTTTTCTACCTCTAAGAAGAGAAAGAAGAGTCTCGAGCTCATCTTCCTGATAAGACAAAGGGCGGAGGAGTCGTTGGCACAATATATGGATAGGTTCCAAGAAGAGATCCTGAACATCCAGGAAATGCCAAGGTATGCCCTCCAGACGACGTTTACAGTGGGGTTGTGTGAGGGGTTCTTCAAAATGAGTCTGACCCGAAAGGCCCCCTTATCCTTCGAAGAGCTGATGGAAAGGGCGGCAGAGGAGATAGCAATTGAGGCAGCCAACCTGCCATTTGTCAAGAAGTTGGCAAGGTTAACAGAGGCAGAGTCGAAGGAGCAAGGTGGTTCAAGGCATCAGGAGGGGATAAGGAGAGAGGAGAAGAAAGATTAGGGGCTCCACGGACCTCAAGAGGGTCCGAAGACAGGTTGGAGGCAACAGGGAGGACCCGTTCAGGGTCCAGGCAGAGGTCTCATCCGGGGTAGGGGGATTTTCATGGAGGCCAAGTGAGGTTCAACTTCCAAAGGCAAGCCCCTATGCAACTCCTACCCCCACCGTAGCAAGCGATGGTGATTGGTCGAAGGTAGAGGAGGAACCGTGTGGGAAGAAGAAGAGTCAGATTAGAGCTACCCTACTGTGAGTTACATTATGAGGAGGGCCATAGAATAGTTATTTGCCCCGAATTCTTGGAGTTGAGAAGGACAAGAGATCCGACACCACAGCCTCATTAGCCTCAACAATTGCAAGATCCGGTGCGGATTGAAGAAGTCCAAATCGAGGCGGCAGGGGAGAGATGTGAGGATAGGGTTGATGTGGGCACCTGGGGAGGGATCCGATGATGCATGAGGGAAGAGGGGGGTAGGGAAGAAGTGGATCATCTCTTGTAATGAACTTTGCTTGCATTTTATCAACTATGATTGATGAGAGGGACCGAAGAAAAACATTTATGATCCATGAAAAGCCCCGAGATGATTCCGCTAACCAGGCTCCCACAAGCTGGTAGGGAAGGTTGATCTCTCAGAGGGGTGAGTAGACCTTACCCCGAGATGATTCCGCTAACCAGGCTCCCACTAGCTGGCAGGGCAGGTTGATCTCTCGGAGGGGTGAGTAGACCTTACCCCGAGATGATTCCGCTGACCAGGCTCCCCTTAGCTGGCATGACAAGTTGACCCCCCGAGAGGCCAAGTGTTTTCGTCTCCAAGAAGGCTACGCTGGGTTGGATGTTTCCTTCCGAGCGTGTGACTCGCTCGAAAAGAGCGGGGATTATGTACAACCTCGCATTCGTGAAAAGGGGCCCCCAAATAAGGCGTGAGACTTGCTGCGCATTTTTAAGCTTTTTTGGGTGTTTCGCACTCCTGCATGCTAATTTTGGTGGATCTGCATGATATACTAGTAGGGGAAGGAAAAATCTGCCTCCCCCATAGACCCTTTTAGGGGGCGGGTGCGGCGAGTTGGCTGACACCCGCCCCGACTTGCTAGGTGTGAGGTAGGAGCAGCGGGACCGGCTGGAGGCTGGGGTCTCGCCCCCTGCACCACAGAGCCTTGCGGGGCGAGATTGGCTGGAGGCCAAGTTCTCGCACAGGTCGCCCAGGCGCCCAGCCTTACAGGGAGAGACCGGCCTTGCAGAGCGAGACCGGTAGGCGGCCAAGGTCTCTCCCAGGAGCCCAACCTTGCGGGGTGAAACTGGCCGGCGGCCAAGGTCTCGCCCAGGCACCCAGCCTTGCGAGGCGAGACTGGCTGACGGCCAAGGTCTTGTCCAGGTCACCCAGGCGCCCAGTCTTGCGGGGCAAGATCGGCCGAAGGCCAGGGTCTCACCCCCAGCTCCCGATTCTTCTATGGTACTCGCCCGCTCGCCCGGCCCCGAGGTGAAGGAGGAGTGGAGTAGTTTAAACCCCACTCACCTCAAGTGTCCATGGAAGATGAGGGGCATGGTTTAGCCTCCTTTCACCCCCGGACCTCTTTTGGCCATGTTTTTATCGTTGTGCCCCTAGGGTGGAATTACCACTTTCCCCCGGGTGTGGATGTTTTCTAATGGCCCAGGACCTATTTGTCTTGGGGGTATTTCTGACCTTTTGGTCCTTAGGTTTGGAAAAATTATAAATAGACCCCATTGGGTATCTTTGGGGGTGGGATTTTTATTTTTCCTCCCCCTTAGGCTCCTTCTTGGTATAGTTTGAGATCTCTCCAAGGTGCCCAGCTCAGCCATTGGTGAGGGAGGGGAAGTGCTCTTGTGACCTTCCGGGTGTGTGGTGGGACCTCCACGTTAGAGCCGAAGGTCTGTTCCTAGTTTCTCGAGCCTTTGGTCCGTGACATTCGCCTGAGTGTAGTAAGTATGAGGTCACCCCTTTTTAGGGACCCCGAACTCCATATAGACCGATTTCTCGGTTTCAACAGTTGTAGTATTTTGCATGTCTATCCTGGGTTATCAGTAGTCGCTCTCTTATAGTGCGTATGGTCGAATTTGCATCTTCGACCTCCCTACGCTTATATAGCTTTGACTCGGTTGTTTCTGTCCAAGCTAACGGTGTATGGCACTTCCTACCGTATAAAGCTTCAAAGGGCATCATCTGTATGCTAGCTTGATAGTTATTGTTGTAGGCGAGCTCAATCATATAGAGGTGATCTTCCCACTTTTTCCTGAAATCCAGGGCGTGCATACGGAGTATTTCCTCCACTGTTCTGTTGGTCCTCTCGGTCTGATCATCTGTTTGCGGATGAAAGGCCATACAGAACTTTAACTTGGTACCCAATAGCTGGTGGATTAGCCTCCAATCACCTGAAGTAAAATGCTTATCTTGGTCACTGACGATACTACGAGGAACGTTGTGCAATCACACGATGTTATCCACGTACAGCTTGGCCAATTTTCCACTGAATCGTCCTTCCTGTTTGGTATGAAGTGCGACACTTTTATTAACTTGTCAACCATCACCCACACGTCATCGTTTCCGCTCTGAGATCTCGACATTTCATGCACGAAATCCATAGAAATGTCGTCGAACTTCCATACCGGGATTGGTAATGAGTTCAGGAAACCTCTAGGTTTCTGGCATTCAGTTTTCACTGAGGCACGTGTTTGACATTTTGCCACGTAATGGGCTATGTATTTCTTCAAACCTAGCCACCAGAACACCTTCTTCATATCCTTGTACATTTTCATGCTCCCTGGGTGAATTGAGTACTTTGTGAAGTGTGCCTCATACATCAATTCATCTTGTAGTTTACTCACACTTGAGACGCACAAACGACCATCTTTTCTCAAAAGGCCATCTTCCATGGAGAATTGGGAATTTGAACCATCCACTGCATAACATTGTAGACTTTCATCTAGTTCCGCTGCTTGTCGAACCTTATCCGCAAGGTCATATTGTACATCCATCTAGTTCAGGCACGCATTTGCAGTAGCATTCTTGTCAACACAAGAAATCTCGAGGGCCGCCAACTCCTAGATCAGATGCTCATCATGCATTTGCAACCAATTTGCCCTTGTCGGAATTCGCCGACTCAAGGCATCTGCGACCACATTCCCTTTCCCGGGAGTATAATGAATATCGAAGGTGTAGTCCCCGAGGAACTCCGTCCACCTCCGTTGCCGCATATTTAGCTCTTTCTGATCCAAGAGATACTTAAGGCTTTTATGGTCCGTGAAGATGTCAAGTTCCCCGCCATATAAGTAGTGACCCCACAATTTAAGTGCAAATATCGCTGCTGCCAACTCCAAGTCGTGGACGTGATAGTTCCTCTCATGCACTTTCAACTGGTGTGAGCCATATGCTATCACTTTTCTGAACTAAAGAAGCACGCAGCCTAGGCAGCTCCCTGAAGCATCACTATATACTCAAAGTCGTTTGTACCATATGACAACGTCAAAATATGTGTTCTGGTCAAATGACTCTTTAACTCTTCAAAAGCCCGTGCACTCTTGCATCCAAATGAACTTCTGATCCTTTCTCATTAGTGTGGTAAGAGGCAAGGCGATCCGTGAGAAGATTTCTATGAAGCATCTGTAGTAACCCACCAGTCTAAGGAAACTTCGTACTTCTGCTACAGTAGACAACATGGGTCACTCCCATATCGCAATAATCTTCGACAGATCCACCGCAATACCTTCTTCACTAACCACATGGCCAAGAAAGGCCACTGACGACAGCCAGAACTCGCACTTTGAGAGTCTGGCATAGAGCTTGTTTCTTCTCAGAGTGTGCAACACTATTTGCAAATGGTTCGCATGATCTTCTTTAGACTGGGAGTAAATTAAAATGTCGTTAATAAAGACGATTACAAATAAGTCCAAGTACTCTCGAAATATTTGATGCATTAGGTCCATGAACACCGATGGCACGTTAGTTAGCCCAAACGGCATTACAGTGAACTCATATTGACTGTAACATGTTCCAAACACTGTCTTGGTAATTTCACATCCCCGAATTCTCAACTGATAATAGCCAGACATTAAATCCAGCTTAAAGTAGACAGTTTATCCCACTAGCTGATCGAACAAGTCATCCATCCATGGAATCAGATACTTGTTCTTCTCCGTCAACTTATTCAGTTCTCGATAGTCAATGCATAGCTGCAAGCTTCCGTCCTTCTTTTTCATAAAGAGGACTGGTGCGCTCCAAGGTGACATACTTGGGCGTATATAGCCTTGCTCCAGCAACTCTTACAATTGGACCTTTAGTTTCACCATCTCCTTTAGCGTAACACGATACGGTGAACGGGCCACATGTTTTGCTCCTGACACCAACTCAATAGCAAAGTCAATCTCCCGCTGGGGTGGTTACCCCGGAAGATCCTTAGGAGACACATCTACGTACTCCGATACAATAGGAATGTCACTCACACTGGGCTTCTGCTCAACAGCCTCCAATAGCATGAAGAACAACTCTACGCCCTTTCAAACTGTCATGACTACCTGGAGAGCAAACATAATTATCTTGCTTGATCCTCGCATACTAGCGAATTTAGTCTCTCGTTCGGTGTTCTGTCCCAGTGTGACTTCCTTGGAGTTACAATCTATATAGGCACGCTGCTCCGAGAGCCAGTCCATACAAAAGATGACATCAAACTCCGATATCGGCAGTATATATGCTTTCAATCCAAAATCCTGACTTCTTATTCGCACCTCAACACAGCAGGCTCGATCCGCTCGCATCAAGCACTCGTTAGGTAGCAACACATTCACTCGATCTGTCGGCATAAATGTAGGCACTCAGATATGCCTCATGAAGTCCTTAGACAAAAAAGACTGAGAAGCTCCTATATCGAACAGTGCTCTCGTCGGATATTTCGATATCAGGACAAAGCTTAATTCAAACCAATCATACACTAACAACGCACAATGTACTGAGTTTGAAAAGCAGTAAAAACTGTATCTTAACCCATACCTATTACGACGTCACTTTGTTTTATGGCCTCATGATGGCCAAGATTATAAACTCGAGGTTGCGCTTGAGATGCAGTTGACTCCACCACTGTCTTTCCCTTTCCAGCATAAAATGCACCCATTTTTTTGTCCCCTTTTCGAAGGTCACTCCAACAATCTCGAGCCATATGTCCCACCTTACCACATGTATAACATGTGAGAGGACTTTTTCCTGTCGTCACTTCATGCTTGCTCGAAGAAGCAGCGGGTCCTGAAGACCTAGCTTTTGACTTCCACCTCTTTCGGTACTCAGAATTTGAGGAATGCAGCACTTTGAAATCTGACTTCTTTACTTCCAGATCTTTCTTGTGCTGCACGTGCTTCTTATCCTGCACGAGGGAGCAGGCTGTATTGACCAAGGCAAGAAAACCCTGTGTCATCGGTCTTGATAAAAGTAACCGCAGGTTATCTCTCAGCCCTTCATAGAACCGATTTGTTTTCCATTCCTCGTCTGCAAACGTAAACCCTGCATATCTTTCCAATCTCATAAACTCGTGTAAGTAGTCGTCCTCGACCTCTCGCATTGATTTAGCCTTTGAAATTGGTTCTCCATCGCAATCTGCTATGCCGATGAAAGGTATCTTGCTAGAAAACATCTTGAGAACTCCTCCATTGAGATCTCGATCAACGGCCGACTGGCAAACTGGTGCAACTCCATCTCATCCCACCATAGTCTCGCCTCACCATATAATGAGAAGGTAGCCACAGTGAATTTTTGTCACTCCTCTGTTTTAATTGTCGTCAGGACTCTTAATTCTTGAGGCCAATCTTCGGCTTGTGTAAGGGTTACAGTACCCGTAAACACAGGAGGATTGAAACTCATAACATGTTTCAATTGCTTCTCTGTCGCACGCCTTGCAGCCACTAGCTCAACGGTCACTTGTCTCACCGCTACATGCTTAACTACGCCAATCGGTTTCTAGACCACTATACGAGTAGGAGGTTATCACTGACCTCCTAGTTGCGCATTGATTAATGTGAACACGGCTTCAACAACCAACCGTATAGTTTCCGCAAAAGCAGGAGGTGTTGACACCTTATTTGGTGCACTACTCTCCACCGAGCGTTGGGGTTCTTGCTGCCCGGCACTACTTCTAGTCGCCTACAATGTGAAACACACAATTAAGCAACTAAGAATATTGTCAAAAGCAATTATAAGAACGTGCAAGTCCCTCTAACGTATGTATTTTCATTCATAACTGGACATTCTTGAGTTCATTTTGTTATAACGGTAAGCGCATATACGTGCTCGCCACCCCTCAAAAAAATTCGACCACGAATTCGCAGAAATAAGACCAAGACAAGTTGATACCAAAATTATAACACCTATATCCATCACATGAAATATAATAGAGGATCCGGCCGGGGACCCACACCATATTTCGCAAACAGGTAGTGAGATTACATGTTAATATCAAAAGACTTACGAATCTTAACTCATTGCATTCTAGCGGAAACTTTAAGGTTAAAAAAACTCAAATCAATTGAATGTTCACTATATATAAAACATACCATTTATATATATATAACAGGAATGTCGATTACAAATACACAAAATGTTACGGCCTTAAGGCCTTACAGTTATAATTCACAGGTGTGGTTTACAAACATCGATACGCAGGCCGCCCACACATGAAAATAGTAAAAGTTTGCATTTGGGCCTTTGAGGGCCAGCCAATCGCAGCACAAGTGCTTCAGCCCGCTACTTTTCACTTGGCTCTCCGGCACCTGCAAAGCACATCCCACCAAAATGTGGCAAATAAGGTAACGGTCAGCAATTGCTAACTCATTTATAACGACTTCACCCCTTACTTACGGCGGCGATTCTCCTTCCCTGCAATAGCAATAGCAATATATATATATATATATATATATATATATATATATATATATATATATATATATATATATATATATATATATATATATATATATATATATATATATATATATATATATAAGCAACAACAATGTGCATTTAAATACTCATCACCGAAGACGCAGACTCAACGACCACACACTCCGTGCACTCAGGACACATTCTCGGTGTACTTGACTTCCCGGATAACACCTCCCGTTCAGAGGTCCAAGACATAACGGTTCATTCTTGAGCATTTTAGTCTTTTCAGCCTCAGGCCTAAGACTCTCATTATGTCATCCGACAAGAGACAATTACTTTAGGCAATCTAATCAGGGTAAACATAATGCAGGTATAGTTCAGCCACTTCCCGTTGCTTAGATCGTCATGCCACTTCTGAAAGCCGAAGCAATCAAGGATAATAGACAAAACGCGGGTGGACCTCCCCTTTCCCGTTCGGCTCAACGGCCTTTAGAGCTTGGCACTATGGCTCACAACTTTATTACGGCTCTCACGGCCATAATAACTAGCCTCCAAGGCTCAGCTCACATACTATCCCAATTGCCTTCGCAAGACAGGCTTTACACCAAAATATGCTGGCACTCATGGCCACCATAACTGGGCACTACAGGCTCTCAGCTTTTCAAATAATGACCACCAGGTCTCCCTGAGACAGGCCTCACAAACATAGCTCATTGGGAGCTATCGTCCTGCGATACTCGCTATCGCCCGACGATATCCAAAAGTTTTGCAAACAGTGGAATTTCTCAGTTATTTTCCTGAAGAGCATCTTCAGTACTTCCTGCTACTCACATTTCACAGGTATAACTCACAGACCCCATAAACTACTCGTTTATACGCGAAGTCTTCTCCGGCTTGCAAAATAAAATATCATCAATCCAGACAAACCTGTCCGGATGGGCTTCACACAGCATGCCTATTCTGTACTGCAAATTTTTGAATCTATATGCAAATTTAATCGGGGATCACAACGATCGACCCACTGAAAACCACCATTTCTTCATCTTTTATTGAGATGTTCCATGCACATATGCAAATTGAAGACTTCACTTGTCCAAGGAGAAAATCGTTACCCTTGTAATTCATTTTGGAGCCATGAACGAGCTTTTATGTCCGGTTCGAAAGGACCGCTCCACTTTCCTCTTAGCGGATCTAGCCTCAGTTCTCGGTTCCAACCACAGGATCTTCTTCACCAAGCCTTCCAAGCTCAGCTTCAGCCTTCTTCCTTAGCTCCTTCTTCCAAGAGAGCAAATGGAAATGAAGAGAGAGAGAGAGAGAAGTGAAATGAGACTTCTCTTGATCTCTTCTCTGCTTACGTGGTCTCGGGATTAATCCTAGTCACAGGCTTATTTTATCAAAAAGGAAGCAAAGGATAAGATTTGAGTTGACATGTCAACTTAGCGATATCATCGCGTGATATCGACTGTCGCATGACGACATAGGCCTTCTCGCCGCTTTGACCCCAGTCAACCACCACTCATCGGCCGTCGTTCGGCCATCTGACATGTGTCTAGCATACGTGGCACTATTGCCTTGCGATATTCACTGTCGTCGTTCTGATAGCTCACTCAATGCTTTATGGCGTCGAGTGCGTTGAGTTCACTCAACGCTTTAAGGCGTTGAGTGCGTTGAGTTCATTCAACGCTTCAAGATGTTGAGAGCTGGGCTATCACCGCGTGATAGCCACTATCGACACGCGATAGTCTCTTACTCAATGATTCGTCGAAAGGCGTCGAGTGTGTTAAGCTCACTCAACGCTTTATGGCGTCGAGTGTCATCGCTATCACCGCCGACAATACCCACTGTCGCCCGGCGATAGCGACCAAAAGTTCTGCTGTCAAATTTGGGGTGTTACACTGGGTCGTTTGATCTACGCGTAACCACCCACTAACCACCAGGTTAGTGGGGGGAAATTATTAATATTTTATTATTTATTCACGTCGGTCTCCAGATAGCGGGATACGCGAATAAAAAACTATAGTAAAAACATTTATAATGGTGGTTACGGTGTGCGGATAGCCGCGTAACCAATGTAACCACCTCCCGGAGCCTATAAAAGGACCCCCAGGCCTTCTCATTTCTCATCTTTTTCTGATCTTTTTTTCGGAGTCTTATTCTTTCTTAGGTCGAAGCTCTGCCAATTTTCTCATACGAGCCACCTCCGAGCCACTTTCGAGCCACCTTCGAGCTACCTTCGAGCCACACCCGAGCCACAAGCGGGTCAAGTCGCAACCACCCGGCGAAGCCAAATCGTCCAAGTTCCAAGCAGTCACAGCAACTACAAGACCAAGTGTGCCGCCTCTCATCCAGAATCAGCAAGTCGCTATCCGAAGACCACCGGCGCAAAGCTCAATCTGTAACAACTCTTGGCGCGACGGTCTGTCGTCCGCTGCGTGCAAAGTACTTTCTCGCACCATAATTGTAACGAGAGGTGGCATGTCACCATCGACTTCATAAATCAGCTGTAACCCCAAAGAAATAGTGGATTTTAACTGGCACAGATTCAGTCACATGGTTTTTTACGCAGTTGAAGGGTTTTTCCACGTTAAAATTGTTTGTGTACAATCAACATACTCTTTTTACTGTGTGCGCGCTCGACCGTCCCGAGAGCTAAGACGGTCCAAGAATTCCAGCCCAACAAGGGCGTCGAGTTGGTCCACAACAATTTTGTTCTTTTGAAAATAAGAGAAAGTTTTCCACTACCCCCAATATTTTGGGTATGATTGAGATACCGTGATGCGATCACCGAAGAGTAAGCCATTTCTTAAATAACAAGCATTCAAATTTTTTGAAAAATATGCATACTTGATAGTTGAACTGTGATTTCCACAACATTATACACTTGAATAAATTCAATTTTAAACCACTAAAGTTAAAAATATATATATCATTTGTGCAAGTTTGTATTCATGTTGGGTGATTTTGAATGATATGTGCATTCGTCATTTTGGGAAGATGTTTTCATGTCCAATAATGAAATTTTAATTTTATTTGAATGTTATATGTTTAATTTTTGCCTTCTAAATTTAATTATTGTTATAAGAAAAAAATAGTATTTAATATTTTTTGGCTTAGGCTACATTTGTTTTAGCATTTCGGGGCATTTTGTTTCCTAAAACCGTACTGCGGGCTTCCTTTCTCATTTGTTTTTCCGCTCTAAATTCGAGGATTCAGGATCCTCTCCATTTCAAATGAAATGGAGGGGATCCATTTCATGGACAGGATTAGTTGTTTTAGGATCCAACAGGTTCTCTTTTTCCATTCCTTTTATATTTTTTTTTATTCAAAAAATTCTGAACCACTAGATTTTTTGGGGACTTTTTCTGTCCACTAGATATGAAATGGATCCCCTCCATTTCATTTGAAATGGAGAGGATCCGGATCCAAATTCGAGCCGCCCGATGTTTGCGAGAGGGTAAAAAAGTCGCAGGAGGAAACCCTTCGCCAGCACTCCGTTTACCGCGTTTGGAGGACATGAAAGCCGGGACCGCGCACTCCCATTCATTGAAATTTGCAATGGCATTAAAATGAAAAGAAATACAACGGGGGGAGGGAAACATGAGAACAAAGGAAAAGAGAAGATACAAAATCAGCTGCCCTCAAGGCCGCGGCAATCCTCCGCCACAAGCCCAAGAAAGGTCGCATCAGCACCAATGCCGGACTCCCAAGTAAAGTCCCCCGCAATCGCCAGTCTCGCGCAGTGGTCGGCCGCACGGTTTGCGGAGCGAAGAACATGTTGAAATCGAACAGCGGCAAACTCAGAGAGGAAGGACAGATCCACAACACCGGGGTACGTGTTGGGGCGGGCGGAACCCGAGGCGGCCTTGCAGCAGAAGTCCAGAACGTTGGCCGCATCCCCTTCAACAATGACTCCTCGAGCATCAACGGTTGACGGAAGAACTATTCGGCGTATCGCCAGAATAGCCTCAAGCTCCACGCGGCCCGGATCCCAATGGTGCCAAGCAAGACCAGCCGCGACAAGGACCTGTCCCGCCGCAGATCGGACCACAACCCCAAGCCCCGCATCCCTGGATGGCAGCAGCGAACCGTCGACGTTGATTTTGATCCAACCGGGCGGTGGTGGGCACCAAGAAGACGAGGAAGACCCCATTCATGGTTGCTTCTTCTCCGGCGGAGGTCTTCCCTGTCGCCGCTTTCTTCCCTTAGGGCACAATAACTCAAAACTCGCGGGTCGGGCTTCCAGGGTTCCCGACTCGGCAGAGCTCCATCTTCTGCTGTGCAGGGCTCCATCTCTGCTACCGGAGGTGGAGTTGAGACTGACATCTTCCTCGGCAGAGTAAGCTACCTCCGCCCTGCATGTCCCTCGACAACGCCGGCGGGGCTCCGGGCATCTCCCTCGACCGCGGCGGAGCCGTGCGGAAAACGAGGAGGCATGGCGGAGATACGACGGAGGAACACCGGAGCTCAGAATTTTTTATAATTTAATGTTACTATGTATATAGTTTTATAACTGTAAACATTATATATATATATATATATATATATATATATATATATATATATATATATATATATATATATATATATTTATTATAGAAAACAATATAGCATTCTTGAAGCATACCACCGGTTGCATCCTGTCTGTCCGATCAAGCTCCATCAAAAACTAGTCGTTGGATTCAAAACAGGAGGGCTGCCAATATCCAAATTACCTTTTAAAACACCGTTCACAGGTGCAGAAATCCTGATACCCCATTTTCCACCTCCCGCCCACTCACGGCCTCACACCCGGCTCCGCCGGCGGCGGCGGGGGTGAGGCCGTGAGGGGGTGGGAGTGCGGAACGGGGATCTGTTTTTTTTTTTATGTTTTTTAATAATTAATTAAATAATTTATATGTTTTTATAATTAATAAAATTATTAAAATGCGTTTAAATACTTTTATAATTAGTCTTCGCCCGCCGGAGGGTCAAGCGGGCGAAACCCGCTTGATTGCGGGCGAAGCCCGCAGCGACGCATCGAGAACGGGCGAAGCCGTTCAAAGATGCTAATGTGTGTGCGTATATATATATATATATAGAGAGAGAGAGAGAGAGATCATATGCGGTCATACGAGCGTATCGGCAAGGGTCAAAATCGTCTCAAATCGAAAAGTGATCAACATAAAAGTTGTAGATCTCGGCGAGACGAACAACTTTCATGTTGATCACCTTTTGATTTGGAGCCGTCTTAACCCTCAATTTATGCCCTGAATTCTGGGGCGGCGAGATCGCTACTGTAGCACTCACGCCACCCCAGATTTCGGGGCCCAAATCGAGGGGCAGGACTGCTCCAAATCAAAAATTGATCAACATTAAGATGTTTGTCTCGCCGAGATCTACAACTTTCATGTTGATCACTTTTTTATTTGAAATCATCTTGACCCCCAAAATGCCTTGCTTGTACGCCCGCAAGCTTGTCCGCACTTGATATCTCCCACATATATATATATATATATATATATATATATATATATATATATATATATATATATTTATATATATATAAGCATCTTTGCACAGGCTACGTCAGTGCTCGATGCTCTCTGGAGGTCTTCGGCCGCCTCTGCACGAGCTTCACCCGCCTCCGACGGGCTTCGTTCGTGCTCGATGCGTCGTTGCGGGCTGCGTCAGCATCTGTAACGTCCTGAATCGCACTAGGCCACTCGTGCGTGTTTTTGAGTCAGGAGAGCTGACTTGGGTTAAGGGGGGAGTGCTGACAACTTGGCAGCACATGCGAAAAGGAGGAGAAATCAGTCAAGCATAGGAAACGGGTAGAGACACGGGCGTGTCCCTACCCGTGTAGGAGTGACCAGCTCTCGAGTCGAAGACTCGAGTGTGAAGTGACACGGGTAGAGACACGGGCGTGTCCCTACCCGTGTGTGTGTGTGCGTCGAGTGGAACTCGACGAGGCGTGTCGAGATCGACGAGGTGTGTCGACATCATATGACACGGGTAGCGACACGGGCGTGTCCCTACCCGTGTGTGTCGAGTTACACTCGACAGAGCGTGTCGAGATCGACGAACTACGTGGCGAGATCGACGAATTGTATGACACGGGTAGCGACACGGGCGTGTCCCTACTCTTGTGTGTCGAGTTACACTCGACAGAGCGTGTCGAGATCGACGAACTACGTGGCGAGATCGACGAATTGTATGACACGGGTAGCGACATGGGCGTGTCCCTACCCGTGTGTGTCGAGTTACACTCGACAGAGCGTGTCGAGATCGACGAACTACGTGGCGAGATCGACGAATTGTATGACACGGGTAGCGACACGGGCGTGTCCCTACCCGTGTGTGTCGAGTTACATTCAACAGAGCGTGTCGAGATCGACGAACTACGTGTCGAGATCGACGAATTGTATGACACGGGTAGCGGTACGGGTGTGTCCCTACCCGTGTGTCGTTGTGTCGAGTTGAGTTCGTCGAAATGTATCCAGAGAAGGACACAGCTAGGGAACACGGCCGTGTCATGTGGACACAGGTCGGGACACGCCCAGTGTTGAACCGACGCTGAAACCGTCATTGACGCTTCGCCCGAAGCAAGACACGAGTAAGGACACGGGCGTGTCCCTACCCGTGTCAATTTTCATATATAAGGGGAAGTGAAAACCCTAGACATTTCCATGCTCATTTCATCCCCTATTTCCTGAGAGAAACTTCTGTAGAGAGGGAAACTGCTGGAGAAAGTTTTGGAGGAGAAGATCCGCCGCCGCCGTGAAGGAGAATATGCCACCGAGAAGAGTTACACGATCCATGGTCGGAAATTGTGGAAACGCCGGAAATGAGGTGAGCTTCCTCCACTCTCCCTTGGTGCTAGATTTTTGGTTACCTAGGCGAGATGTCGACTCAAGAGAGTCTAGACTTGCGAGATGATGATTTCTCTAGGAAGAGGTCGTCCTAGGGCTTGAGCTCTAAGGCTAGTCGTGTCTTCAACCTCTCCAACCTTCTATGCGAAGATGGGGGATGGCTTCGTGAAGAGTAAAGGCCTAATGAGGGTGAATAAGGGTGGAGGAATTTCTGGAGGTGATTTTGGAGGATCGACTTGAGGAGGAAGATGAACCGTTGTCGTTCATTCCTATTTAAGATGCGTGCAGAATCTGTGTTCTGCGTACAGTAATCTTCTTGGCCATTTTCTGATGTGATATGTCCAGATCTGGGCTTTAAACAAAACACAAAAGTTGAAGCTCTTGAAAATACCTTTCCAACGAGTGGTTGCACGTCTTCATGCGAAGTCTGTATCTACGGGAAAGTCTGAACGAACATGACGTCCGATAAATCCTACATGAAGAAATTGTGTTCTGTACGCAGCGGACTTCAAGGCTGATTTCAAGTTTGATACTATTGAATCTGGGTTGTGGTCTGAACTTAAAAGTTGTAGCCCATGGAAAGACCTTTCCATCGAGGGTTTACACGTCTTCACCGATTTCTTGTAGCTTCAGGAATCCCCGGTTGAAGTTGCTGTTCAGATTTATTCTGCACTTAAATTTTGGGTTTTTATATAATATGAATTTGGATTCGGTGGAATTAATGTTTCAAATTTAACTCGAGATTTTGGTGAACTATTTTATGTTAACCACCGTAGTGCTATGAATGATGAAGATTACTAATTGGATTTCATATAACTGAATTGTGAAGCAAGCTTATTTGTACAAAGTGACTTGTTAGAAATTGGAGCCTCGGGCAATGAGCGCGGTTGCGGCCCCGCCAAACATGCGTCAAGGGTAACGATGTTTCTACTTGGGCAGGTGAAGCCCTCAATTAACATATTTGCATGGAAGCCCCTCTCCACCAACGGGTGGGGGAAGGGAGCTCTCCGACGGGCTGACTTGTACGTCCCTGCAATTAACTGTGTTAGCACCCGGAAGCGTGAGTACGGGTTTAGGCATGCTGTGTGAAGCTCATCCGGACATGTGAGCCGGATTGGTGATGTTCTGGGGTTCCCGGAGAAGACTCCGAGGAAGTTGTATATTATCTATTTGCAGGGAATGCGCACCATAGCCCCCAAAATGGGGTGTGTGCAATATGTTTGGCCAGCTTATGTTAACCGACGTTTGTTCAGCTGGCAGGCGTCTGACGAGACGTTGGCGTACAGGTGTTGCAGTACCAAGCAGATAGTAGCGGGCTTAAGCCCAAGCTTGTGCCGGCCCTCGAAGGCCTATTTTTGCCTATATTGCCGGCCTGCGTGTCGAAGTATGGAATTCATATTCCTGTAATATTTTATAATATCTGTGATGCTCTGTGTATGTGTAGCTTTCTTCTTCGTATTAGGAGGGCGGTGTTCTCGTAAACCGCTCGCCCCGTAGGGGCCCCGAGGTATAGTTGCCGAGAAGCCCCTGATGGCCTGTTGACAGCTTTTTAGAATAGCGGAATTACGTTGTTAGTGGCCCAACTTGGGCAGCGTGTCATGGAATTGTCCGACGAGTTTGCTCCATCAGTAGGGCGGGTGAGGAGCATTTTGTGTAGACCCAAGGAGACACATCTGGATAGGAGAGAGTTGATCTCGAGATTCTCCTTAGATATTCCGGTCGGCCTAGAGTGCCCTCTGAATGTGTCTTAGATCAGCCTTTGGCTTGGGAGGGGAAGATTTTGTTACTCTTTCGGGTATGCAGTGGGTCCTCCACGCTGAGACCTTGGGTCTGTCCCTTGTGTTCCTAATCGTGTGCCTAGATCGTTCGCTTGAGGGTAGTAGGTGCGCGGTCACCCATCTTTTGGGACCCCGAACTCCACAGAGGTCATTTTTGGCTTCAACAGTTATGGTGCGGTGAGCGTGGAGAGTGACCAGCACAGAAAAACTCAGTCGAACGTCATGACTATAGAAGAGGAACCAAGTGACGACCAGGGTCATGTGATGAAAGAAGTCCCCTCCTATTCCCCTCTTGTCGCTAGGATGTTCGATCCTGGAGATTAAAACGTGCCTTAGGGAGAATATTATATGATCGACCCTGGTTCTCAGGAGGGTGGACGTAGCGGTAGAGATGCCCAGTGTCAGACTTTGACTTGATTGATTGGGTTAACAGTTCTTTTGAGTTATTTGTTTACCTTTATGTTTATTTTATATTTACATTGGAGAGTAGACCCTGAGAATACCCGCTGACCAGGCTCTCATTAAGCTGACAGTGCTGTAGGCTCACTTGGGGGTTGGAGTTGGGTTGGAGAGGAGACCCCCAGGTAGACCCGCTGTCTGGCTCCTACTAGCTGGCAGGTCCGAAGGCTCACCTGTGGGGGCGAGGTCCTGGTTCTTGGTTCTGGACTACCCCGAGCGCGGCTCGGCCCTAGGTAGACCCGCTACCTGGCTCCTACTAGCTGGCAGGTCCGAAGGCTCGTGTTGGGTACATTGGAAAATATGTACCTGATTTGAAGAAGCCTCACCCTACTCAATGATATACATCAAGGTGTATTTGATGTATTTTGAGTTGCCTTGTACAGGTTAAGTAATTGCAAGGAAAGCTTAAAGTTTTTAAGTCCATGTGTCGACACCTAGAAGAAAAGTGTCGACACTTAAGAAGGCTTGTGTCGACACCCAGAGAAGCAGTGTCGACACTTGGAGTAATTGTGTCGACACCAGGAATGCAGAGTCGACACCAGAAGGAAAGTGTCGACACATACAGGCTGTGTCGACACTCAATGAAGAAATGTCTAAAGAATCTGTGTCGACACTTAGAAGCAGTGTCGACACCCAGAGGAACTTTGTCGACATCAAAAGTGTCGACACTAGGAGGCTGTGTCGACACTCAGCAAATTTCAACAAAGTCTAAGTACAAGTGTCGACATAATGAAGAATGTGTCGACACACAGCAAAAGTCTCAACACATGAAGAAAGTGTCGACACTAGGAGGCTGTGTCGACACTCAGCAAATTTCAATAAAGTCTAAGTACAAGTGTCGACACAAAGGAGATGTGTCGACACTCAGCAAAAGTATCAACACAGAAGGAATGTGTCGACACTCAACAAAAGTATCAACACAGAAGGAATGTGTCGACACCAAGAAGATGTGTCGACACTTAACAAGTTCAACACAAGAAGATGTGTCGACACAAAGGAGTTGTGTCGACACTTAGCAGAATTCAACTAAGTACTAAAGAACAAGGAGTTGTGTCGACACACAATATCAGTGTCGACACATTCTGAAGAAGCAGTGTCGAGAAGTAATTTCTACAATACAAGGAGTTGTGTCGACACCATGAAGGCTAGTGTCGACACTTAGTCTACTTGTGTCGACACTTGGTCTATTTGTGTCGACACTTAAAGACTGACTGTCTCGACACTTTCAGACAGTTACAGAAATTTCAAGAAGTGACTGGATGACTTGACAGCTGCCATTCCAGCCGGTCTACTGCAACTGTCAGAGCTGTCAGAAAGTTGTTAGAAACCGGATCAGCCGGTCACCATGAAGAAAGCCTATATAAAGGCGTATTCTGTCAACAGAAGATGATGATTAACAACAATCAATTGAAGTGATCAGAAGATCAAATAAGTTGGAGAGAGAGAGAGCTCCTTCTAAGAAGACAGTTGTTGAACCAGGCTGTGAAGAAAGTTTCAGATTAGATCTGATTCTTAAGTCAGCAGTGATTGAAGATCATCTGCATAGAGACTCAACCCTACTGTGTTCTAAATTCAAGAAGCTTTGAAGGAAGCCAAGGGAGGTTGATCTCAGAAAGGTTCTTCCAAGAACTCATCAAGAAACCTGTCAACTCTTCTCTCTCATTCTGAGTTGTGGGTTTATACTTTGTAATTTTAATTTCTTATAGGATCCTAAGGGATCTGAGTTGTAAGCCTGAAATTATAAAGGCTGAGTGGTAGGGCCTGTGTGCCTGAGTGTAGGAGATTCATTTCTCTGAGTGTAGGCCTTGTAGAAGGCTGAGTGTAGGCCTTGTTGGCTGAGTGTAGGTCTTGGTGAAGACTGAGTGATAGGGCTTTGAGCCTGAGTTGTAAGAACCTATTTGGGGTTCTGAGTGTAAGATTTGAGGATCTGAGGAATAGTGGAGAAGTTTGGCTGAATCTAGTACACTACTAGATAGGCGAAGTGGGAAAGTGGATGTACCCAGACCTTGGGGAACCACTATAAAACTGTGTGTACTCTGTGTGTGCCTTATTCTGTGATTGTTGTGATGTATTGCTGTGAAGAATTGCATATAATTTTGTGTTTCTGCCATTAAAGTTTAAAAAGATTAAGTGCACCTATTCACCCCCCCCCCCCCTCTAGGTGTTTAGGCACTAGTTCTTTCAAGTGGTATCAAAGCGAGGTTACTCAAAAAGGACATAACAGTCTGAATAAAAGATCCTGTAGGCAGACTCAGCATAATCAAGAAAATCAAGAAAATGGGTTCAACAGAGAATCACAAAGAACTAGGATCCATGAAGTTGTCAATCTGCAGAAAGGAGATCTTTGGCATTTGGAAAGAAAGGGTTAGACTATTTATGGAAGCCTCTGACCCTAGAATCTATATCACAGTCAAAGAAGGGTCATATGTGCCAATGAAAGTATCAGTTCTGGATGCAAATCAGAGAACTCCAAAAGACTATTCTGAGATGACTAAAGATGAGATTATTCTGGCCACTATGGACAAGATGGCTCATAATATTATTGTGAGTGCAATAGATGATGCCACATTTCAGAATTTGATACACTGTAAAACATCAAAGGAAATGTGGGACACACTGATAGTGTACATGGAGGGTTCTGAAGAAGTTAGACAGGACAGAAAGTCTTTATTAAACCAAGAGTATGAGAGCTTCAGACAAGGAAGGTCTGATAGCATAACTGAGTGCTACAAGAAATTCTATAGGATAGTTAATGAGTTAATGTCCTATAGAAGAGAATTCAGCAATTATGAGCTGAATGATAAGTTCTTGAGATCCCTAACTAAAGACTGGGATACTAAGATTTGTGTCATAAGAGAAATGGCCAAATTAGCAGACATTGCTCCTCCAACATTGTTTGGAAAACTGTTATCATATGAGATGCAGTTAATGATAAGGAAGGAGGAGGAGAAGACTACCAGAGTTGAGCATAAAGAAAGAGTTGTGGCTTTCAAGACAGAAGCCACTAGGAAATATAAAAGTAAGTCTCCATCTCCACCTCCAAAAGTTGCTGAGACTGAGACAGATGAGTCAGAAATCAAGAATTCTGAAAGCAGTGAGAGTGATGAAGATTTTGCAGCTTTTACAAGACATTTTCAGAAGTTTCTAAAGAAGAAACAGTGGAGGTCTAAGCCGTCCACTTCACAGAAGTCATCAAAGTATGACAGGAGAAAGCCCAAGTCAAGTAAAACTACATCTTCAAAGATAGTTTGTTATTGTTGTAACAGACAAGGACATGTTGTTGCTGACTGTCCAGAGAAAAGGAAAGAGTCAACTGATAAGAAGAAGACTCGGATCAAGGGCAAAAAGGAAAGGTCCTTTGTTGCTAAGAAGGACAAAAGTCTGTCTGATATGTCGTCTTCAGAAACTGATTCAGAAGTTGAAGATTATATTGGACTGTTTGCTGAAGAAGAGCAAGAGGAGTTCATCCAGTTAATGAACTCTATATATGAGCATGGGGACAATCAGTGTCAGGGACTGATGGCCTTATCAGAAGGAGACAAAATCCAGGATCAGCCTGGACCTAGTGTAACGCCCCCGGTTTTCTTGGTTTTGTTTGATCTTGGATTGGCGTTACGATGACGCATTTCCGGCCCTTCGTCGTTGTAAAGCGTGGTCTTGGCTGTTTAGGTTCTTGGTGTAGCCTGGTCGTATCCTGTTGGCAAATTTCCCCAGCTAGCCGGAGTCTGTTTTGGTGACTCGGTTGGGCCTCTTAGGGAAATGCTTGTGTTTTTGCTTCGGGAGGTGTTAGCCCGAGCGTGCGATCGTCGGATGTTGTTTTCGACCTCACTGTTGTTTTCGTAGCTTGGGTATTTTAGCTACGGTGCGAGTTCTGGTCGGAGTCCGAGATCGATCGTTTTCGCGTCGTTTCGACGATTGTTTTTGGTTAGCTGTAATATTTGTAATGTTTGATGTACTGTACGTGGTCTGCTATGGCTGAGCTTGTAGGCTGGTGCCTTAACTTTTTGCTAAGGAGTTAGCAGGTTTCCTTTTTTGTGTAAGTTTGGGTGACACGGCCTGGGTCACGGGCGTGACCCAGAGCGTGTCGTGCTCGGGTAGAGCTCTTTTCCCTGTGGTCCACGGTTTCTGGTCGACGAGTGTTTTTGGTAGGAACACGGCCTGTGACACGGGCGTGTCACAGGGCGTGTCGCCCTTCGGTTCATCGAGCTGCGCTCGACGGTCGTCAGGCGGTGTTTTGGTGAGAACACGGCCGTATCACGGGCGTGTCGTATCGGACACGGGCGTGACACGGGGCGTGTCTCTCTGTTCGACGATCGGCGCTCCACGATCGTCGGGCGGTGTTCGAGTTGGTACACGGCCTGTGACACGGGCATGTCACGGGCGTGTCACCTGTTTCGTCGAGCGGAGATCGACTTTCGTCGAGTGGGTAGGTGTGTGAGTACACGCCCCGTGACATGGGCGTGTCGGGCCGTGTCACGGGCGTGTCGGGGGCGTGTCCCGTGTTTCGTCGAGTGGAGGTCGACGTTCGTCGAGTTAGTACACGCCCCGTGACACGGGCGTGTCGGACCGTGTCACGGGCGTGTCTTGGGCGTGTTCCGTACTTTTCTCCTGAAATCATCTTTTGTTGCCGTGAACCGTTTTTCCTCCTCATTTTCTTCGTTCCCGAGTCTGGAGAGCTTCCAGCGGAAGGGTTTTGAGAGGAGGCGGTGGTTGTTTTGGCCGGCGATTTCGGGAGGGTTAGAGCCCGTTTTTCTCGTGTGATAGCGGATTTGGCTTGCTCTCGTCTAGATCTTCCCTTCCATGTAAGTTTTTCTTGATTTAGGGTTTGATTCTAGGAATTGTAAATATCTGATTTCTTTTCTTTGCTCAAGTTTCAGCTTTGGTCTTCTAGGTGGCCGATCTTGCCGCCGGAGCCAAGCGGTGGTGTGGCTGTTGTTTTTTCCGGAGAGGTAGAGGCAAGTGGCTCCCTTGCCCTTGCCAAATTATTCTAACTCTTGCTCTGTTTCCATTTTCCTGTGCAATAATTCTGTATTCTTCATCTTTTTCCTCCTTAGAAAGTTAGAACAATAGGATGCTTTTCTTTTCCTTCATTTCAGCCATGGGCTGTTACTTTGTTTGTCTTTTATTAAATCACTGTTCTCTCTTTTGTCTGAGGTTTGGTGTACAGTGGGTAGTTAGAGTTAGGGTGAGGCTGCGGTAGTGGTAATTTAGGTTTAGTTGCGGTAGTCCCGAGTAGTTAGGATGGAACGGCGGGTTGGGATTAAATTTCCAACTCTCTGTTTTTCGCGTGTTGAGAGAGTGTAGGTTGCGGTCTAACTAAAACTTACGTTTACCCTAAGTGGAAAGCGCCGACAGCGTCGAGTGAGCCGAGTTCGCTCAACGTCGTCACCCAGCGTAGGATTTGCGGCTAAGTATCTTGACGTCACGTGAGTGGAGTTTACTCAGCGCCGCGTCGGGTGGGCTCGACATTTCTGTCTTGGGTTCATGTGTTCCTTAGGATTGTTAGTGTGACTTTTCCCTTTCTCTAGGGGTGGTATTGGGTGTTCGGTTAAGTTTTGCATGTCGACTCTTGGGTTGTGGCAGGTGGTGGAGTTTTGGTGGCCTCTGGAGGGGTGGTTTTATGTGGAGAGCTGTGGCCACCGCCTTTTGCCCCGGTTTGGGTTGGCGTGTGTGGGACCCTAGTGCTGCCACTGTTTGACCCCTTAGCCCTTTTTGGATCTGGTTTTGGTTATGTATTCAGATCCATGTTTTTACCACTACCACTTACCCACGTGTTAGGACTGTTAGTCCCTTTTCCTGTTTATGATTTCGGTTTATGTCTTGTTGCTGTTGCAGACTCTTTGTAGGGCATGTTGCTTTTATTGCTCGCACTTGGTGTGCTTTGCTGTGTTTTAGACAGTACTCTTTTCTTATTGTCATGTCCTCTCTTTTGCTTATAGCAGTTTGTTGCCGGGTTGGTAAACCCTTCTTTTATTTGCTCATTAATACTTTGTTTACTTATGACGATCTCCTGTATGCAGTCTATATTGATAATAATATAAGAAATCATCTTTGTTTGTACGTTGTCCTACGTAGGGTAATTCCTCTCATGAGTCTTTAGCTGCCTCGACCCGTACGCAATCACCTTCCCGCCCTGCATCAATATGTAGCCCAGTCCGACATGCGACGCATCCACATATATCATACTCACTATCTTCAGTAGGCAAGGACAAAATTGGAGCTGAACATAGCCTTCTTTTTAGTTCCTCAAAAGCCTCCTCACATTTGCCATCCCATATGAAGGCTACATTCTTCTGCGTCAACCTGGTCAACGGCGCAGACAAGGTAGAGAATCCATCTACAAATCTTCTATAATATCCAGCCAAGCCCAAGAAGCTTCTGATCTCTTTGGGAGTAACAGGCCTCGCCCATTCCATAATAGCAGCGATCTTTTCTGGGTCCACCGATATTCCCTCCTTATTCACCACGTGGCCGAGAAAAGAAACTTGCACTGCGCGCCGTGATCTATGCGTTGAAATTGTGGAGGCATTTGCTATACGGCGCGCAGTGTAAGATTTTCACGGATCATAAGATGTCTTCACTCAGAAAGAATTGAATCTGCGCCAGCGGCGGTGGTTGGAGTACGTGGCCGACTATGATGTTGAAATCCAGTACTATCTGGGTAAAGCGAATGTGGTGGTCGATGCTCTGAGTCGGAAGTCAGGTAAGATTTTCAATCTCTCCGCCGAGCGTCTAGTGGAAGACTTTCTTTTGATGGACATTTCTGTGGGAAGCTGCGATTCGCAGAGTAGCCTGGCAGTGGCAGAACCTTCGTGGATTGCGCTTACGAGACTGCATCAGAAGGATGATCCCGATCTTCTGCATTTGTACCTTCGAGCTGAAAAAGGTGAACTACCAGATTTCTCTGTAGATGATGCGGGTACCTTGAAGTATCGTGGCAGGTTTTGCATCCCCGCAGTTGGAGATATCCGGGATATGGTGTGCATAGAAGCCCACGGATCTAGTGTTGCCTACCATCCAGGGTCTACCAAGATGTATCATGATTTAAAGCAGATTGTCTGGTGGTATGGGATGAAGAAGGACATAGCCAGATTTGTTTCAGAGTGTTTCACCTGCAGGCGAGTGAAAGAGATTCCGATGTGGAAGTGGGGGAGTATCTCGATGGATTTCATTACAGGCTTACCGAGATCCCCTAAAGGGCATGATTCAGTTTGGGTGATCGTAGACAGATTGACGAAGTGTGCTCACTTCGTACCATTTAAGATCGATTATCCGATGAGGAAGATAGCCGAGCTGTATCTGGATGAGGTTATTAGATTGCATGGTATACCCGTGAGTATCATATCAGATCGAGACTCCAGGTTTACGTCTCGTTTTTGGAAGAGCCTTCAAGAAGGGTTGGGTACAGATTTGAGATATTCCACGGCTTATCATCCGCATACCAATGGTCAGACAGAGCGAGTGAATCAGATTGTGGAAGATATGATCCGATGCTATATTCTGGATGATGGAGGAGCGTGGGATGAGCGCTTGCGGCTTATGGAATTTTCGTATAACAACAGTTAGCAAGAAATCTTGCCTAAGGTCGGTCACGCCCGTGACCGAGGGCGTGTATCCTGTGTCTCGACATCTCGTCGACTCTAAGTGTCGACACTCGACAAAGCTGGACACGCCCTATGACACGCCCATGTCACAGGCCGTGTCCCCTCTCTCGACACCCGACACTCGACACTCGACACTCGACACTCGACACTCGACACTCGACATAGCGGGACACGGCCCGTGACACGCCCATATCACGGGGCGTGTACCCCATTCGTCGAGCTCAAATCGACGCAAGAAAATTCGTCGAGTCAAGGAGGTCACGCCCAGGTCACGCCCTAGGTCACGCCCCGACACGCCCGTGTCGGGGGGCGTGTCACGCACAAAAACGACCATTATTCCCTGTTTTGAAAAGTGTTTCTGTGTCGTCCTAGACCATTTTTTCCTTAAGGACTTTTTACCCCTTTTTGTTTTCTGTACAAGCAACCCGTTTTGAGCAACATTACCCGGGCGCGAAAAAGTGCAAGCATTCCCTAAGAGGCCTCACCGAGTCCCCAACTTGGACTCTGGTTTGCTGGGGAATCATGCAACAAGGCTACCAAAACAGCCACTCGCAAGCCCGCGGGAAAACCATGCTCGAACAACGGTCAAAGCCAACGTAACGCTCATCAAGCATATGCACTCATTCAACGAATCCTCTTGATCCTCATGTCTCACATGCTTACCGCCTTGTTATCAAATTTCCCTATGCTTAATTACTTCTTATGCGAAGTTGATTCATGTAGCTTTTCTTGTTCATGTCATGATCATGTTAAAATACACTTGTTGGTTTAGTTAGCATTATCCTTTGAGGAGTAAGTAGAAATTATGTTAGCATACTCATGTTAGCATAAACATGGGCAATTTCTCGTCATGAGTGAGGATGAAGGAAGGAAACATGTGTACTTGGGTTATGGTGAGAGTTGCTTATGGTGTTGAGATTGGGTTCGTTTATGGTGAGTTTTGCGAGGCGAATTGTGAACCATGGCAGGAGCGTTTGTGTGAGAATTCGGTAAGGGGTTGTCTGGTTTAAGCCTTTGTGGCCACCGGGATTGGATTTGTGGTGTAGAGCACCATTTTGGCCGCGATTTGGGTTGGCTTTTCTTGGTGCGTTCCACTTTAGGGCTGCCACCAAAAGACCCTTGCGGAATCGCATTTAACCGCTGCTTATGTTTCACTCGTATAGTTGTTTCTTGTTCGAAAGATGATGGAATGAGCATGTGTGTTGCCTTTTTGCTCCTGCGGGTTGAGCAGGACTTGATGAGAATTGCACGCACTTGGTGCGTTTTACACTTGGGATTGACAGTGTTTAACATTTGTTTTCCACCTGTTCTTTTCACTCAGTTTACTTACATGAAACATTGTTATGGGGTCGGTAAGCCCCTTTGTTATATTTTCTGAACTTCATACTCTGTTGTGTAGCTTTGATGATTGCTGAGGTGTTCTTTCTTGAATGCCTCAGGTGTAGGTTGTAGCCGGTTGAGAGGCTAGTGCTTGGGTAGAGTTTCTTTGGAGCTAGCCGAGCTTACTGAGCGAGGTAGTTCTTTTCTTTGTTGTACAGACATACATACGCCCCAATGGGTTCGTGTCAGCTTGTTGGCGCCCATTGGTGGTTTTCTTTACTTGTGATATATATATGAATGCTAGACTGCTAATGTGACTCATTTGCCTGAGATGATGTCTACTTGCTCTTGGGAAGGATTTATGGTAGGTTGCCTTAGGTATTTTTAAGCTAAACAAAACCTATTATCCTAGATCATGCATACATGTTTTGAGAAACTAAGACGTATTTTCCAAACAACGTACAAACAAAGATGATTTCTTATATTATTATCAATATAGACTGCATACAGGAGATCGTCATAAGTAAACAAAGTATTAATGAGCAAATAAAAGAAGGGTTTACCAACCCGACAACAAACTGCTATAAGCAAAAGAGAGGGCATGACAGTAAGAAAAGAGTACTGTCTAAAACACAGCAAAGCACACCAAGTGCGAGCAATAAAAGCAACATGCCCTACAAAGAGTCTGCAACAGCAACAAGACATAAACCGAAATCATAAACAGGAAAAGGGACTAACAGTCCTAACACGTGGGTAAGTGGCAGTGGTCAAAAGATGGATCTGAATACATAGACAAAACCAGATCCAAAAAGGGCTAAGGGGTCAAACAGTGGCAGCACTAGGGTCCCACACACGCCAACCCAAACCGGGGCAAAAGGCAGTGGCCACAGCTCTCCACATAAAACCACCCCTCCAGAGGCCAGCAAAACTCCACCACCTGCCACAACCCAAGAGTCGGCATGCAAAACTTAGCCGAACACCCAATACCACCCCCTAGATAAAGGGAAAAGTCACACTAACAATCCTAAGGAACACATGAACCCAAGACAGAAATGTCGAGCCCACCTGACGCGGCGCTGAGTAAACTCCACTCACGTGACGTCAAGATACTTAGCCGCAAATCCTACGCTGGGTGACGGCGTTGAGCAAACTCGGCTCACTCGACGCTGTCGGCGCTTTCCACTTAGGGTAAACGTAAGTTTTAGTTAGACCGCAACCTACACTCTCTCAACACGCGAAAAATAGATAGTTGGAAGTTTAATCCCAACCCGCCGTTCCATCCTAACTACTCGGGACTACCGCAACTAAACCTAAATTACCACTACCGCAGCCTCACCCTAACTCTAACTACCCACTGTACACCAAACCTCAGACAAAAGAGAGAACAGTGATTTAATAAAAGACAAACAAAGTAACAGCCCATGGCTGAAATGAAGGAAAAGAAAAGCATCCTATTGTTTTTGACTCAAAACCATGTGTGTACATATGTCATCTTGTAAATCTTTAGCTTGGCACGTTGTGCTTATGAAATGTTATGCTAGCATAATGTGCTATGCATTCTAAAAAAAAGGGCCTTAATGCATGCTATGGGCGGCGTACACATGAAAATGTTATGCATCCCATACTACATAACATTCCCATGCAATGAGAAAAGAAAACGTGCTAGCCGCATTCATGTGGTGAGGTTATGCATCTCATACTACATAACCCTCACATGTTGCCTCCTATGGTGGATCCATATACGAACACATATTATGCATCCCATACTACATAATATGCCACGTATACTTCTTTATGCTCATGAGTGTAGTGTTCGTGCTTTCGCCAAGACGTGTTGATGACATATCGGTGTGTGTATGGTATGACGATAACCACTAATGCAAACAAGGGAAAGGTTGCCCGACCATTTGTCAAGCAACCTCCCTCTGATACCAACTGTCACAACCCGCATTTTCTCAACGATAGAATCGTATCAGAGCAAGAGAAAACACGTGTCGTGATGCCACGTCAGGCAGGGGATAACGGTACACGCTCAGGCAAAACTCCAAACCTTAGATTTTAAGGAAAATCGTTGATTAAATATGAAAGAAAATCAGTTATGTAAAAAGGTCGTATCCCTCGGTACGGTGGAGCAGCTAAAGACACACCAAAATAACGGTGAGGTCGAAAACAACATCTGACGATCGCACGCTCGGGCTAACACCTCCCGAAGCAAAAACACAAGCATTTCCCTAAGAGGCTCAATCGAGTCACCAAAACAGACTCCGGCTAGCTGGGGAATTTGCCAACAGGCTACGACCAGGCTACACCAGGAACCTAAAGAGCTAAGACCACGCTCTACAATGGCGAAGGGCCGGAAATGCGTCATCATAACGCCAATCCAAGATCAAACAAAACCAAGAAAACCGGGGGCGTTACAGCCACTCCCCCTAAAAGAAAGTTTCGCCTCAAAACTTTACTCACAACACTCCTATGAAGAAGGAGAGAGAAAGAGCCAGGAAAGGGCTATATATAAATAAATAAAACAGAACATACCCGGCACAAGATCAGGGAAACAAATGAGGGTGAGCCTCCCACATAGCCGACTCCAATTCCCAAGTCGCGCTTTCTACATCCTGATTCCTCCATAAAACTTTAACCATAGGAATAGTCTTCTTCTGCAGCGCATGAACTTGAGAATCCAGAATGCGGACAGGCACCTCCACATAAGAAAGATTCGGCTCCAACTGAGGCACAGAATCCAAAACCTGCCTGCCATTCATCACACATTTCCGCAGCTGACTGACGTGGAAGACATCATGCACGCCAAGGAAATTTGCGGGCAAAGCCAGCCTATAAGCTGATATCCCAATCCGCTCAACAATCGGAAACGGCCCCACGTACCTCGGGTCCAACTTCCTGTTCTTGCCAAACCGCTTGACTCCGATCAACGGGGAGACCTTTAAGAACACTGAGTCCCCCACCACAAATTCCAAGTCCGATCTACGCCGATTGGTGTTTTTCTCATATCTCTCCTGGGCTATCCGAATCTTTTCCCGTATAAGCTTCACAGCGGTTTCCATCTCCTCGAGTGCTTCTGGACCCAACAAAGGTCTCTCGCCAACCTCAGCCCAAAATAAGGGAGTCCTACAGCGCCTCCCATACAAAGCTTCAAAAGGATCCATTTGCAAGCTTTCATGATAAGCCGTGGAGCTGAACATAGCCTTCTTTTTAGTTCCTCAAAAGCCTCCTCACATTTGCCATCCCATATGAAAGCTACATTCTTCTGCGTCAACCTGGTCAACGGCACAGACAAGGTAGAGAATCCCTCTACAAATCTTCTATAATATCCAGCCAAGCCCAAGAAGCTTCTGATCTCTTTAGGAGTAACAGGTCTCGCCCATTCCATAACAGCAGCGATCTTTTCTGGGTCCACCGATATTCCCTCCTTATTCACCACGTGGACGAGATAAGAAACTTGAGGCAACCAAAATTCGCATTTGCTCAGCTTGGCGTATAGCTTATGGTCTCTCAGAGTCTCCAAGACCAGTCGCAAATGTCGATCGTGCTCCTCCGCATCTTTAGAATACACCAAAACATCGTCTATAAAGACAATCACAAACTTATCCAGGAAGTCCTTGAAAACTTTGTTCATCAGATCCATAAAAGATGAGGGTGCATTAGTCAAACCAAATGACATAACCAAAAACTCGAAAGCCCATGACGAGAGCGGAACGCCGTCCGCGGAACATCTGACTCCCGAATCCTCAACTAGTGATGTCCCGAACGAAGATCATGGTTTAGGCACATGAGTTACTATGATGGTGGTGAACCATCTTAGGTTAAGCATAACATCATCATGGTAAAAACAACACCCAGAGCAAGTTTTGCAGTTGGTGTTTGTCTGTACCGGGTAGTTTTGTTTTAGCTGTTGGGCTAGGTTTTGTCTAAAACTTGTGCGATTATAGGATGGCGAGACGTCCTGCGATGAGATCGACCCCCCAATCCGAGGGTGAGACGTCAGGAGCGCAGAGCGAGGCATTGGTAGAAAACCTGTGGCAGAGCAATGAGTCATTATCGAGACAGGTGGTGGCTATGCAGGCTCAGATTCAGTCCCTTGTGGCAGTGGTGGCGGGACAGGCTCCGAGAGTTCCGGACCCCGCTAAGGGGGTAGTTGTTCCTGCCCCTCCTGCTCCTCCCATGCCTTTGGTTGTGGTGCCCCCGGAGATGGTGTTTATATCCCAGTTTCAGCGGCTGAGACCCCCTACTTATGATGGGCAAGCAGATTTCATGATTTTGGATGACTGGCTGATTACCATTGAGGAGATGTTCTCTTACTCTGGGATTACGGACGATTAGAGAGTGATGCTCGCTGCCTACCAGCTCAAGGGCTTAGCAAAGAATTGGTGGCTGAGGGAGAAAGAAAGCTTGGTGGCAGGATGCTCTTGGGAGTCATTTAAGGTGATGTTGTTGAGTAAGTTTCTGCCTTCAGTCGAGAGGGACCGGCTGATGAATGACTTTATCCATTTGAAGCAGAGGAAACTCACGGTTAGTGAGTATGAGATTGAGTTTAGTAAGTTGAGTCGGTTTTCCCCTGGTCTGGTGAGTGTTGAAGCAGACCGAGTTAAGCGATTCCTTGATGGACTCAGAAGCGACATTCAGCAGTTAGCAAATGCCTACGGAACAGTCAGTTATGTCAGCGTAGTTGAAGCTGCCTTGAGAGTTGAGGCCATTGACAATGGCTCCTTTTGAAGCTTTGTATGGAAGGCGCTGTAGGACTCCATTGTTTTGGGCTAAGGTTGGCGAGAGACCTTTGTTGGGTCCAGAAGCACTCGATGAGATGGAAACCGCTGTGAAGCTTATACGGGAAAAGCTTCGGATAGCCCAGGAGAGATATGAGAAAAACGCCAATCGGCGTAGATCGGACTTGGAATTTGTGGTGGGGGACTCAGTGTTCTTAAAGGTCTCCCCGTTGATCGGAGTCAAGCGGTTTGGCAAGAACAGGAAGTTGGACCCGAGGTACGTGGGGTCGTTTCTGATTATTGAGCGGATTGGGATATCAGCTTATAGGTTGGCTTTGCCCGCAAATTTCTCTGGCGTGCATGATGTCTTCCACGTCAGTCAGCTGCGGAAATGTGTGATGAATGGCAGACAGGTTTTGGATTCTGTGCCTCAGTTGGAGCTGAATCTTTCTTATGTGGAGGTGCATGTCCGCATTCTGGATTCTCAGGTTCGTGCGCTGCGGAAGAAGACTATTCCTATGGTTAAAGTTTTATGGAGGAATCAGAATGTAGAAAGCGCGACTTGGGAATTGGAGTCGGCTATGAGGGAGGCTCACCCTCATCTGTTTCCCTGATCTTGTGCCGGGTATGTTCTGTTTTATTTATTTATATATAGCCCTTTCCTGGCTCTTTCTCTCTCCTTCTTCATAGGAGTGTTGTGAGTAAAGTTTCGAGGCGAAACTTTCTTTTAGAGGGAGTGGCTGTAACGCCCCCGGTTTTCTTGGTTTTGTTTGATCTTGGATTGGCGTTACGATGACGCATTTCCGGCCCTTCGCCATTGTAGAGTGTGGTCTTAGCTCTTTAGGTTCCTGGTGTAGCCTAGTCGTAGCCTGTTGGCAAATTTCCCCAGCTAGCCGGAGTCTGTTTTGGTGACTCGGTTGGGCCTCTTAGGGAAATGCTTGTGTTTTTGCTTCGGGAGGTATTAGCCCGAGCGTGCGATCGTCGGATGTTGTTTTAGACCTCATCGTTGTTTTCGTAGCTTGGGTATTTTAGCTACGGTGCGAGTTCTGGTCGGAGTTCGGGATCGATCGTTTTCACGTCGTTTTGATGATTGTTTTTGGTTAGCTGTAATATTTGTAATGTTTGATGTACTGTGCGTGGTATGCTGTGGCTGAGCTTGTAGGCTTGTGCCTTAACTTTTTGCTAAGGAGTTAGCAGGTTTCCTTTTTTGTGTAAGTTTGGGTGACACGGCCTGGGTCACGGGCGTGACCCAGGGCGTGTCGTGCTCGGGTAGAGCTCTTTTCCCTGTGGTCCACGGTTTCTGGTCGACGAGTGTTTTTGGTAGGAACACGGCCTGTGACACGGGCGTGTCACAGGGAGTGTCCCCCTTCGGTTCATCGAGCTGCGCTTGACGGTCATCAGGCGGTGTTTTGGTGAGAACACAGCCGTATCACGGGCGTGTCGTATCGGACACGGGCGTGACACGGAGCGTGTCTCTCTGTTCGACGATCGGCGCTCCACGATCGTCGGGCGGTGTTCGAGTTGGTACACGGCCTGTGATACGGGCGTGTCACAGGGCGTGTCACCTGTTTCGTCGAGCGGAGATAAACTTTCGTCGAGTGGGTAGGTGTGTGAGTACACGCCCCGTGACACGGGCGTGTCGGGCCGTGTCACGGGTGTGTCGGGGGTGTGTCCCGTGTTTCGTCGAGTGGAGGTTGACGTTCGTCGAGTTAGTACACGCCCCGTGACACGGGCGTGTCGGACCATGTCACGGGCGTGTCTTGGGCGTGTTCCGTACTTTTCTCCTGAAATCATCTTTTGTTGCCGTGAACCGTTTTTCCTCCTCATTTTCTTCGTTCCCAAGTCTGGAGAGCTTCCAGCAGAAGGGTTTTGAGAGGAGGCGGTGGTTGTTTTGGCCGGCGATTTCAGAGGGTTAGAGCCCGTTTTTCTCATGTGATAGCGGATTTGGCTTGCTCTCGTCTAGATCTTCCCTTCCATGTAAGTTTTTCTTGATTTAGGGTTTGAATCCAGGAATTGTAAATATCTGATTTCTTTTCTTTCCTCAAGTTTCAGCTTTGGTCTTCTAGGTGGCTGATCTTGCCGCCGGAGCCAAGCGGTGGTGTGACTGTTGTTTTTTCCGGAGAGGTAGAGGCAAGTGGCTCCCTTGCCCTTGCCAAATTATTCTAACTCTTGCTCTGTTTCCATTTTCCTGTGCAATAATTCTGTATTCTTCATCTTTTTCCTCCTTAGAAAGTTAGAACCATAGGATGTTTTTCTTTTCCTTCATTTCAGCCATGGGCTGTTACTTTGTTTGTCTTTTATTAAATCACTGTTCTCTCTTTTGTTTGAGGTTTGGTGTACAGTGGGTAGTTAGAGTTAGGGTGAGGCTGCGGTAGTGGTAATTTAGGTTTAGTTACGGTAGTACCGAGTAGTTAGGATGGAACGGCGGGTTGGGATTAAATTTCCAACTCTCTGTTTTTCGCGTGTTGAGAGAGTGTAGGTTGCGGTCTAACTAAAACTTACGTTTACCCTAAGTGGAAAGCGCCGACAGCGTCGAGTGAGCCGAGTTCGCTCAACGCCGTCACCCAGCGTAGGATTTGCGGCTAAGTATCTTGACATCACGTGAGTGGAGCTTACTCAGCGCCGCATCGGGTGGGCTCGACATTTCTGTCTTGGGTTCATGTGTTCCTTAGGATTGTTAGTGTGACTTTTCCCTTTCTCTAGGGTGTGGTATTGGGTGTTCGGCTAAGTTTTGCATGCCGACTCTTGGGTTGTGGCAGGTGGTGGAGTTGTGGTGGCCTCTGGAGGGGTGGTTTTATGTGGGGAGCTGTGGCCACCGCCTTTTGCCCCGGTTTGGGTTGGCGTGTGTGGGACCCTAGTGCTGCCACTATTTGACCCCTTAGCCATTTTTGGATCTGGTTTTGGTTATGTATTCAGATCCATGTTTTGACCACTGCCACTTACCCACGTGTTAGGACTGTTAGTCCCTTTTCTTGTTTATGATTTCGGTTTATGTCTTGTTGCTGTTGCAGACTCTTTGTAGGGCATGTTGCTTTTATTGCTCGCACTTGGTGTGCTTTGCTGTGTTTTAGACAGTACTCTTTTCTTACTGTCATGCCCTCTCTTTTGCTTATAGCAGTTTGTTGCCGGGTTGGTAAACCCTTCTTTTATTTGCTCATTAATCTAATGCTATATTTACCTTTTTGTTTATTTTCTTGCTGAGGTGCTCTTTTCTTGAATGCCTCAGGTCCAGGTTGTAGCCGGTTCAGCGGCTAGTTCTTTTGGAGGGGCTGGTTTGTGGCCTCTTGGGTAGCTGAGATAGCGAATCCCCGATTTTGTGAGGTAGTTCTTTACCTTTCTGTATAGACATACATACTCACCAGTGGGTTTGTGTCAGGTTGTTGGCGCCCACTGGTGGCTTCTTGCGATGCTGGGTATGAACTTAAACTGTTGTTTTTGCCTATTTGCGGTTGGTTACTTGCTTCTGGGAAGGATTTATGCTAGGTTGCATGTTAGATATTTCTAAACCCTAAAAGTATTATTATATGTACATCATGCATAACATATTTATAAAACAAAGACACTATATTTCCTTACCGTAAAAAGACTATCTTTTATATATATGTTATATTCACGTTAGAGTCGAGCGTGCCATGAGTCGTCCTTCGGGGACACTTTTGCTCATTAGGGTGTCAACTTAATTGAACCAAAGTTTTTTCTGCTGCGTATAAATTTACTTTTTATTTGTGGACTAGCTGATCCACCGTGCCGAGGGATACGGCCTTTTACATAACTGATTTTCTTTCATATTTAATCAACGATTTTCCTTAAAATCTAAGGTCTGGAGTTTTGCCTGAGCGTGTGCAGTTATCCCCTGCACAACGTGGCATCACGACACGTATTTTCTCTTGCTCTGATACGATTCTATCGTTGAGAAAATGCGGGTTGTGACACCTAGTCAGGTACAAAATTGTTCTGTTAGTTCAATTTCTAGTACTGAGTTAGATTCAGATACATCAGCTTCAAGTGATGTTAGTGAATCTGAATCTGAAGGAGATATTCATCAGTTGATTGATGAATATAGAGTAGTGTTGCAAGCTTTGAAGAAAAGCAAATCCTTGGCCAAGAGTCAGGCTAAGGAGATTGCCAGTCTTAAAGTTGCTGCAACAGATTTTGACAAGTTGCTTGATCAGAAATTAAATGAAATAGTCAGACTGAAGCACATTACTGTTATTCAGATGGGGACTATAACATTTAAAAATGATCAAATTAGAAATCTGAAGATTAGTCTTCAGAAAGAGAGAGATATAGTAGCAAGGTTTTCTAAACCAAAGTCTGTTCTACCTTTGATAGATGAGTTCATTTCTCAAAAGGGTAAAACCAGATTGGGGTTTACTAAACCTGCCAGGACTGTACAGTCCAAGTCTAAGGGCAAAGCCCCAGTACTCAACAAGGAGCCTGCTGTAAATAAAACAGCCAGGGTTGTACCTAAACAAAGGTACAACAGATTTGAGTGCTGGTGCTGTGGCAAGATAGGCCACTTTGCCATAGACTATTGGCACAATTCAAGTGCCAAAGTGAGTAGCAATCTGCCTGCTAGAAAAGCTACAGGTAGTTTTATTAAGAGGTAAACTAACCAGCACCAAGGACCCAAGAATTCTTTGGGTTCTAAGGTTAACTAATCTGTTTTACAGGTGAGTCCAAGTGACCATGCCCCAATATGGTACTTGGACAGTGGATGTTCCAAGCACATGACTGGAACTAGGGGATTGCTGAAGGACTATACACCAATCAAGGATGGTCCTAAAGTCACCTTTGGTGGTTCTGAAAAAGGAATCATCAAAGGCTTTGGTAACATTTCTAGCAACCTTATTACAATTACTCAAGTGGCTTATGTTAAAGGTTTGAAACACAACCTCATTAGTATAAGTCAGCTTAGAGATTTAGGATATGACATCTCATTTGTCAAAGATGGTTGTCATATCAGGAGGTCAAATGATCAAAAGATCATTCTGACAGGCTATAGGAAGAGAAATGTCTATTGTTTAGACATTATGTGTGAGAACAATGTTTCTCCTGTGTGTCTTGTAGCTGATGAGAAAGTCTCTCATTGTGTCAAATGGCACAAGAGGCTAGCCCATCTTAACTACAAGACAATTGGTCAACTCTATAGTAAAACGTTAGTGAGGAATGGTTCTCAGGTTAAGTGTAAAAAGGTTGGGATATGCTCAGCTTGTCAAAAGGGCAAGCAGACCAAATCCACCTTTAATAGAATTGAGAACAAAGATGTTGTGAGGTGTTTATACCTCTTGCATATGGATCTTTTTGGTCCTATGCCAGTTCACAGCCTAGGTAGAAAGGTCTACACATTTGTGGTTGTAGATGACTACTCAAGGTTTTCCTGGGTGTTCTTCTTTAGACAGAAATCTGAAACTTCTAGTATCTTATACAGCTTTGTTAAACAAATTCAGAATGAGTTAGACAGTATAGTGGTCAAAATAAGAAGTGACCATGTTACTGAATTCCAGTCTGATAGTATGACAAAGCTATGTGAAGAGTTTGGGATATTTCAGGAATTTTCCTCACCAAGAACACCTCAGCAAAATGGTATTGCTGAAAGGAAAAATAGGACCTTGATAGAGGATGGTAGAACCCTATTAAGTGACACATCTCTCCCTGAATATTTCTGGGCTGAGGCAATAAACACTGCATGTCATGTAATTAATAGGGCTACTATCACCAAGAGCCACAATAAGACCCCCTATGAGATTGTGAAAGACAGAAAACCAAATTTATCCTATTTCAGGATCTTTGGTTGTAAATATTATATACTTAACAATGGTAAGTCTTACTTAACCAAGTTTGCTGCCAAATCCCAAGAGGGGATCTTTGTTGGGTACAGTAACAACAGTAAGGCTTATAGGGTCTACAACTTGAGTACTCAAGTTGTAGAAGATTCTGTTCATGTAGTGTTTGATGAAGCTAGACTCATTAACAATGAATTGTCTAGAAGTGTATGCAGCTCTACAGGTGTGACTGAAAAGATGGACAAGCTTACTATTGAAGAAGGATCTACTGCAAGTCAGCATGTGGATGATAGTGGCTGCTGTCCAGGGGGAGTACAAGATACTCCAGTTGATGAAGAAGATCAAGAGGAGCTGCTGAATGAAGAAGTTGTAGGTGCACAACCAGAAAATAGGATGCCTCCAGCAAATAGACATCTAAAAGATCATCCAGCCAATCAAATTATTGGTGATCTCAGACAAGGGGTACAAATAAGGAGCAGAAATCTAAGTTCAGTACTCTACTCCAGCTTTCTATCCCAGGTAGAGCCAAAGAAATTTGAAGAAGCCATCCTAGACCCTCATTGGATTGAGGCAATGCAAGAGGAGCTGAACCAGTTCAAAAGATGCAAAGTCTGGGAGCTAGTTCCTAAACCAAAAGATCACAACATAATTGGAACCAAGTGGATTTTAGGAACAAGTTGGATGAACATGGAGTGATTATAAAGAACAAAGCAAGACTGGTTGCTAAGGGATATAGGCAGGAAGAAGGTATTGACTTTGATCAAACCTTTGCTCCAGTAGCCAGACTGGAGGCCATAAGGATGTTTCTTGCCTATGCAACCTATCAAGGGTTTAAAGTATACCAAATGGATGTTAAGTCAGCTTTTTTGAATGGAAATCTGAAGGAAGAAGTCTATGTGGAACAACCATCAGGTTTTGTTGATTCTACTAAACCTAATTATGTCTAAAGACTTAGGAAGGCTTTGTATGGGTTAAAACAAGCCCCTAGGGCTTGGTATGAAACCTGTTTAGTTTCCTCATAGAGAATAAATTCACAAGGGGGAAAATAGACAAGACTCTATTCCTTAGGGAATCCAGAGGCAAGATCATCTTAGTCCAAATATATGTAGATGACATCATATTTGGGTCTACAGAAAGTGGTCTTTGCAGAAAGTTTGCAAAACTTATGCAAGGACAATTTGAAATGAGCAGTATGGGGGAACTTAAGTTCTTCTTGGGTCTCCAAGTTAGACAGACTGAGGATGGTTTATCCATATGCCAGTCTAAGTTCACCCTAGAGTTGATAAGGAAGTATGGTATGGAATCATCCAGTACCATGAAAACTCCTATGGGGTCAACAATGTCTTTATGCAAAGATGATGCAGGGAAACCTGTAGATAAAACCTTGTATAGAGGGATAGTTGGCTCCCTACTTTATTTGACTGCAAGTAGACCAGATATCATGTATGCTACATGTGTCTGTGCTAGGTACCAAGCTTGCCCTAAAGAATCTCATTTGACAGCAGTCAAAAGAATTCTGAGATATCTTAAGGACACTCCTTATCTAGGCCTTTGGTACCCTAGGAATGGAGAGTTTGAACTGACAGGTTATTCAGATGCAGATTTTGCAGGCTGTAAGGAAGATAGGAAAAGTACGACAGGTACCTGTCAATTCCTAGGTGGAAGACTGATATCATGGAGTAGCAAGAAGCAAACAAGTGTGGCTATCTCCACAGCAGAATCAGAGTATGTTGCTGCAGGAAGTTGTTGTGCTCAACTTCTATGGATTCAACACCAGCTAGAAGATTTTGGTATTCAAGTAAGTAGAACACCTCTATTTTGTGATTCTACTAGTGTTATTTCTATTGCAAACAATCTTGTCTCCCATAGTAGGACTAAGCACATAGAAATAAAATACCATTTTCTAAGAGAACATGTGGAAAAAGGAGATATTTCACTAGAGTATATTAATACAGATAATCAGCTAGCTGACATGTATACTAAGCCCTTAGATGAAACCAAATTCAATAAATTTAAAATTGAATTAGGTATGATAAACTTAGAATAGTTTACAAAAAAAATTAGCTAAGTAAAATGGTGTCGACACACAGAGTTGTCTGTGTCGACACAGAAAAGTGGTGTCGACATTTCAAAGAAATGGTGTCGACACATCTAGGAAGTCGGTGTCGACACTTCAGAGAATCTGTGTCGACACATGCAGTGTAGGTGTCGACACATCCAGAGTGGTGTCGACACTTAGGATTTACACTAAATTAGACTAGTATAGTCTCGACTAAGTGTCAAGCTAAGCGGTGTCGACACATAAACAAGTGTCGACACATATATTCTGTCGACTATACTTGTGTCGACACATCTGCATAGAGACTCAACCCTACTGTGTTCAATAGAAAGGGAATGAATATGCAAGGGAAGTTTCTATCTGAGATTGTGGGCAAGGTTATTATGTGCAAGCCTGGAGGGCATGACAGAATTTCAGCACATATGTTTAGTCTCGAAATAAGGATAATATTCAAACTAGATACTGATTGGTCTGCAGTTGTATTTGAGAAGATTAAAGAGAGTATGAAGAAGCCCAATTTGGGAAGAATTCTAAGTCTATACCTTGCTGGTAGTATATCAGAAGTGATGAATCAAGCAGTTGGATCTAAGATTAACCACATGAGGAGAATGGATTTGAGAATCTTCTCTAGGTGGGATAGAGTACTGACTAAAGAACTGTCATCTCCAGTGAAGGAAACACCCTAGAAAAAGAAGAAGAAGACAGCCCATGTGGCTCAAGAATCCTCAAGCAGCTCTGAAGAGCAAGTTGTTTTTACTCCTGATGAGGAAGAAACTGGAAATGCTGGACAATCTCTAGCTAGACAAGAAGATACACAGAGGCAGGGGGAGCTACCCTCAGCAAGCCCAATTCACCAGGATTCAATCCAGGGGGAGCCTCTACTTGTGGAAGAGCCAACTCCACTAGAGAGTGAACAAGCTACTCAAACTATACTTGAGGTAATAACTAAAATCAACCAATTAGATTTCCCTATTGAGAATGAAGTTATGACTGACACATTATCTGATATTCATCAACAAACTCAGATACAACCTCAACCTCAGTATGTTGTCATGGAAGACACATCTGTTGCTGATCAAGTGGTTGATGAGATAAGAGATTCACCAACCCTTCCACAACAGGAATTTACCTTAGAGGAGCTATTCCCAGATCTTCTCCAAACAGATTTTGAGAAAGAGAAAGCTGCTGCTGAGGGGGAGAAGGTCAATGTTGAGGGGGAGCATATGGAGAATATAGAGAAAACTGTTATACAAGAGATAGAGAAGCCAAAGGATGTTGAAGAACCACAAAGGACTGAGAAGGATTCTCATCCTAGTCCTAAAGATAGAGTATATATTGATAGTACATCTGCTTCTGAAGATGAAGAAACTGCTAGAGCCAAGAAGAGAAAGTTCCAAATCTTTAAGAGAAGGAGCCAGACTTATAAGAAAGCCCTACAAACAATTGCTCCACAGCCTGCCCCATCTACTGATTACAGTTCTCTGATGGTAGCATTGCAGATAAAGATGGATGAGCAAAGACAGGCTTTGCAATCTTATATGGATGAAGGGCATAAGTCACTGCAGTTTGATCTGGCCCAAGACATTAAGTCAATCAGATTTGAAGTAAATCTGAACAAGAAAGAAATGACTGACTGCTTCCATAAGGGAGGAAATGTGGTAGTCTATCTGGCCACACATCAAGAGAAACTCAAGACAAAATTTGATGAGCTAGAAGTGAAGCAAGGCTATGTCCTGGAAAACCAGATCAGGATGAATGATAATTTGACAGCTTCACACAATGTCATTGTAACTGAACTGAAGAATATAGTAACTGCTCATACTGCAGCCCTGACTACAGCTAAGGCAGAATTTGATAAAGCATTACAAGAAGGTATCACTGCTGTTATTTCTGCACTTCAGGATTCCCAAAAGCTAATAACTGAAAAGCTCCAAAGGTTGAAACCTTTCTACAAAGATGGAGTCAACTATCTGAATGCACGGATAAGGTTTCAGAAAGATGATCTTAGGGATCACATTGAAAGAGAAGTCATAAAGGGGGAGAGGGTATTAGTCAAGGCAGGCTCTGATCATGCCAAATGGATTTCAAATTCCATCAGAGCCACCCTTGGATATCCACCCTTATGTGATGATGACAATGTTGCAGAGTCTGGAATTAATCCTGCATATCTTGGAGGAGAGCAAGCTGAAGTGGCTCAAGTAATATACCCTCCACCAGACTTTGATATGATATATCAAGACATACAATCAATGTATAGCCCTCCTGAGGGAAATCAGAATGTCATCATAGAGAAATTAGTTCAGCCAGTACTAGAGGCAATTCTGAAAGATCAAGAGGCCTTATTAAAGGAACAAGAGACTCAATTGTCTAAGAAAAGATTCAGAGAGCAAGCTGAACTAAGGCTTGATTTTGAACAATGGAGCCCCACTTCCAGGAATATCATCTTGACTGCATTGAAGGCTGCCAAGGACAATATCCAGGATAGAAACAAGTGGTATTCTGAACTGAAGTGGAGGAAACATGAGAACAGGCAAGAGGCTATTGTTCAATACAGAAGAAAGGCTAAGATGGGAAAGCTACCTCCTACTGCACAGGAGCCTAGCAAGTACTTCTCAAAGCCTTATCATTATTTTGAAAGACAAAAGATCAAGGCTGAAGAATTGAAAAAGAAAGATCTTAAAGGGAAGAAGCCTGCTGCTGAAGATACTGAAGCCCCAATTCAAACAAAGATTCAATCTAGAAAGGGGATTGTAATCAAAGAGCCAGAGCAGTCTTAGGATAGCATTTTCTTTAGTTTACAAATTGTAATCACTTGTATTAAAACTTTCTGCAAACTTTTGAATAATGAAAATGTTGAAGTTGTTAGAACAATGTGATATATGTTCAACTATTACATTAATTGTTCTGAGATAATGGTATATACATGTTTTGTTCATGCATGTTTAAGTATTTTCCCTGTCATGTATTACTGTTTTACATCATACTGTGAATTTGTTATGTATGGTGTATATCATTGACTAAGGGTTATGACTTCTCCAAATATGGGGAGATTGTTGGGTACATTGGAAAATATGTACCTGATTTGAAGAAGCCTCACCCTACTCAATGATATACATCGAGGTGTATTTGATGTATTTTGAGTTGCCTTGTGCAGGTTAAGTAATTGCAGGGAAAGCTTAAAGTTTCTAATTCCATGTGTCGACACCTAGAAGAAAAGTGTCGACACTTAAGAAGGCTTGTGTCGACACCCAGAGAAGCAGTGTCGACACTTGGAGTAATTGTGTCGACACCAGGAATGCAGAGTCGACACCAGAAGGAAAGTGTCTGAAAGATATAGTACCTAAACACCTAGAGAGGGGGTGAATAGGTGACCTAATTCTTTGTTAACTTTTTATGGCAGCAATCAGTTAATTTCACAGAATTCTATCTACTATAACACATCACATATGCAACAATCACAGCCAACAACAATCACACAGTAGACACAGAGTTTTATAGTGGTTCCCCAAGCTTTGGGTACATCCACTTTCCCCCTTCGCCTATTTAGTAGTGTACTAGATTCGGCCAAACTCCTCCACTATCTCAGAACCCAAACTGGTTCCTACACCTCAGGCCCAAGGCCCTAAAACTCAGCTTTTCCACAAAGCCTACACTCAGCCACAAAGGCCTACACTCAGCCACCAAGGCCTACACTCAGCCACCAAGGCCTACACTCAGCCACCAAGGCCTACACTCAGAGATATAACTCTCCTACCCTCAGCCTTTATAATTGCAGACTTACAATCTCAGATCCCTAAGGATCCTACAAGTTATAATGAATACAAAATGTATAAACTCAACAACTTAGATGAAAGAGAGATAAGTTGTGAGATTCTTGATGAGTTCTTGGAAGAACTCAGCTGGACTCAATCTGACTTAGCTTTCTTCAAAGCTTCTTGAAAGTAGAACTCAATAAGATTGACTCCTTCTGCAGTTGATCCTTGATCTCTGCTTCTTAAGATTCAGACTAATCTGAATCCTTCTTCTCAGCTGGGTTCCAACAGCTGCTTTCTTGGATGGAGCTCTCTCTCTCCAACTTCTTAGATCTGCACTTGATTCTTCAAGGAATAGCTAGATCTTCTTTGTTGAATACTTGATTAATAATTTGAACTTTGACAACTTCAACAACCCTTTGATCAATCAATTTCTGTAGACAGCATATGCCTATTTATAGGCCTTCTTCATGATAACCGGCTGGTCCGGTCCATAACTGAATTCTGACAACTCTGACAGGTGCTGTGGACCGGTTGGAATGGCAGCTGTCAAGTCATCCAGTCAGTTCTTGAAAATGCTGTAACTGTCTTTAAGTGTCGATACTTTCTGTCTTTAAATGTCGACACTTATAGACCAAGTGTCGACACATGTTGTCTAAGTGTCGACACTAGTCTACAAGGTGTCGACACAACTCCTTGTGTTGTTGACTATCTATCTCGACACTGCTTCTCCTTCATGTGTCGACACTGAAATTGAGTGTCGACACAACTACTTGTTCTTCAGAATTTTGCTGAATTCTTCTAAGTGTCGACACAACACATTTGTGTCGACACATCTTCATGTGTTGTATCTGTCAAGTGTCGACACTGCTTCTTGGTGTCGACACATGTCTTTATTGTTGATACTTGTTGAGTGTCGACACATTGCTTTGGGTGTCGACACTTACATCTTCAGTCGAGACTCTGGCTGAGTGTCGACACATTCCCTTAGTGTCGACACTTGTACTTAGAATATTCTTGAACTTTGCTGTTCTTTGCTAAGTGTCGACACAGCTCCTTGTGTCGACACTTTCTTCAAGTGTTGAGTCTTCAGCTAAGTGTCGACACATTGTTCTGGCTGTCGACACTTACTTCCAGTGTTGACTCTTCTGCTAAGTGTCGACACATTGTTTTGAGTGTCGACACTTGTACTTAGTCTTTGCTGACTTTTGCTGAGTGTCGACACAGCTTCACTGGGTGTCGACACAACTGTTAAGTGTCGACACAGCTTTACTTGCTTTTCTTCATTGAGTGTCGACACAGCTCCTTGTGTCGACACTTTCTGTCTGGTGTCGACTCAGCATCCCTGGTGTCGACACAATGACTCCAAGTGTCGACACTGCTTGCCTGGGTGTCGACACAAGTCTTCTTAAGTGTCGACACTTTCCCTCTGGGTGTCGACACATATACTTAGAAACTTTTTGCTTCAGTCCTGCAAATACTTAACCTGCACAAGTAACTCAAAATACATCAAATACATTTTGATGTATATCATTGAGTTGGGTGAGGCTTCTTCAAATCAGGTACATTTAAACCAATGTACCCAACAATCTCCCCCTATTTGGAGAAGTCATAACCCTTAGTCAATGATATACACCATTCATAATAAAATTACAAAATGATGTAAAGCAGGATTATATATAGCAGGGTAAACATAAACATGTATCAATCACACATGTATTCATAGACATCAACACAGAACAAATATGAAATAGACATAGACATCATCTCAGAACAAATATGAAATAGATTTAACATATAACACATTGTTCTAATATCTGTCATATTCTTTTTCAGAAGTTCACAAAATGTTTTACATCAAAAAGATTACAAAGTAAACTTCAAGAAAATTCTAATTCTATTTCTGTTCTGGCTCCTTAATCACTATGCCTTTTCCAGCTTGAACTTTAGCTTGAACAGGAGCATCAGCAACTTCAGCATCAGCAGGCTTCTTGCCTTTCAGATCTTTCTTCTTCTGTTCTTCTGCTTTGATCTTTTGTCTTTCAAAGTAGTGATAAGGCTTGGGAAAGTACTTGCTAGGCTCCAGAGCTGTAGGAGGTAGCTTTCCCATCTTGGCCTTCCTTCTAAATTGGACTATTGCCTCCTGCCTTATCTCATGTTTTCTCCATTCAGCCTCAGAAAACCATTTGTTCCTGTCATGCACATTATCTTTGGCAGCTTTCCAGGCAGTCAAAATGATATTTCTTGAGGTAGGGCTCCACTGTTCAAAGTCTGGCCTTTGTTCAGCTTGTTCCCTAAACCTCTTCTTAGACAATCTTGTCTCTTCTTCTTTCTGCAGTGCTTCTTCTTCTTTCTGAAGAGCTGCTTGCATAGCTTCAGCTATAGGCTGAAAAACTTTTTCTAGAATGACATTGGACTTCCCTTCAGTTGGGCTATACTTGTGATGAATATCAGCTTGCACCATTTCAAAATCTGGTGGAGGATAGATCACTTGAGCTACCTCTGGTTGCTCACCTCCAAGATAGGCAGGGTTAATTCTAGATTCTGCTACATTGTCATCATCACAAAGAGGAGGATATCCCAATGTAGCTCTGATGGAATTAGATATCCATTTGGCATTATCAGAGCTAGCTTTGACTAAAACTCTCTCCCCCTTTATGACTTCTCTAGCCATGTGATCTCTGACATCATCCTTCTGGAATCTGATTTGACTATCCAAGTATCTGACTCCATCTTTAAAGAAAGGTTTGAGCTTATTAAGTTGTTCAGATATGGCCTTCTGGGAGTCTTGAATGGCAGTCTTAACAGCAGTGATTTCTTCTTGGAATACTTTGTCAAATTCAGCTTTAACAGCAGCAGTAGAGGTAGAAGGTCCAGCACCTATATTCTTTAATTCTGTGACAATTGCATTATGAGATGCTGTCAGATTGTCATTCATCCTGAGTTGATTTTCAAGTACATAACCTTGCTTCACAGCTATGTCATCCACTTGGGCTTTTATCTTCTCCTGATGAGTTGCAAGATAGACTACTGCATTCCCAGCCTTGTGGAAGCAGTCAGTCATTTCCTTTTTGTTAAGATTCATTTCAAATCTTATTGACTTGATATCTTGGGCCAGATCAAATTGTATTGATTTTTACCCTTCATCCACATACTTCTCAATTACTTTCCTATGTTCATCCAATTTAATCTGCATAGCAACCATCAGTGCACTATAATCAACTGATGGTGCTTGCTGAACTAAAGGTTGTGGAGCAACAGTTTGCAAAGCCTTCTTATAACTCTGACTTCTTCTCTTGAATACATAAAGTTTCTGTTTTTTTGCCCTTGCAGCCTCCTCATCTTCAGATGCTGAGGAGCTAGCAATTTCAACCCTCTCCTTAGGGCTTGGGGGCCTCTCAGTCTGCACAGCAGGTGCCTTTTCAGTTTCTTGTCTTGCAGGCTCTGCATGAACTTGCACTTGCTCCCCCTCAATTGGAGCATTCTCTCCTTCAGCAGCAGTAGTTTCTTTACCAAAGTCTTCTTGATCTAGATTTAATAAAAGATCTTCCATGGTATACTCTTGTGGAGACTGAGCAGGAGAAATTCTGGTCTCTTCAACCACTGGATCAGGAACTATTGGAGCTGCAATAGATGTGTCTTCCAAGACAGCATCTGTAACTTGATTATCCAGCTGAGTTTGCTGATGAACATCAGACAAATCAGTATCCTCTATAGGAAAATCTAAAGTATTGAGTTCAGTGATTACCTCTAGGATAATGCTGGTTGCTTGTTCACTTTCCAGTGTAGTGGGTTCATCTACAACTGGAAGCTCCCCCTGGCTTTGATCCTTGTGTATGGGGCTAGCTTGAGGTAGCTCCCCCTGGATCTCAGCATCATCTTGAGGAGCTGGAGACTTCACAGCAGGCTCTTCCTCATTCTCATCTGGAGTGAAGACAACCTGTTCTTCACTATCTGAGCTGCTAGGGGACTCTTGAGCCACTGAGGCAATTTTCCTTTTCTTCTTTAGTGGAATCTCCTTCTCAGAAACTATCTTCTCAGGGGTTGGCATCTCCTTAGTCAACACCCCGTCTCATCTAGAGAACAACCTCATGTCCATTTTTCTCATGTGATTTATTTTACTTCCAGCAGCTTGTTGCATAACCTCTGGTATGGTACCAGCTAGGTATAGACTTAAAATCCTGCCCAGGTTGGGCTTCTTCAAGCTTTCTTTGATTTTCTCAAACACTATAACTGACCAGTCTATGTTTATAGTGAAGATAATCCTGGTCATAACATTGAACATAGAGGCAGATATCCGATCATGCCCTCCTAGCTTACTGAGAATTACTTTTCCAACAATCTCAGACATGAATTTGTCTTGGCTGTTCATGCCTTTCCTGTTAAACACAGATCCTATCTTCATCTTAGAATCTAGTCCACACCAGGTTAGAGCTTCCCTGGTCTTTGATGATGTAACCTCATCTTCCTCTTTATTTCTTGGTAGCTGTAGAATCTTCCTCAGACTTTTAGGTGATACTTTCACCTTCTCACCATGAACCCTGGATTTGATTTTGAATCCAGTTTCGTCTATCTTAGCTCCATTGAGGAATTCTAGTACCTCTTTCTTCCAGATTTTTGTCGGTTCTGAAACAAGATATCCTAACCCTGAATCTACTACTAGGGTTATCACGTTCTTGATATCTTGATCAGCATCCTCAAAAGCACCGCGCACCAGCTCGTATCCTTCGTTGACGTTCTCCTCTAGCTTAGGCGCCATTAGGGTTTGTAGAATTTGTCTTGAGAGAAGAGAGGTGTCGACACAGAAGTTTCGTCTCGAAACTTTGAAAGCGTGTCGACAAACTAAGACAAAACCCTATTTATACCTTTCTAATTTTGAAGATGAACAGGCGGGACAGCTAACTTAAATTGTGTCGACACTGGCAAGAAGTGTCGACACTGACTTATAATGTCTCGACACATATGTGTCGACACAAGTTTAGTCAACAGATTTTATGTGTCGACACTTGTTTATGTGTCGACACCACATAACTCGACACATAGTCGAGACTTTACTTAGAGAATTCTGAGTAAAACTTAAGTGTCGACACCACTTTGGATGTGTCGACACCTACTTGACATGTGTCGATACTAATATTCAGAAGTGTCGACACCAATTTCCTAGATGTGTCGACACCTTTTTCCTGAAGTGTCGACACTTACTTTCTGTGTCGACACAGAAATCTCTATGTGTCGACACCTTTTTACTTAGCCAATTTCAATACTATAAACTTACTCTAAGTTTATCATTCCTAGTTCAATTTTAAATCTATTGAACTTAGCTTCTTCTAGGGGCTTAGTATACATATCAGCTAGTTGTTCATCTGTTTTAACATATTCAAGTAAAATATCTTCTCTTTCTACATGCTCCCTAAGAAAATGATATTTAATTTCAATATGTTTTGTTCTACTATGAGATACAGGATTATTAGCTATTGAAATAGCACTTGTAGAATCATAGAAGAGTGGAGTTCTACTTACCTGAAATCCATAATCCTCAAGCTGATGTTGTATCCACAGAAGTTGAGCACAGCAACTTCCTGCAGCCACATACTCTGACTCTGCAGTGGAGATAGCCACACTTGTTTGCTTTTTGCTACTCCATGAAATTAGTCTCCCACCTAGGAATTGACAGGTTCCAGTAGTGCTTTTTCTATCTTCTTTGCATCCTGCAAAGTCTGCATCTGAATAACCTGTTAGTTCAAAATCCCCATTCCTAGGGTACCAGAGGCCTAGATAGGGAGTGCCCTTCAGATATCTCAGTATTCTTTTGACTGCTGTCAAATGAGACTATTTAGGGCAGGCTTGATACCTTGCACAGACACATATAGCATACATGATATCTGGTCTACTCGCAGTCAAGTATAATAGGGAGCCAACTATCCCTCTATACAAGGTTTCATCTACAGGTTTCCCTGCATCATCCTTGCTAAGAGACATACTTGACCCCACAGGAGTCTTCATGGTACTGGATGAATCCATACCATACTTCCTTATGAGTTCTAGGGTGAACTTAGACTAACAAATGGATAAACCACTCTCAGTCTGTTTAACTTGGAGACCCAAGAAAAACTTCAGCTCTCACATACTACTCATCTCAAATTGACCTTGCATAAGTTTTGCAAACTTTTTGCAAAGGCTGTTTTCAGTAGACCCAAATATAATGTCATCTACATATATTTGGAATAAAATAACTTTGCCTCTAGATTCCCTAAGGAATAGAGTCTTATCTATTTTCCCCCTTGAGAACTTGTTCTCAATGAGGAAACTAGATAGGGTTTCATACCAAGCCCTAGGGGCTTGCTTTAATCCATATAAAGCTTTCCTAAGTCTATAGACATGATTAGGTAAAGTTGAATCAACAAAACCTGATGGCTGTTCCACATAGACTTCTTCTTTAAGATTACCATTCAGAAATGCTGACTTGACATCCATTTGGTAAACTCTGAATCCTTGATAGGTTGCATAGGCAAGAAACATCCTTATGGCTTCCAGTCTGGCTACTGGAGCAAAGGTTTGATCAAAGTCAATACCTTCTTCTTGCCTATATCCTTTAGCAATCAGTCTTGCTTTATTCTTAATGATGACCCCTTGTTCATCCATCTTATTCCTGTAGATCCACTTGGTTCCTATTATATTGTGGTCTTTAGGTTTAGGAACTAGTTTCCAGACCTTGCACCTCTTGAACTGATTAAGCTCTTCTTGCATTGCTTCAGTCCATTGTGGATCTAGTATGGCTTCTTCAAACTTCTTAGGTTCAACTTGAGATAGAAAACTGGAGTAGATTGCTGTATTCAGGTTTCTGCTCCTTGTTTGTACTACTTGTCTTGGATCTCCAATAATCTGCTCTACTGGATGATCTCTAAGATGCCTATTGACTGGAGGCATCCTGACTTCTGGTTGAACCTCTTCAGCATCTCCATCATGCTGTACTCCTTGAACTTCATCAGCAATAGGTACATGTAGTTCTCCCCCTGGATAACAGTCATTGCCTTCTACTTGTTGTCTTGCAGTAGGTACTTCTTCTAGAGTAAGCTTGTCCATCTTCTTTGTTAAACCTGTGGGGCTGCATACACTACTAGACAACTCATTATTAATAAGTTTAGTCTCATCAAATACTACATGTATAGATTCTTCTACAACTTGTGTAGACAAGTTGTAGACTCTATAAGCCTTACTGTTATTGTTTTACCCAACAAAAATTCCCTCTTGGGACTTGGCAGCAAACTTAGTCAAGTAAGACTTTCCATTGTTAAGTATGAAGCATTTGCAACCAAAGATCCTGAAGTAGGATAGGTTTGGTTTTCTTCCTTTCACAACCTCATAGGGGGTCTTGTTGAGGCTTTTAGTGATGGTAGCCCTATTTATAACATGGCATGCAGTGTTAACTGCTTCAGCCCAGAAATATTCTGGTAGTGATGTATCACTTAATAGGGTTCTACCAGCCTCAATCAAGGTCCTATTCTTCCTCTCAGCAATGTCATTTTGCTGAGGTGTTCTAGGTGAAGAAAATTCTTGAAATATCTCAAATTCTTCACATAGTTTTGTCATGCTATCAGACTGAAATTCAGTGCCATGGTCACTTCTAATCTTGACCACTGTACTGTTTAGTTCATTCTGAATTTGCTTGACAAAGCTATAGAAGACACTAGGTGTTTCAGATTTCTGTCTTAAGAAGAACACCCAGGAAAACCTTGAGTAGTCATCTACAACTACAAAGGTATAGACCTTCCTACCTAAGCTGTGAACTGGCATTGGACCAAAGAGATTCATATGCAAGAGGTATAAACACCTCACAGCCTCTTTGTTTTCTATGCTTTTAAAGGTGGATCTTGTCTGCTTGCCCTTTTGACAAGCTGAGCAAATACCATCTTTAACACACTTAACTTGAGGACCATTCCTCACTAACTCTTTGCTAAAGAGTTTGCCAATTGTCTTGTAGTTAAGATGAGCAAGCCTCTTGTGCCATTTGACACAATGAGAGACTGTCTCATCAGCTACAAGACACACTGGAGAACCATTGTTCTCAACCATAATGTCTAAGCAATAGACATTCCTTTTCCTATAACCTATCAAAATGATCTCTTGATCAGTTGACCTCATGATATGACAACCATTTTTAACAAATGAGATGTCATACCCTACATCACTTAATTGACTTATACTTATTAGGTTGTATTTCAACCCTTTAACATAAGCCACTTGAGTAATGGTAACCAAGTTACTAGAAATGTTACCAAATCCTTTGATGATTCCTTTTTCAGAACCACCAAAGGTGACTTTAGGACCATCTTTTATTGGAATGTAGTCCCTTAGTAATCCTCTAGTTCCAGTCATATGTCTGGAACATCCACTGTCCAAGTACCATGTTGGGGCATGGCCACTTGGACTCACCTGCAAAACAGATTAATGAACCTTAGAACCCAAAGAATTCTTGGGTCCTTGGTACTTGTTAGTTTGCAACCTGACAAAGCTACCTACTGGTTTTCCAATAGGCAGTTTGCTACTCACTTTGGCACTAGCATTGTGCCAACAATCCATTGCAAAATGGCCAACTTTGCCACAACACCAACATTCAAACTTATTGTACCTTTGCTTAGGTACTGTCTTTGCTGTCTTATCTACAGCTGACTTGTTGAATGTTGGGGCTTTGCCCTTGGACTTGGACTTGGACTGCTCAGTCCTTGCAGGTTTAATAAAACCCAGTCCAGCCTTGCCTTTATGATGAACAAATTCATCAATTAAAGGTAGCACTGACTTAGGTTTAGAAAACCTAGCCACAAGCTCTCTCTCCTTCTGAAGATTAATCTCCAGACTCTTGATTTGATCATTTTTAAATGATATAGTACCCATCTGAATCACTGTTATGTGCTTCAGTCTGGCTATCTCATTAAGCTTTTGATCAAATAACTTCTCAGAATCTGTTGCAGCAGCTTTGAGATCAGCAATTTCCTTTGCCTGACTTTTGGCTAGGGATTTGCTCTTCTTATAAGCTTGCAACAGTACTTTATATTCATCTATCAGCTGATGAATATCTTCCTCAGACTCAGATACACTCTCTACACTAGATGATGATGAATCTGATTCTGTACTGGCACAAGAAACTGAACTTAAAGTTGAACTTTGTACCTTACTGGGTCCTGGCTGCTCCAGGATTTTGTCATTTTCAGTTAATGCCATCAGTTCTTGGCACTGACAGTCTTCTTGCTCATATATAGAATCCATAATCTGCATGAATTCTTCTTCTTCTTCTTCAGCAAACAGCCATATGTATGCCTCAGCATCTGACTCAGTTTCTGAAGAAGAAATATCTGACAGAGTCTTCTCCTTTTTGTCAACAAATGACTTTTCTTTCTTGCCTTTAAAATGAGTTTTCTTCCTGTCACTAGACTCCTTTCTCTTTTCTGGACAATCTGCAACAACATGACCTTGTCTGTTGCAGCAATAGCACACTATTTTTGAAACAGTTGCCTTGCTAGATTTAGTCCTCTTCCTGTCCTTCTTTGAAGCATTTTTGTTCTGATAGAAGTCTTCTTTTTCCTGTGAAGTAGAAGGCTTTGTCCTCCACTGTTTCTTCTTCAAGAACTTCTGAAAATGTCTAGTGAAGGCAGCAAAGTCTTCATCACTTTCACTGCTTTCAGACTTTGTGCTGACAGACTCATCTGACTCTGATTCAACTACCTTTGGAGGTGGAGTTGGTGACTTATTCCTGTACTTTCTGGGGGCTTCTGTCTTGAAAGCTACAGTTCTTTCCTTATGTTCATTTCTTGTTGATTTCTCCTCCTCTTTCCTCACTGTCAACTGCATTTCATATGACAGCAATTTGCCAAACAGTGTAGGTGGAGGAATTTCTCCCAACTTAGCCATTTCTCTAATGGCACAGATCTTGGTGTCCCAATCTTTAGTTAGGGACCTTAGAAACTTGTCATTTAGTTCATAATTACTGAACTCTCTTCCATAAGACATGAGTTCATTCACTATCCTATAGAACTTCTTATAGCACTCAGTTATGTTGTCATCCTTTCCTTGTCTAAAACTTTCATACTCTTGATTTAGCAAGGATTTTCTGTCTTGCCTTACTTCTTCAGAACCCTCCATATACACAATAAGAGTATCCCACATCTCTTTAGCTGTCTTACAGTGTATTAGATTCTGAAAAGTTGCATCATCTATGGCACTCACTATAATGTTTTGAGCCCTTTTGTCCATGGTGGCTAGGACAATCTCATCCTTTGTCATTTCAGAGAAATCATTTGGTGTTCTCTGATTTGCATCTAGAACTGATATCTTCATGGGCACATATGGCCCCTCTTTTACTGTGATGTAAATCCTAGGGTCTGAGACTTCCATAAACAGCCTTACCCTTTCTTTCCAGATCCCAAAAAACTCTTTCCTACATATAGGTAATTTCATGGATCCCAATTCCTTGTGATTGTCTGTGGAACCCATGGTTCTTGATTTTCTTGAATCTGTAATTTGACTTAGACTGAAACTGCCAATCAGGATCTCCTCAGACTGTTAGTCCTTTTTTGAGGAACCTGGCTCTGATACCACTTGAAAGATATAGTACCTAAACACCTAGAGGGGGGGTGAATAGGTGACCTAATTCTTTGTTAACTTTTTATGGCAGCAATCAGTTAATTTCACAGAATTATATCTACTATAACACAGCACATATGCAACAATCACAGCCAACAACAATCACACAGTAGACACAAAGTTTTATAGTGGTTCCCCAAGCTTTGGGTACATCCACTTTCCCCCTTCGCCTATCTAGTAGTGTACTAGATTCGGCCAAACTCCTCCACTATCTCAGAACCCAAACTGGTTCCTACACCTCAGGCCCAAGGCCCTACAACTCAGCTTTTTCACAAAGCCTACACTCAGCCACAAAGGTCTACACTCAGCCACCAAGGCCTACACTCAGCCACCAAGGCCTACACTCAGCCACCAAGGCCTACACTCAGAGATATAACTCTCCTACCCTCAGCCTTTATAATTGCAGGCTTATAATCTCAGATCTCTAAGGATCCTACAAGTTATAATGAATACAAAATGTATAAACTCAACAACTTAGATAAAAGAGAGATAAGTTGTGAGATTCTTGATGAGTTCTTGGAAGAACTCAGCTGGACTCAATCTGACTTAGCTTTCTTCAAAGCTTCTTGAAAGTAGAACTCAATAAGATTGACTCCTTCTGCAGTTGATCCTTGATCTCTGCTTCTTAAGATTCAGACTAATCTGAATCCTTCTTCTCAGTTGGGTTCCAACAGCTGATTTCTTGGATGGAGCTCTCTCTCTCCAACTTCTTAGATCTGCACTTGATTCTTCAAGGAATAGCTAGATCTTCTTTGTTGAATACTTGATTAATAATTTGAACTTTGACAACTTCAACAACCCTTTGATCAATCAATTTCTATAGACAGCATATGTCTATTTATAGGCCTTCTTCATGGTAACCGGCTGGTCCGGTCCATAACTGAATTCTGACAACTCTGACAGGTGTTGTAGACCGGCTGGAATGGCAGCTGTCAAGTCATCCAGTCAGTTCTTGAAAATTCTGTAACTGTCTTTAAGTGTCGAGACTTTCTGTCTTTAAATGTCGACACTTATAGACCAAGTGTCGACACATGTTGTCTAAGTGTCGACACTAGTCTACAAGGTGTCGACACAACTCCTTGTGTTGTTGACTCTCTATCTCGACACTGCTTCTCCTTCATGTGTCGACACTGAAATTGAGTGTCGACACAACTACTTGTTCTTCAGAATTTTGCTGAATTCTTCTAAGTATCGACACAACACCTTTGTGTCGACACATCTTCATGTGTTTTATCTGTCAAGTGTCGACACTGCTTCTTGGTGTCGACACATGTCTTTATTATTGATACTTGTTGAGTGTCGACATATTGCTTTGGGTGTCGACACTTACATCTTCAGTCGAGACTCTGGCTGAGTGTCGACACATTCCCTTAGTGTCGACACTTGTACTTAGAATATTCTTGAACTTTGTTGTTCTTTGCTAAGTGTCGACACAGCTCCTTGTGTCGACACTTTCTTCAAGTGTTGAGTCTTCAGCTAAGTGTCGACACATTGTTCTGGGTGTCGACACTTACTTCCAGTGTTGACTCTTCTGCTAAGTGTCGACACATTGTTCTGAGTGTCGACACTTGTACTTAGTCTCTGCTGACTTTTGCTGAGTGTCGACACAGCTTCACTGGGTGTCGACACAACTGTTAAGTGTCGACACAACTTTACTGGCTTTTCTTCATTGAGTGTCGACACAGCTCCTTGTGTCGACACTTTCTGTCTGGTGTCGACTCAGCATCCCTGGTGTCGACACAATGACTCCAAGTGTCGACACTGCTTGCCTGGGTGTCGACACAAGTCTTCTTAAGTGTCGACATTTTCCCTCTGGGTGTCGACACATGTACTTAGAAACTTTTGCTTCAGTCCTGCAAATACTTAACCTGCACAAGTAACTCAAAATACATCAAATACATTTTGATGTATATCATTGAGTTGGGTGAGGCTTCTTCAAATCAGGTACATTTAAACCAATGTACCAACAGTGTCGACACATACAGGCTGTGTCGACACTCAATGAAGAAATGTCTAAAGAATCTGTGTCGACACCCAAAGGAACTTTGTCAACATCAAAAGTGTCGACACTAGGAGGCTGTGTCGACACTCAGCAAATTTCAACAAAGTCTAAGTACAAGTGTCGACATAATGAAGAATGTGTCGACACACAGCAAAAGTCTCAACACATGAAAAAAGTGTCGACACTAGGAGGCTGTGTCGACACTCAGCAAATTTCAATAAAGTCTAAGTACAAGTGTCGACACAAAGGAGATGTGTCGACACTCAGCAAAAGTATCAACACATAAGACATGTGTCGACACCAAGAAGATGTGTCGACACTTAACAAGTTCAACACAAGAAGATGTGTCGACACAAAGGAGTTGTGTCGACACTTAGCAGAATTCAACTAAGTACTAAAGAACAAGGAGTTGTGTCGACACACAATATCAGTGTCGACACATTCTGAAGAAGCAGTGTCGAGAAGTAATTTCTACAACACAAGGAGTTGTGTCGACACCATAAAGGCTAGTGTCGACACTTAGTCTACTTGTGTCGACACTTGGTCTATTTGTGTCGACACTTAAAGACTGACTGTCTCGACACTTTCAGACAGTTACAGAAATTTCAAGAAGTGACTGGATGACTTGACAGCTGTCATTCCAGTCGGTCTACTGCAACTGTTAGAGCTGTCAGAAAGTTGTTAGAAACTGGATCAGCCGGTCACCATGAAGAAAGCCTATATAAAGGCTTATTCTGTCAACGGAAGATGATGATTAACTACAATCAATTGAAGTGATCAGAAGATCTAAGAAGTTGGAGAGAGAGAGCTCTTTCTAAGAAGACAGCGGTTGAACCAAACTGTGAAGAAAGTTTCAGATTAGATCTGATTCTTAAGTCAGCAGTGATTGAAGATCATCTGCATAGAGACTCAACCCTACTGTGTTCTAAATTCAAGAAGCTTTGAAGGAAGCTAAGGGAGGTTGATCTCAGCAAAGTTCTTCCAAGAACTCATCAAGAAACTTATCAACTCTTCTCTCTCATTCTGAGTTGTGGGTTTATACTTTGTAATTTTAATTTCTTGTAGGATCCTAAGAGATCTGAGTTATAAGCCTGAAATTATAAAGGCTGAGTGGTAGGGCATGTGTGCCTGAGTGTAGGAGATTCATTTCTCTGAGTATAGGGCTTGTAGAAGGCTGAGTGTAGGCCTTGTTGGCTGAGTGTAGGTCTTGGTGAAGACTGAGTGGTAGGGCTTTGAGCCTGAGTTGTAGGAACCTATTTGGGGTTCTGAGTGTAAGATCTGAGGATCTGAGGAATAGTGGAGAAGTTTGGCCGAATCTAGTACACTACTAGATAGGCGAAGGGGGAAAGTGGATGTACCCAGACCTTGGGGAACCACTATAAAACTGTGTGTACTCTGTGTGTGCCTTATTCTGTGATTGCTGTATTGTATTGCTGTGAAGAATTGCATATAATTCTGTGTTTCTGCCATTAAAGTTTAAAAAGATTAAGTGCACTTATTCACCCCCCCCCCCCTCTAGGTGTTTAGGCACTAGTTCTTTCAGCTCATCTGTGGGGGAGAGGTCCTGTTTCTTGGTTCTGCACTACCCCGAGCGCGGCTCGGCCCCAGGTAGACTCGCTGCCTGGCTCCTACTAGCTGGCAGGTCCGAAGGCTCGCCTGTGGGGGAGAGGTCCTGGTTCTTTGTTCTGCACTACCCCGAGCGCGGCTCGGCCCCAGGTAGACCTGCTGCTTGGCTCCTACTAGCTGGCAGGTCCGAAGGCTCGCCTGTGGGGGAGACGTCCTGGTTCTTGGTTCTGCACTACCCCGAGCGCGGCTTGGCCCCAGGTAGACCCGCTGTCTGGCTCCTACTAGCTGGCAGGTCTGAAGGCTCGTATGTGGGGGAGAGGTCCTGGTTCTTGGTTCTACACTACCCCGAGCTCGGCTCGGCCCCAGGTAGACCCGCTGCGCAGGCTCTCATCTAGCTGGCAGGTCTGAAGGCTCGCCTGTGGGGGATAGGTTTGGTTTGAGGAAACTTCATCGGTACCCCGAGCTCAGCTCAGCCCCAGGTAAACTCGCTGCGCAGGCTCTCATCTGGCTGGCAGGTCCGAAGGCTCGCCTGTGGGGGATAGGTTTGCTTTGAGGAAACTTCATCGGCACCCCGAGCTCAGCTCGGCCCCAGGTAGACCCGCTGCGTAGGCTCTCATCTAGCTGGCAGGTCTGAAGGCTCGCCTGTGGGGGATAGGTTTGGTTTGAGAACTTCATCGGCACCTAGAGCTCGGCTCGGCCCCAGGTAGACCCACTGCGCAGGCTCTCATCTAGCTGGCAGATCTGAAGGCTCGCCTGTGGGGGATAGGTTTGGTTTGAGAACTTCATCGGCACCCCGAGCTCGGCTCGGTCCCAGGTAGACCCGCTGCGCAGGCTCTCATCTAGCTGGCAGGTCCGAAGGCTCGCCTGTGGGAGATAGGTTTGGTTTGAGAACTTCATCGGCACCCCGAGCTCTGCTCGGCCCCAGGTAGACCCGTTGTGCAGGCTCTCATCTAGCTGGAAGGTCCGAAGGCTCGCCTGTGGGGGATAGGTTTGGTTTAAGGAAACTTCATCGACACCCCGAGCTCGGCTCGGCACCAGGTATACCCGCTGCGCAGGCTCTCATCTAGCTGGCGGGTCCGAAGGCTCGCCTGTGGGGGATAGGTTTGGTTTGAGAACATCATCGGCACCCCGAACTCGGCTCGGCCCCAGGTAGACCCGCTGCGCAGGCTCTCATCTAGCTGGCAGGTCCGAAGGCTCGCCTGTGGGAGATAGGTTTGGTTTGAGAACTTCATCGGCACCCCGAGCTCGGCTCGGCCCCAAGTAGACCCGCTGCGTAGGCTCTTATTAGCTGGCAGGTCCGAAGGCTCGCCTGGGGGGAAGGGATTAGCTTCGCGTGTTCAGGAGATTGCAAAATATTTGGTTTCATTATTTCACAATATCTTGAGGAATTTTGTACTTATTGTAAGGAGTGGTATAAGGGCAATCCAATAGCAGTGAGCAAAAATTTATTGAGTGGTTCAACAAGATCAGAAGGGACATGGAGAGATTAGTGGGCATAAGTGCAGTTTTCAGTTTCTCTCAAAATTTTTCTTTGGGTCGGCTCCCACTTGCCGGATACTTGGGGTTAGACATTTCTTTCCGAGCTTGTGACAACCTCGAAAAGAGCGGGGATTGTGTACAACCCCATATCCGGTCGAGCGGGATCCTCCCCAAGTGGCGGACTTGGGGCGCGTTATGAGCGACGTCTTGGTGCAGCCCCGTTCGAAGACGTGCGGGTGCTCGTGCATGAGCGTGGAGGTTTGATTTGTAAACATTTTTTATAAACATTTGATATATTAATATTAAAATATATTAATATTATATTTATTAATATCATTATATATTATATATACTTTCATATAAAAAAGAGAAAAGAGGGATAAAAGAAGGGGCAGCGGGGGTACGGGAAAAAAAGGGAGGAGGGGGAAAAAGGAAAAGAGGAAGGAAGAGATCGGGTTTTCTGCTCTCCCCCGCTAGGGTTCGGCCAGGAGGTAGCCGACGCCATCACCTCTCTCTCGCCGCCGCCGCCTGAAGTGGTCGCCCGTCCACCTCCCTCTCTCACTCTCGGCCTGGAGCAGCAAGGAGCCGCCCGCCTCCCCCTATCTCTCCGGCCGCCGCCTCAGCAAGGAGCAGGCCGCCCGCCCCCTCTCTCTCTCTCCGGCCACCGCCTAAGCAAGGCCGGCCGGCCCTCCCTCTCTCCCGTCGGCCTGGATCAGCAACCCCCACCCCGGCCCTCTCTCTCTCTTCGTCTCCTCCGTCTAGGGCCAAAGCAAGCCGGTCTGGAGCTCCTCTCCCGGCGCCGCCTGCAACTAGGCTGGCCGGGAGCTCCTCTCCCGGCACCGCTTGGAGCTAGGCCAGTCGGGATCAGCTTCTCCCGTAGCCGCTTGAAATTGTGGAAGCCAGGACAACCTTCGCCGACGCCACTTGGAGCATGGTCTGCCATGGAGAGGCTCTGCCATGGAGGGAAAAATCATTCGGAGCTTTCAACTCTCCCGCGGAGGTCGGATCCGTGCATGGACAACCACTACGGACGCTAGACGTGGAGCCTCGGGCAATGAGCGCGGTTGCGGCCCCGCCAAACACGCGTCAAGGGTAACGATGTTTCTACTTGGGCAGGTGAAGCCCTCAATTAACATATTTGCATGGAAGTCACTCTCCACCAACGGGTGGGGGAAGGGAGCTCTCTGACGGGTTGACTTATACGTCCCTGCAATTAACTGTGTTAGCACCCGGAAGCGTGAGTACGGGTTTAGGCATGCTGTGTGAAGCCCATCCGGACATGTGAGCCGGATTGGTGATGTTCTAGGGTTCCCGGAGAAGACTCCGAGGAAATTGTATATTATCTATTTGCAGGAAATGCGCACCATAGGCCCCAAAAAGGGGTGTGTGTAATATGTTTGGTCAGCTTATATTAGCCGACGTTTGTTCAGCTGGCAGGCGCCTGACGAGACGTTAGCGTACAGGTGTTGCAGTACCAAGCGGGTAGTAGCGGGCTTAAGCCCAAGCTTGTGCCGGCCCTCGAAGGCCTATTTTTGCATATATTGTCGGCCTGCGTGTCGAAGTATGAAATTCATATTCTTGTAATATTTTATAATATCTGTGATGCTCTGTGTATGTGTAGCTTTCTTCTTCGTATTAGGCGGGCGGTGTTCTTGTGAACCGCTCGCCACGTGGGGGACCCGAGTTATAGTTGCCGGGAAGCCCCTGATGGCCTGTTGACACCTTTTTAGAATAGCGGAATTACGTTGTTAGTGGCCTAACTTGGGCAGCGTATCGTGGAATTGCCCGACGAGTTTGCGCCATCAGTAGGGCGGGTGAGGAGCATTTTGTGTAGACCCAAGGAGACACATCTGGATAGGAGAGAGTTGATCTCGAGATTCTCCTTAGATATTCCGGTCGGCCGAGAGTGCCCTCCGAAGGTGTCTTAGCTCAGCCTTTGGCTTGGGAGGGGAAGAGTTTGTTAGTCTTCCGGGTATGCGGTGGGTCCTCCACGCTGAGACCTTGGGTCTGTCCCTTGTGTTCCTAATCTTGTGCCTAGATCGTTCGCTTGAGGTTAGTAGGTGCGCGGTCACCCCTCTTTTGGGACCCCGAACTCCATAGAGGTCATTTTTGGCTTCAACAGTATGGGCACTCTTATACGATGAGTTACTTTTATGTAACTCGATCCTTGACTTATAAGCTTGTATGGGCATGCTTATAAGTTAAGTTACTTTCTTGTTGTAGACACATGTACTTGATAGTTTGTTATTGTTTATGTAGAACTGCTAGAATAAAATGCTATTAATCTTATTGTATCATTACCACCTGCTTGTACATGTTATACTAGTTATTATACTTATACTCTTGCTCTTTTCTCCGTCCGGTGTCGAGGAGTCGCCGGGGGAGCGGATGTGAAGCCACTTAATCTTTTCGACTAACGGTTGCTACGTCTCCCTTTTTAGGAGGTCACCCCGCAGGTAGAGCAGTCGCAGACTTTGCAGCAGGACAGCCAAGCCAGGACGACAGGGCCTGATGTGACGGTGTCGTCGCTACCGTCAGTTACGTATGTGAGTGTTGAGCGACTCTGATGTAGCCCATTTGGGCAACTTTATAGCTGTACTCTGATATTGTAGAAGCATGTTTTAGCTTCACTTATTTGATGTATTTGGACAAATATGCTTAGTGTGGATTTGACTTCTCTCTCTCACTTTTATATTATGGTTGGGTTGTCATGTATATATTGATATTGGTTGTAGCCAGCGGAATAGGTGTCTTGTAGTACAGGTTAGCCCGTGTGCTAATGCTACCGCAAGACGACTGTTTTGGGCATAAGACCCCCCCCCCCCCCCCCCCCCCCTTCGTGACGTGTTTTGGGATCCGGGAGGGGGGGTCTTACAGCATCAAGGTGGGCACCGCCAGCAATATATACATATAAGTACTCAAAATAACCGTGAAAAATATAAATCGATATTACAATTTTTATTTTATAAAAAAAATTACATTTTGACGTAAAAACATTAATTTCTCGTTTTTTCTCTTTCTACTCTCTTCCCTTCTCTCTTCATATCTCTCTCTCTCACCCCCCTCTCTCTCCGCCCATTTTTCCTCTACCTTCGTCATCTCTCTCTTATTCTCACTCCCCCTCTCTCTCCTCCTCCTCTCTCTCACGTAGGAACATGATTTATTTGATTAGATCAAATGGTCAAAACTTAAAGTATAGTGTGTTTCAAGATATGTATATTGTTTTATATATATAAGATATATATAAATTATAAAAATAGATTAGCATATAATTTTTTATAGTAATAATAATTATTTTTAATGATTAAAAAAATATATTCTAAATATTAGAAAAAATAATAAACAAATTGCATAATAAAAAATATTAATAAAACGTCATTATTGCTTTGTCAAAAAGTTCTCTGTTTTGAACAACTCTGCAAACACAAACTATTCGAACAAATCTTCATTTACATTAATCAGTTTTCAAATGTTTCATTTACAAACATGTATTTACAACAGTTATTTTTACAAGCACAACCGTTCTCTCAAATGAAATCTAAATTAATAAGCGAAATCGCAACCAGTTATTGGCTAGTCGCACCCCAAAATCTCCTAATTTTTCGCGTTTTTTCGAAATACGCCTGGTACATGCAATTTCAGGAAAAGTGTTCAACACAAAAGTTATAGATTTCGTCGAGATTTACAACATTTGTGGTGAACACTTTTCCTGAAATTGCATGTACAATGCGTATTTCTGAAAGACATAAAATCCAGCCATATTTCCAATGTACGCCTCGTACATGCATTTTTAGGAAAAATGATCAACACAAAAGTTGTAGATCTACAACTTTTGTGTTGAGCACTTTTTCTAAAATTGCATGTAAAAAGGGTACTTTGAAAAAACGTGAAAAATTAGAAGATTTTTGAGTACGACTAACCAATAACGAGTTACAGTTAAGATTCGTCAATTAATATTGTCAATTGCCATTACATTTCCCATAATGTGAGAAATAAATCAAATAATAAGAATTAAAGACGTGCTATCCTTCTTTTCAATTTTCATAACGTGGCTCCCGCTTTCTTCCAGGCCAATCAATATACATGTATTTATAATGCACAACACAGCAAACGGCAGTCCATACCCAATCGGCTCTGTCTCCGACATGACCGTCACCCTTCTCCACCGGAGATCGCCAGATCTCCGCCATCATCCAAACAAGACCACCGCCATCCTATCCACTCCGACAGTGAAGAGCAGCCTCCTTTCCATCTCCACCTCCTTCCTCCTCCTCATCCTGCTCACCATCTGGTGCTTTTACGCCCTTCTCTCCAACTCCTTCCACCTCTGCTTCTCCTCCCGCAAGCTTGACGTCTTCTGCATCTCCGGCGGAACCGGAGTCGTCGTCGATAACCTTCAACTCTCTCGCTCCTTTGGCCTCCTTCTCCCCTCCCATGCCGACTCTTCCGAAAACAGGACTATAGCTAGCTCAAAACAGAGGACTTCTTCTTCCATCAACAGCCGGCAGAAGGAGGTCGCGGACGGCATTAATTCAGTTGAAGAATACATTCATACGATCCGCTCTTGGGCGACAGCAAACACCACTTTTGTCGCGCCGTCCTGCGACGGCCGGGGAGTCTTTGTCTACGATCTCCCGGCGAAATTCAACAAGGATATCGTGGCCAAATGCGGCGAGCTCCTTCCTTGGAGCGACCTCTGCGAGTACTTCTCCAACGACGGACTCGGCGTTGCCATTTCCGGGCTCGGTCCTGGCTGGCACCGTACCCACCAGTACTCACTCGAGCCCATCTTTCATTCCCGGGTCCTCCGGCACCGGTGCCGGGTCTCTGACCCGGCAAAGGCGGCGCTTTTCTACGTTCCCTTCTACGCCGGCTTAGATGTCCTCCATTGGCATTTCATCAACGCCTCTGTTTCAGATAAAGATTCACTCAGCGCAGAGCTGGTGCAGTGGCTCGAGGCCCGGCCGGAATGGGCCCTGCACGGCGGCAGAAACCACATGTTTGTGCTGGGGAAGATCTCTTGGGACTTTCGTCGAACAGGTGATGGGCAATGGGGAAGCCGGTTTCTTTCTCTTCCCCAAATGCAACCACCATACAAATTCCTCATTGAGCGGCAGCCATGGGAAGTAAATGAGATAGGAGTACCACATCCCACCCATTTCCACCCTCATTCAGACGATCAAATTGAGGCCTGGCAGGCTAGAGTTGCCGGCGCAAAGCGGGGGACAATGGTTAGCTTTGTCGGAGCGGCGAGGCCGGAAGCCTCAGAGAGCATAAGGTCCAAAATTATACGGCAATGCGCTGCAGCGGGAGGTACTGGGGAGTGCCGCTTTGTCGACTGCGGCGGCGGTGGCTGCGGCGAGCCAAAGGAGGTGGTGGAGACATTCATGAGATCAGAGTTCTGTTTGCAGCCTCCGGGAGATAGTCCAACGAGGAAGTCAGTGTTCGATGGGCTTGTGGCCGGTTGCATTCCGGTGCTTTTTGACCCTTTCACCGCTTACTACCAGTATCCGTGGCACCTGCCGGAGGATCGCCGGCGGTACTCTGTTTTTTTAGACCAGGAGGAGGTGAGGGAGGGGAGGGTGGATGTGGTGGAGAAGCTGAGGGCGGTGTCTGTGAAGGAGAAGGAGGAGATGAGGAGATACATCATTTATGAGCTCCTTCCTGGACTTGTTTATGGGGATGCAGGCTCAGAGTTCAGAAGGTTTAGGGATGCATTTGGAATAGTGATGGATAATATGATTGAGATGGTTTCTAGAAATAAGGGGTAATATTGTCATATCATATTTGTCTAAAAGTCAAAAGACTTCAAATTCACTTGAATACGATAATGATTTTAGAACTCTTCACAAATATTGTTGTTGCGGGCCTCTCGAGGCTCCTGTAGACTGGTCTAAGGATCTGTTTGAGGGAACTTATTTTCACCGGTAAACTGATTACGACCGCATGAAACGGACCTTATAACCGTTTGACTGGTTAAAATAAGTACCCACAAACGGAGCTTAAATTGCACCGTCTTACCCTGGAGAGCGGTCGAGCACGCAAACAGCCACAGAGAAGGGAAATCTGACAAGAGAATGTTTTTAACATGTAAAACTCATCAACTTGGTGAAAGACCACGTAGTCAGATTGGTGTCGACCAAACTTCCACTATTTGTTATCGTGCTACAGGGTCTTTGAAGAAAGCGGAGGCGATAGACTGCTTCTCGTTACGATTATTAGAGAGAGAGATTACTGGGCTCGAAAGGTGACAAGTCACCTCTCACAGAAATAATTCTTTTTCTGCTACAATGGGTGATATACACTTTTGAGCGAACTGAGGACTTCATCTGTTGCTTGGAGGCTTGAGCGGCGCGCTATGCGTACCTTGTCTCTGTGGCTTGTCTCTTATTGCGTTCTAAGGAGTCTAGGGCGGCTGACTTATTGTATGGGGATTGTCGTTGACTATAAGGCGTTATGCGCACAGAGCGTGTTGGAATTTGCCTTAGAAGTGCTCTTGCGTTTTGAAGTAGGACTTGTGTTTTGTCGGTTTCAGTTTGGTGAAAGCGTGTTCTTAGAAGTTGTCTTGAAGGCAGGACACATAGAACACACACTGGGAGCAGAGCACGCATAGGCGTATTTGAAACGGAGTGCAAGGGGCGCGCTTGGAGCAGTCTTATGAGCGGAGCACACATTTGGATCGGTCTTGAGAGTGGAGCACGTGGAAGTGCGCACGGGGAGTACTTGGAATGGAGTGGACGGCGGCGCGCTCAGAACAGATTAGTGTGCTCGGGAACGTGCAAGTAAGCGACACGCACGGATGTGCGCAACGAAGAGGCGCGCATGTGAACGTGCAATGAAGCAGAGATGGTGGGAGGACAGAGAATTATCGTAGGAAAAATATGCGAGCAGAAAGAAAGTCATAGGAGAAATGGGAGAGGAGAGAGAAAATCATAGGAGAAAATCTGCAGAGAGAAAAGGTGGAAATGAAGGAGGGCTCGGGGTTCTATTTATATGCCTCATATGTAGTTATGGTGGTTACACGACTATTTGCATACTGTAACCATCGTAATTATTATTTGCAGACCAACATTTCACAGTTAATTCGCGATTATTTTATTAATTTTATTAAATGCAGACCGGCCTTATTTTTGACTACGCACTCTCACTGTAGTATCCCCCCCTCAAACCTTTTGCACGGGTCGGGCCGGAGGGGTACTACTGGCCCAAGACGTCCACTCAGTGCTCTTAGGGGAAACGATCCACCCTATCTAAGCACTAGTTGGTCGCCTTGCTCGACTCGAATCATAACATTCACAACCCATCAAAGTATAGCGGAAGCATTAACAGGAAACCACTGCAGATATGTATATTACATCAAATAAATACAGAGATTCTAGGGCCGAAGCCTAAGCGTTCATATAAGCTCGTGGGCTATATACATGTACTACATATAACCCTCACACTCTAACTCTCTATGATGTTCGGCGGTATTCACGTCTCTAAACTCTGGGAACAGTGGGGGTGCATCTGCTCGAGTAGTCCTAGCCGTTGGCGTAAGCTCCAGCGGCAACGAGTCAGTACGGTGCTTCATTTCCTGTGAATGGTTATTTAGATAATTGTTAGTCACAAAACTAAGTGAAAAAAAATCTCCTCCCCGGATCCATATCTTGGGGACGAGCACACACTCACCTGTTAAAGTTGGAGACCGGGCGGTCTGTCTTGGCGAGTTGGAGACCGCGCGGTCTGGCGGCTTGACTCGTCGGCTTGTTAACCGGGCGGTCTAGCGATCTTCACCGGCGACCTATCTGCTTCTCCTATGGTTAGCCGTGCGGTTAGCCCTTCTGTCTAACCGCGCGGCTTGTGCGGTTTACCTTGTACAGTCCGCTTAACTTGTATTTTTTAGTCCCACATCTCTTATTTGTACTCTCTCTTCTCTCCTCCATTCTATATAAGGGAGGGCATACCTTTGTAATAGACATCAATTTTGGATAATAAAATTTCGATTATTCAAAAGTTATTCTGCTTGTTCTCTCTTTTGCTGCTTTCTAACATGGTATCAGAGGGCTCGATCTACTCCTCCTGATTCTGTGTCTTACTGTCTGCCCGGCTTGTAGTGCCGGTTTGCCTTCTATTCGCGCGGCCTATTCTCTAGCCGTTCGAATTCTTCTGCTCGCCCGGCCTGTTCTCTAGCCGGCCGACTTCTTCTGTTCGCACGGCCTGTCCTCTAGCCGTTCGACCTCTTCCCCTCTGTTTGTGTCTGCAGCTAGGTCGTGGCCCTTCTGGCCGCTGGATTTATTCCCTTGAGACCGCTGCCGCCCTTCTTTCTCTGCGCGGGTTGTTTCCTACCCGCTGCCTCCTATCACAGCGACCTGTTTTTTGTCCCTGCTCCTGTTCGTGCGGCTTGTCCTCTAGCCGCTCGACTTCTTCCCCTCTGCTTGCGTCTGCGGTTTGGTCGTGGCTTTTCTGGCCGCTGGTTTCTACCCTCGAGACCGCTGCAGCTTTTCTTCCTATCCGTGCGGGTTGTATCCTAACCGCCCGGCTTCCCCTGTTTCCAGCTGCGATGGCTAATTCTGATGCCTCTACTGCCACCACCTCTGTTGCCAATCCGGCACCTCCTCTTCCCCCTACTCCTTCCGGGAACCTTGGGACCGTTTCCAAACTTGTTGGCTCCAACTACCCGGACTGGAGCGTCTCTTTCACCTTTCTTCTTCGCTCACAACGCAAACGCCACCACCTCGTTGATGACCCACCTCCTATCACTTCCCCTCTCTTTGATGACTGGGATGCCAGTGACGCGCTTGTGCGTACTTGGCTTGCGAACAGTCTTTCTGATGAGTGCCTTCCCGTCATACGTCATGATGAGACGGTCAAGGCCGCTTGGCTTCATCTTGCCGCTTTGTACTCCAAAGGGGCTCAGACTTCCCGCATCTATACGTTGTATGCGGACCTCTTTGCCCGTCCCACCTTGTCTCCTGCTGCTGCCTACCAACAGGTCCAGGCTCTTGGGGCTGAGATTCTTCAGAATCGCCCCTTTTCTGCGGATTTGGCTCAACAACACAAGCACTTCCAGGAGCTTCTGGTTGTGTGTTATCTGCTCCGGCTTCCCGATACTTATGACATGATCCGCCAGCAAATTCTGGGTGAGGCTGACTCTCCCACTTTAGATGCCACCGCTGCCCGCATCGCTGCTGTTACCTCTCTCCTTCAGCGCCCGCTATTGCCCGCTCCTTCTCCCCCACCGGACCACTATTCTCATCACGCTCAGCGCAGTGGCTCTGGTAGTCGCGGCCATCAGACCGGCGGCCGTGCTTCTTCCCGCTACATCTGTTCTCATTGTGGCCGCACCGGCCATACTTTCGAACGCTGCTGGACAAAGCATCCTCATCTTCGCCCCTCCGGTGACTCTTCCAAGCCATCTGCCTCTGTTGTGACTTCTTCAGGTAGTGCCCACGTGGTGACTCAAGGTAAATGGCTTATCGACTCTGGTGCCACTAATCACATGACGGGCAACCCTCAGTGCTTCTCCTTGCTCGAACATCATGATCGGTTGCCCCCGGTCCTAGTTGCGGATGGTTCTCCCTCCCCGGTTCATGGCACGGGCGTGGTTCATGTTACTCCCTCACTAAGCCTAGCGGACACTCTCTATGTGCCCAAGTTTCCGTGCAATCTGTTGTCTGTTACCTCTTTATGTAAACAGCTTTAGTGTTCTGTGACATTTACACCCACTTCTTGTTCTTTTCAGGATCCGAGCTCCCACCGGACGATTGCTACTGGGACTGAGAGCGGCGGCCTCTACTTCCTCGACAATGTTTCCGCCTTATCTGCCTTCTCCTCTTCCTGTACGGATCTTCTGCAGTGGCATCTCCGTCTCGGTCATCCTCCTCCCCGTATACTACATCAGCTTCTGCCGCACCTCCTTCCATCCAGTACTCCTCTCCAATGCGACGCCTGTCAACTCGGCAAGCATCACCGTTCCTCCTTCCCGCCGAAGCTCGGACGGGGTTCTACTCGCCCTTTTGATCTTGTTCACTCTGATATCTGGGGACCTGCTCCTACCCTCACCGTTGGTCGGGGTAGTTCTTATTTTGTAACATTTATAGATGATTTCTCTCGTTGTACTTGGGTGTATCTCCTCAGAGATCGCTCTGAACTTTTAGATGTATGGATTTCCTTTTATCAGTTGATTAAAAATCAGTTCAATCTTTGTATTAAAACTCTTCGTTCTGATAATGCTAAGGAATATCTCAGTCATGCTTTTACTTCCTTTTGTGTACAACATGGCATTATTCATCAGACTAGCTGTGTTTACACCTCCCAACAAAATGGGGTGGCGGAACGCAAAAACCGTCACCTCCTCGATGTGGCCCGCACTTTAATGACCCAGATGCATGTCCCTCGTTCGTATTGGGGCTATGCCGTTCTCCTTGCCTGCTACCTCATCAATCGTCTTCCCTCCACCCTTCTCCGCGGGAAAACGCCCTTCTCCATTCTCTATCCGGACAAGGAGCCCTTTCCTCTCCCTCTCCGTATCTTTGGCTGCACTGCCTTTGTCCATACGCCATCTGCCACCCGTGATAAGCTTTCCCCCCGCTCCACCAAATGTGTCTTTCTGGGGTACTCCACCACTCAGAAAGGCTATTGTTGCTTTAACCCTGTTCTTCGTCAGCAGTTCGTCTCTGCTGACGTTACCTTCTTCGAGAATGCCTCCTACTTCTCCGCTCCCTCCTCCTCTCCTTCCCCACCTTCTGACTCTCCTACTATTCCCTTCGTTCCCTTGTCTCCTACCGCGATACCCCCTCCTCCTCCCTCTCCGTCTCCTCCTCTCGCTCCTCCTCTCTCCCCCCCGTCTCCACCTCCACCTCCATCTCCACCCTCTACGCCGCCGTCGCTCTCTTCTCTCGGGCCAGCTCTCTCTGCCACGGACGCTCCGGATCCCGAGGGGGCTGCCGACCTGGATCTCCCTGTGGCGCTTCGCAAAGGGGTGCGGACATGTACCCTTCACCCCCTGGCTGCTGTTGTTTCCTATGATCGTCTCACACCTTCTCGCAGGGCCTTTGCGCTGGCTATCTCTGCTACTGCCACGCCTCGTTCCTATCAGGAAGCCCTTGCGATTCCCCATTGGAAGCTGGCCATGGATGAGGAAATGGCGACTCTCACGGAGCGGGGGACATGGACTCTTGTTCCCCCTCCCTTTGGTACTGATGTTGTTGGCTGTCGCTGGGTCTTTGTGGTCAAATTTGGCCCCGACGGCACTGTGGATCGCTATAAGGCTCGCCTTGTTGCTAAGGGCTTTACTCAGACTTATGGGGTTGATTACTTTGACACCTTCTCCCCCGTGGCTCGTCTCAGCACTATCCGGGTCCTTCTCTCTGTGGCCGTCAATCGCGATTGGCCGATCTCTCAGCTGGATGTCAAGAATGCCTTCCTTTATGGTGACCTTCACGAGGCCGTTTACATGGAGCAACCTCCTGGGTATGTTGCTCAGGGGGAGACACGGGTATGCCGGTTGCAGAAGGCAATTTATGGCCTCAAGCAGAGTCCTCGAGCTTGGTTTGACAAGTTCAGCGGCATTGTGGCGGCTGTTGGTTTTGTGCGAAGCTCTGCTGATCACTCTCTCTTTATTCGTAAAACTCCTTCTGGGCTGGTGGTTCTGGCTGTGTATGTCGATGATATTCTTCTCACCGGCGATGACCAGGAAGGGGTAGCCCTGACAAAGCGACATCTTCGCCAACATCTCATCACTAAAGATATGGGCTCTCCAAAGTACTTCCTGGGGATCGAAATTGCTCGGAAGCCCGACTCCTTAGTTCTCTCTCAGCGCAAGTATGCCCTTGATCTTCTAAAAGAGGCAGGATTGACTGGAGCAAAACCTGCCCGATGCCCCATGGCCACTGGGGAGGACAAAACCTGGACAGATGATTCGCCTCCTCTTTCAGATAGTTCGCGGTACAGGCGTCTGGTTGGTAAGCTCATATACCTCACAGTGACCAGACCCGACATTTCCTATGCTGTAGGTAAGGTGAGTCAGTTCATGCAAGCGCCTAGGGAGTGTCATCTACAGTCCGCCTTGCGGATCTTGGAGTATGTCAAAGCAGCGCCTGGGAAAGGACTACTTTTTCAAAAGAATGGTCATCTGAGGATTGAAGCCTACTCAGATGCAAGTTATGCTGATGACAAAGGGGATCGCAAGTCAACCTCAGGGTTTTGCACATTTGTTGGGGGAAATCTGGTGAGCTGGAAGAGCAAGAAGCAGTCTGTTGTCTCCAGGTCCAGTGCAGAAGCTGAGTATCGCAGTATGGCGTCAACCACTTGTGAATTAAAGTGGCTGCGGGCTCTCATGCTAGACTTAGGAGAGGTGTACAACCATCCTCTACCTATGTTCTGTGATAACAAGGCCGCCATATACATCTCCAAAAATCCGGTATTCCATGAAAGAACCAAGCATATTGAGGTCGACTGCCATTTCATTCGTGAAGAGATTTTAAAAGAACAGATTTGCACTCCTTTTGTCACGTCTGATAAAGAGCTGGCTGACATCTTCACCAAGCCAGTTTCCGCCTCGTTTCTGCATGTTTGTGACAAGCTGGGCATGGTTGATATATATGCTCCAGCTTGAGGGGGAGTGTTAAAGTTGGAGACCGGGCGGTCTGTCTTGGCGAGTTGGAGACCGCGCGGTCTGGCGGCTTGACTCGTCGGCTTGTTAACCGGGCGGTCTAGCGATCTTCACCGGCGACCTATCTGCTTCTCCTATGGTTAGCCGTGCGGTTAGCCCTTCTGTCTAACCGCGCGGCTTGTGCGGTTTACCTTGTACAGTCCGCTTAACTTGTATTTTTTAGTCCCACATCTCTTATTTGTACTCTCTCTTCTCTCCTCCATTCTATATAAGGGAGGGCATACCTTTGTAATAGACATCAATTTTGGATAATAAAATTTCGATTATTCAAAAGTTATTCTGCTTGTTCTCTCTTTTGCTGCTTTCTAACATCACCCAACAAATGTAAATAGCTAAAGCAAGAGAGAGTTAGAACAACATTTCATATATATAAATAGCTATGAACAACTATAAAAGAGTACATGATAGTATAACTGGAATAAAACATCAGCAATATAAATCAGTTATAACATGGCTCATCTAGCTCATCAGCACATCATGTTTACATATCCCGAATTCTATCGCAGGCATTCACAGTCTCGCACACACTGCAGGCATTCATAGTCGTGCACACACCGCAGACATTCATAGTCGCGCACACACCGCAGACATTCATAGTCGCGCACTCAGACCCTATATCGACATAATTTTGGACCGCTTCTGTTCCAGCATGGTAGCGAGCCTCGCGGGCCTCACCGATGTGGTCGTCGGTGACAGTGGCCAGTCCTGCCACTTCTGGGGGTGATCGTACCGCACAACCTCAGGCCCTAACATAGAACCTTGTGTACTCTTGGATGTGAGCGACATTCGGCGAATTGTTTTGGCTGACCAGCGGACGAAAACCCGACGGGGAATAATATAATGGTCGGTCACCCGTGACACTCATCTCCCTGTCACCTTGAGTTGTTGTCACAACCCGCATTTTCTCCGAAATTAAGAAATATCAGAGTAGAAGGAAACGCGCGTTGTGATGCCACGTCGGACAGGGGATAACTACCGACACTCAGGCAACCACCAACTACTAAGACTATGAAAATTCAAAAGCTTTTATGATGAGAAAATCAATTATATTTTAGAGGCTGTATCCCTCGGCTTCGTGGATCAACTAGTCCACCCTTCAAAATTATACTTATACGTAGCGGAAAATACTTTATTCATTTTTTTAACATCCTAAGAGAATGCATAAGCGTCCCCAGGGAACACCTAGGACTATGCAAGACCCTAGATTTAACTTATATGATATATATAGAAAATGACCTTTTACGTGTTTTGAAAGTATTGATTAAGCTTTTTAGAAAGGAAAACATACTGTCTATGTTTTTGATATAATAATTATTTTCTTTTATAGGTTTTAAAGTAACTAGCAACCTAACATAAATCATCCCAGAAGCAAGTTTAATAAACTCCAAAACAGAAAATCTAGCAGTATAAGCAAAGTACAAAGCATCTAAAAGAGAAACCACCAGTGGGCGCCAACAACTGACACGAACCCACTGGTGAGTAGGCATATCTGTACTACAAGTCTAAAGAAACTACCTCCCAGGAGTGAGGAAAAGAAAACTCAGCAGCAGCTATAGCACTAGCAAACTCTAGAAGAACCCTAGCCGCACAGTCGGCTATAAACCTGAGCCTGAGGCATTCAAAGAAAAGAACGCCTCAGCAAAGCAATATATATATAAATATGGAAATGAAACAATAGTATAAGGAAGAAGTGAAACAGGTAAGAGCTAAAGTAAACAAGTGAAGGAAAAAAATACTCGCCATGAGTGAGTAAAAAGGGGTGCACCAAGTGCACGGGTGAAGTCAAGCCTCACAAATCTATGCAAGAAGGATTAGCAAAATAAATAAACTCTAGCGTGAAGCTAGAGCAGAAAGAGTCACCTAATACTGGAGATGGATAAAATCAGCAACAAGGGCCTAGGCTGGTGGCAACGGTCCAACCAAGTCTAACAGGCCTAAATATCTCAAGGTATTGTGGTGGTAGCATCAGTCCAACTCAACCAAGCAACCCATATTGTCTTAATAAGACAAGAAGTAAAACAAGGGTGGCGGCATCGGTCCGACCCACCTCAAAATCACATCCTACTCCAGCACTAAGTGACTCGGGAGAACCCTTACTAGTAGTTCCATGAACCACCAAGAAGTCACACTGAACCCTAAAGATTCTATAGCAACCCACCTAAGAGCCTTATACACATACCAACGGAAAAAACATTGAGTTTGTCCAAACAAGAGGGTTGACACAATTAAATTGAAGGTGACACGATACTAAGTTTATGTAAGTATTTTGATACTAAACGTTTACCGATAATGTGATATTAATCATGACTAGTAGATTGATCTCAACTAAATGTTTACTGAACTAGTTTGGTACAAAACCTATACGGTTAACTTGACGTGAACCATAAACATTTAAATTGATACAACCCATAAACAATTAACTTGGGTGGTTCGATACCAACGTTAGCAAGGGGCTTGGCACTAATTGCAAACAAGGGAATTGACACACACAAAAAAAGAAAATGACGAGTTTTGGGCGTTTTTGATACCAATCCAATTTTTTTAGCAACCACGGGGCAACTATAATAAAACCCTTGAAACTAATTATAACAAACCACAATAATGGTTCACACCCAAAGGAAATCACAACCAACCACATAACTCATGGATGAACAAGCTTGTAACAAGGGCACCCGGATTATATCCTACCGGGGCAAGATCCCTAGCAAAAGAGAGAAAAAAATAACCTTGAAACCCCCTACCCAAGGAATGAAATCAGCAAAAAAAAAATAAAAAGGGGAGGTTTAAGAGGCTTTGAACCAAATTTTCATGCGTATAATCAAGTAAAAAGGAAAATACCCCCCCCCCCAAACCCGACGCAGGCAGAACCCGAGCGAAAGGCGCTGTTCCTTCGTGCGGAAGACGGGAGGCGGAAGCCCGGGGCTGCTCCGACCGCCGGTTCACCGCCCAGATCTGCTTGAAATCGTGATTTGAGGCCGGAATCGTGCTCCTCCAGTCAAGATCTCCATTCCAAGGTAGCTATTTTGAGAGTTCACCATCCTTTTCTCCAAGCCTAGGGCTGCGGTTTCCTTGCCATTAGTGCTCAAATTTTTTTTTCTGTATTGTTCTTTCAATTTCCAGGATTTCATAAGTGGTTGCTGTCCGAAATTTCTCCTAAGATCAAGGCAAGTATACCCTTGCCAAAGTAATTGCATGCCTTGTCCTGCTTGCTTGATTCATGAAAGTTTACCTAATAACACCCTAATATATATATATATATATATATATATATATATATATATATATATATATATATATATATATATATATATATATATATATATATATATATATATATATATATATATATATATATATATATATATACATATATTTATATATATACATATATATTCCTATCCTAATTAATAAAATCCTACCCTAACTCTAATTAGCTTAAGCGTAAAAAACAGCCCCCAATTGAACATATTAACTACACACTAACTAAACCACTATATATATATGTTAACTCATATAAATTAGCACCTTCCCGTACATTAATACATCTACTTACACACATACGTATATATATACATACTAACACACACACACACATATATATATATACATATATATATATATATATATATATATATATATATATATATATATATATATTTATACATACTAACACATAAACATAGACACACACCCGAAAATTATTTGAACCTTGCACGTCTAAATCACGCGTTATGCCCTAAATGCGTAAACATGAAAGTACGCTCACATAAATGGCGACTCGCTAACTAGCAATCGTCGAAATGACGCGAAAATTAACGCTCTCGGATTCCGAACAAATCCGCACCGTAGCTAAACACGCGGGCTACGAAAACATCGGCGAAGTCAGACACAACCTCCGACGACCACACACTCGGGCTAACCTCACCTGAACCAAAGCACAAGCATTCCCTGAGAGGCTCAGCCGAGTCTCCAAAACAGACTCCGGCTAGCTGGGGAAACCTGCAAACAGGCTACGAGCACTAAGAACACCTAACGAGGTACTCTAACAACGGCACGAGCCGGAAATGAGCCAACGTAATGCCAAACGAGGATTTAAATAATTGCCGAAAATTCGGGGGCGTTACAGTCACTCCCCCTAAAAGAAAGTTTTGTCTCGAAACTTTACGTACGTTACTTCTACTATAGAAGGAAAGTAACAAAATAAAAGTTACTAGAAATAAAACATACCCAACAAATCAAAAGAACAGGCGAGGGTAAGCCTCCCTCATAGCCGACTCTAGCTCCCAAGTCGCACTTTCCAAATCTTGATTCTTCCAAAGAACCTTCACCATCGGGATAGACTTTGAACGCAGCACCCGATCCTGAGTATCCAAGATGCGGACCGACACCTCAACATATGAGAGGTTAGGCTCCCACTGGGGCACGGCATCCAAGACTTGCCCACTGCTCCGCACACATTTCCGCAGCTGGCTTACATGAAAGACATTATGCACGCCTGGGAAGTTGGCTGGTAGATCCAACCTATATGCTGCCACACCAATACGCTCCAAAATTCTGAATGGGCCCACATACCTCGGATCCAGCTTATGGTTCTTGCCGAACCTCTTCACTCCAACCATCAGAGATACCTTCAAGAAGACCAAATCCTCTACCGAAAATTCCAAATCAGACCTACGCCGGTTGGCATTTTTCTCATATCTCTCCTGAGCTAACCGAAGCTTTTCCCGAATGAGCTTCACAGCAACCTCCATTTCCTCGAGAGCATCAGGACCCAACAAAGGCCTCTCACCGGCCTCAGTCCAAAACAACGGAGTTCTGCAGCGCCTCCCATACAATGCCTCGAAGGGAGCCATTTGCAAGCTCTCTTGGTAACTGTTATTGTAGGCAAACTCCATGAGCCGCAAACGCTCATCCCACGCTCCACCGTGTTCTAGAATATAGCACCTGATCATATCCTCCACAATCCGGTTCACCCGCTCGGTCTGCCCATTTGTCTGAGGGTGGTAAGCGGTAGAATATCTCAAGTCTGTGCCCAAACCCTCCTGCAAACTCTTCCAGAAACGGGAAGTAAATCTGGAGTCTCGGTCTGAAATGATACTCACGGGAACTCCATGCAATCGGATGACTTCGCTCAAATACAACTCTGCTATCTTCTTCATCGGGTAGTCGATCTTATAAGGTACGAAGTGCGCACACTTCGTCAATCGGTCCACGATCACCCAAACTGAATCAAATCCCCTTGGATATCTTGGTAAGCCCGTAATGAAGTCCATGGAGATACTTTCCCACTTCCAAGTCGGGACCTCCAAAGGAGTCAACTTTCCACCAGGCCTCTCATGATCGGCCTTCACCCGCTTGCAAGTGTAACATTCAGAAACATACCGAGCTATATCCCCTTTCATACCATGCCACCAGGCGATCTGCTTCAAATCATGATACCTCTTTGTGGATCCTGGGTGGTAGGCAACACTAGATCCATGAGCCTCTTTGCATACCATACTCCTGATGTCTCCAACCGCGGGGATGCAAAACCTGCCGCGGTACTTCAAGGTACCTGAATCAGCGATGGATAAATCCGGCAACTCCCCTCTCTCATCCCTAAGGTACAGGTGTAACAAATCTGGATCATCCTTCTGGTGCAACCTGGTGAGCGAAATCCAAGATGGCTCTGCCACTGCCAAACTGCTTTGCAACTCACAACATCCCACGAAGATGTCCATCAATAAGAACTCTTCCACTAAGAACTCTTCCACTAGACGGTCCGTTGTGAGCTTGAAGATCTTCCCTGTCTTGCGGCTCAGGGCGTCGGCCACCACATTGGCCTTACCTGGATGGTACTGGATCTCCACGTCATAATCGGCCACAAACTCTAGCCACCGCCGCTGGCGCAGATTCAGCTCCTTCTGAGTAAACACGTACTTCAGGCTCTTACGATCTGTGAAAATCTTGCACTGGGCCCCATAGAGTAGATGCCTCCACAGCTTCAACGCAAAAATCACCGTCGCAAACTCGAGGTCATGCGTAGGGTAATTCCGCTCGTGAGTCTTCAACTGCCGCGACCCATACGCGATCACCTTCCCCTCTTGCATCAACACGCCTCCGAGCCCAACATGCGAGGCATCCACATAAACATCATAGTCCTTGCCCTCCGTAGGCAATGTCAAAACAGGAGCAGTGCACAATCTCCTCTTTAGCTCCAGAAAGGCCTCCTCGCACTGCTCGCTCCAGATGAACGCTGCATGCTTCTGCGTCAGCTTAGTTAAGGGCGCTGTCAAGGTAGAAAAGCCCTCAATAAACCTTCTATAATAGCCGGCCAACCCCAAGAAGCTCCTAATCTCCTTGGGTGTGCTCGGCCTATGCCAATCCATCACTGCAGAAATCTTCGCCGGGTCCACTGAAATGCCATCCTTGTTCACCACATGACCCAGGAAGGACACCTGAGGCAACTAGAATTCACATTTACTCAACTTGGCGTACAACTGGTGATCTCTCAAGACAGATAACACCAACCGCAAGTGCTGATCATGCTCCGCAGCATTCCGTGAATAAATCAGAACGTCGTCTATGAATACGACCACAAACTTGTCCAGAAAATCTTTGAACACCCGGTTCATCATGTCCATGAATGATGATGGCGGGTTGGTCAACCCAAAAGACATAACTAGGAATTCGAAATGTCCATGCCTCGATCGGAAAGCCGTCCATGGAATGTCCGACTCCCGGATCCTGAGCTGATGATATCCTGATCGAAGGTCAATCTTGGAGAACACAGAGCTACCACGCAACTGAGCGAATAAGTCGTCGATTCTGGGCAGGGGGTACCTGTTCTTGACGGTGACTTTGTTCAACTCCCTATAGTCGATGCAAAGGCGCATCGAACCATCTTTCTTCTTCACAAAGAGAACGGGTGCACCCCAGGGCGACGAGCTCTGCCTTATGAAACCCTTCTCCAATAACTCATCCAGCTGGGTACGTAGCTCCTCCAGCTCTCGCGGGGCCATCCGGTACGGCGCCTTAGCAATAGGACGCGTACCCGGCTCCAAATCAATCACGAACTCGACATCTCTGGCAGGGGGAAGACCGGGAAGGTCGCTAGGAAACACATCCGAAAACTCACGGACAACAGGAATCTCATCCAACAGCGGCACATTGCTAACAGTCCCCAGCACCGAGACTAAGCAAGCAAAACAATCAGAACTGAATAACCTCTGAGCACATACCGCAGAAATCGCCGGAGAGGCCTGGCGCGGATCGCCATAAATACTCTCAGGCTGACCGTTGTCCTTCTTGAAATCCAAGCGCTTACCCCTGCACCGGATCACTGCATCGTATCTGGACAACCAATCCATACCCAGGATGACGTCGAAATCTTCCAAGTCTAAAACCTTCAGATCTGCCTTGGCTGGGAAATCCCCCAACATAATAGGACAATCCAGAATGCCCTGATCTGATATCACAGAATCACCCGAGGGGAATTTGACGCAAAAGGCATCACCGACACGATCAAGATCCAGCTGGCACCGCTCTACAAAGGCTCTAGCCACAAATGAGTGGATAGCACCTGAGTCAAAGAGAACGCGCGCCCAGCGGTTCTTTACCTTAAAACTCCTTATATAAATATAAACGGGAAAATTACACAATCAATAAAGAAAATAAAAGCCAAACTAATCTGCAATGGAAGTAAAAGAATAGCGAGAAGGTTTACCTGAAATGACTTGCGTCGAAGCTTGAGCCTCCACTGAAGATATCACATTCAGCTTCCCTTTGCCTCTATCCGTAGACTGAGGCGGTGGCAACGCCTGAAGAGGAACTGGTCGGTGCACAGACTGGAGCTGCGGGCATCGGGCCTTGGTGTGACCTTTCTATCCGCACTGATAGCAGACCTTGTCCTTCAACCAGCAACGGGAAACATCATGCCCCTCTTTCTTGCACAGAGTACACACCGCATTCTGCCTGGGAGCATCCTGTATAGCATGTACATGCTCCTTCTGCGCCGCCGCCCTCTTGAAACATCTCTTAGCAGGATGGCCCGACCGGCCACAAAAACTACAAACCTCCTTGTTCCTCTTCCCCGAAGGAGCACCAGGCACTTGGGGGCTCTTTGCTTCAACAACTTTCCTCTTCTCATTCCTCGCCTGCTGTCCTCTATGCTTCGCGTTTTCGATGGCCTCTACCTTCAAAGCGGCCTCCACTGCCCCAGCATAACTCACCGCTCCATGAGCCACTGCTAGCTGCTGTACATCGCTCCGCAGGCCACCGAGGAAACGCTTCGGTCTATCCTCCTCTGAGCTCACCAAACTAGGGGCAAAGCGACTGAGTTTGCTAAACTCAATCTCATACTCGCTGACTGAGAGCTGCCTCTGCTTCAGATGTAAGAAGTCATTCATAAGCCTGTCTCGCTCCACTGACGGTAGAAATTTCCGCATCAAGATCTCCTTGAAGGAAGCCCAAGTGCTTCCTCCTACCATTCCCTCCTTCTCCCTCATCCACCAGCTCTTCGCTAACCCCTTCAGCTGATAGGCGGCCAGCATCACCTTCTGATCCTCAGACACTCCAAAGTAATGAAACATTTCTTCTATGGAAATCAACCAGTCATCCAATATCATGAAGTCCGCCTTACCATCGTAGGTAGGGGGTCGCAGTCGCTGGAACTGAGTGATGAAAGCCATCTCCGGGGGCACCACCACTGGAGGCACCAAAGGGGCTGGGGGTGCAGGAGGTGCGGGAACGGCTAAACCCGCAGCAGGGTCCTGCGCTCTCGGGGCTAGCCCTGCCACCACAGATATCAGGGACTGGATCTGAGACTGAACGTCCACCATCTGCCTCGATAGAGCCTCATTGCTCTGCCTCAGACTTTCCATAACTGCACCGCTTTAAGCACCAGAAGACTCTCCCTCAGATTGGGGAGTCGACCTCGCCACTTTACGCTTAGGCGCCATACTAAAAAGAACAAACAAGCAATCATCAGAACCTAGTTCAACTACTAGGACAAAACAAACAGGTACAGACAAACCTACATAAGTACTTGCTTTCACTGCCAACTTGCTCTAGGGTTTTTTATATATGTATATATATATTTTTATACAGAGGAAATAGTGTCATGCTTAACCTAAGATGGTTCACCACCATCACACTAACTTTTGTGTCTAAATCAAGAATGCATGAATTTATATTCTTTTGACTCAAAACCATGTGTGTACATATGTCATCCAGCAAGCCTTTAGCTTGGCACGTTGTGCTTATGCAATGTTATGCTATGCATGATTGTGTTATGCATTCTAAAAAAAGGCCCTAATGCATGTTATGAGCGGCGTACACATGAAAATGTTATGCATCCCATACTACATAACATTTTCATGCAACGAAAAAGAAAACATGCTAGTCGCATTCATGTGGTGAGGTTATGTATCCCATACTACATAACCCTCACATGTTCCTCCTATGGTGGATCCATATACGAACACATATTATGCATCTCATACTACATAATATACCCCGTATACTTCATGTTATGCTATGAGTGTAGTGTTCGTGCTTCAGCCAAGATGTGCTGATGACATATCGGTGTGTGTATGACATGATGCTAAACTTTTAATACCTAAAAGGAAAGGTTGCCCGACAAATTGTCAAGCAACCTCCCTCTGATACCAACTGTCACAACCCCGCATTTTCTCCGAAATTAAAAAATATCAGAGTAGAAGGAAACGCGCGTTGTGATGCCACGTCGAACAGGGGATAACTGCCGACGCTCAGGCAACCACCAACTACTAAGACTATGAAAATTCAAAAGCTTTTATGATGAGAAAATCAATTATATTTTAGAGGTCGTATCCCTCGGCTTCATGGATCAACTAGTCCATCCTTCAAAATTATACTTATACGTAGCGGAAAATACTTTATTCATTTTTTTAACATCCTAAGAGAATGCATAAGCGTCCACAGGGGACACCTAGGACTATGCAAGACCCTAACTTATATGATATATATAGAAAATGACCTTTTACGTGGTTTGAAAGTAGTGATTAAGCTTTTTAGAAAGGAAAACATGTTGTTTATGTTTTTGATATAATAATTATTTTCTTTTATAGGTTTTAAAGTAACTAGCAACCTAACATAAATCATCCCAGAAGCAAGTTTAATAAACTCCAAAACAGTAAATCTAGCAGTATAAGCAAAGTACAAAGCATCTAAAAGAGAAACCACCAGTGGGCGCCAACAACTGACACGAACCCACTGGTGAGTAGGCATATCTGTACTACAAGTCTAAAGAAAATACCTCCCAGGAGTGAGGAAAAGAAAACTCAGCAGCAGTTATAGCACTAGCAAACTCCAGAAGAACCCTAGCCGCACAGTCGGCTATAAACCTGAACCTGAGGCATTCAAAGAAAAGAACGCCTCAGCAAAGCAATATATATATGAAAATGAAACAATAGTATAAGGAAGAAGTGAAACAGGTAAGAGCTAAAGTAAACAAGTGAAGGAAAAAAAATACTCGCCATGAGTGAGTAAAAAGGGGTGCACCAAGTGCACGGGTGAAGTCAAGCCTCACAAATCTCTGCAAGAAGGATTAGCAAAATAAATAAACCCTAGCGTGAAGCTAGAGCAGAAAGAGTCACCTAATACTGGAGATGAGTAAAATCAGCAACAAGGGCCTAGGCTGGTGGCAACGGTCCAACCAAGTCTAACAGGCCTAAATATCTCAAGGTATTATGGTGGTGGCATCAGTCCAACTCAACCAAGCAACCCATATTGTCTTAATAAGACAAGAAGTAAAACAAGGGTGGCGGCATCGGTCCGACCCACCTCAAAATCACATCCTACTCCAGCACTAAGTGACTCGGGAGAACCCTTACTAGTAGTTCCATGAACCACCAAGAAGTCACACTGAACCCTAAAGATTCTATAGCAACCCACCTAAGAGCCTTATATACATACCAACGGACTAAACATTGAGTTTGTCCAAACAAGAGGGTTGACACAATTAAATTGAAGGTGACACGATACTAAGTTTATGTAAGTATTTTGATACTAAACGCTTACCGATAATGTGATATTAAGCATGACTAGTAGCTTGATCTCAACTAAATGTTTACTGAACTAGCTTGGTACAAAACCTATACGGTTAACTTGACGTGAACCATAAACATTTAAATTGATACAACCCATAAACAATTAACTTGGGTGGTTCGATACCAACGCTAGCAAGGGGCTTGACACTAATTGCAAACAAGGGAATTGACACACACAAAAAAAAGAAAATGACAAGAGTTTTGGGCGTTTTTGATACCAATCCAATTTTTTTAGCAACCACGAGGCAACTATAATAAAACCCTTGAAACTAATTATAACAAACCACAATAATGGTTCACACCCAAAGGAAATCACAACCAACCACATAACTCATGGATGAACAAGCTTGTAACAAGGGCACCCGGATTATATCCTACCGGGGCAAGATCCCTAGCAAAAGAGAGAAAAAAAATAACCTTGAAACCCCCTACCCAAGGAATGAAATTAGCAAAAAAAAATAAAAAGGGGAGGTTTAAGAGGCTTTGAACCAAATTTTCATGCGTATAATCAAGTAAAAAGGAAAATACAAAAAAACTTTCATGAATCAAGCAAGCAGGACAAGGCATGGAATTACTTTGCCAAGGGTATACTTGCCTTGATCTTAGGAGAAATTTCGGACAGCAACCACCTATGAAATCCAGGAAATTGAAAGAACAATACAGAAAAAAAAATCTGAGCACTAATGGCAAGGAAACCGCATCCCTAGGCTTGGAGAAAAGGATGGTGAACTCTCAAAATAGCTACCTTGGAATGGAGATCTTGACTGGAGGAGCACGAATCCGGCCTCAAATCACGATTTCAAGCAGATCTGGGCGGTGAACCGGCGGTCGGAGCAGCCCCGGGCTTCCGCCTCCCGTCTTCCACACGAAGGAACAGCGCCTTTCGCTCGGGTTCTGCCTGCGTCGGGTTTGGGGGGAAAGAAATCTCCTAAACCTAATAACACCCTAATATATATATATATATATATATATATATATTTATATACATATATTTATATATATACATATATATTCCTATCCTAATTAATAAAATACTACCCTAACTCTAATTAGCTTAAGCGTAAAAAACAGCCGCTAATTGAACATATTAACTATACACTAACTAAACCACTATATATATATATGTTAACTCATATAAATTAGCACCTTCCCGTACATTAATACATCTACTTACACACATACGTATATATATATACATACTAACACACATATATATATATTTATACATACTAACACATTAACATAGACACGCACCCGAAAATTATTAGAACCTTGCACGTCTAAATCACGCGTTATGCCCTAAATGGGTAAACATGAAAGTACGCTCACATAAATGGCGACTCGCTAACTAGCAACCGTCGAAATGACGCGAAAATTAACGCTCTCGGATTCCGAACAAATCCGCACCGTAGTTAAACACTCGGGCTACGAAAACATCGGCGAAGTCGGACACAACCTCCGACGACCACACACTCGGGCTAACCTCACCCGAACCAAAGCACAAGCATTCCCTGAGAGGCTCAGCCGAGTCTCCAAAACAGACTCCGGCTAGCTGGGGAACCCTGCAAATAAGCTACGAGCACTAAGAACACCTAACGAGGTACTCTAACAATGGCACGAGCCGGAAATGCGCCAACGTAACGCCAAACGAGGATTTAAATAATTGCCGAAAATTCGGGGGCGTTACAGTTGTCGACCTTCCCACACCGGTACGAATGGTCTGCGAGAGGGACTGACCCGCCACTATTTCACCGCAAGCAATTTACGAACAATCAGACAAAAGACAAACAATAAAATACACTGGGTCTACACCGGCCTGTCCTACTAGGCTTTAGTCTTCGGGCGTCGGCACTTAGCTCAACTTTCAACAAGGAGTGTGGGAGCGTAATATTTGGGGCTAGACCTGGAGGACTACTTCGACTCCGGTTATCCCCAACTATGGCTCAATTTTAACAACGACTGCTCGTCAGAGCAGGACCCGAGATTATAATGATAAATTGTAATGAGGATAAGTGCGGTGTTTAAGCTACTTATTTAAAGTGTTGAAATGAAATGTGACCAGTACGAGACTGGAGTTGTACTGAATAAAAAGTACTGAGAAAAGCTTGACCAGTACGAGACTGGAGTAGTACTGAATAGAAAGTACTGAGAAAAGCTTGACCAGTACGAGACTGGAGTGGTACTGAATAGAAAGTACTGAGAAAAGCTTGACCAGTACGAGATTGGAGTGGTACTGAATAGAAAGTACTGAGAAAAGCTTGACCAGTACGAGACTGGAGAAAACACAAAGAAAATATTTAGTAGTCCAATCACTCCATCCAGGAGGCTTCAGTTTCATCTCAGTTTTAAAGGAGATTTCATTAGGTTACATTAATTATTAGGATTTAATTAATTTGGTTGCGCCATATTTATTACGGCTCAATTGGATCAAGGGTTGGTTATGAGTTATATTCTTATTAGTCGTCGGGAACAACTCCTAAATCTTCACTCGTACTCTCACCTTTCGAGCGTGCCCAATTCACCCGAGAGTCGAGGCGCCAGACAGTTTTTCGAAATCTCGGAAAACCCGGGGCTTGGTCACTTGTCTCGGCCGCTCTCATTGATAAAATAGTTTGAAATACTTATTTGATTAAAAAGGGATGGTCGTGCGCTCCAATTTCCACCTTTTAGGAAAAACGAGCGGAATAAAGGTCCGTGCGCGACCCTAGACATCCAATATTTTAAGAAAAATATCAAATTTTATCCCCATGACACCAAATCTTGATACAACTCTTACGAGGGCTTAAAATGAGCCTAGTAATTGTTTTGTAATTTTCCAAGGTGTTTTGGGCATTTAATTTAGTCGATCAAATTTTATTTTGGCTTTTAAAAATACTAAAACGACTCCAAAATTCTCAAAATATTTGTGGAGGTAGCTCTTACCATGGGAAACATTTTACATGTTGGTCACTTTTCTCTTAGAGGCATAGGTTTGGCCCAAATATTTTCCAAAGTTTCTGCCCTTTGATTTGGTCTGCCTATAGCAGATCCACCTGATCCTGCGACTGAAATTGAGCCGCAGGACACGCTTTGTCCTTCTGTCCCCATCAAGGATCGATAGCGGATCCACTGTGGAGGGCGCTGATGCTGAGGCGGGGGGCGGGGATTAAGATAATCAGGGCCGTCCGATCTCATCTTGAGATCGGACGACCGTTGTTGCTTCCCGGGGGTGTAGAGGGTGGCAGCCTCCACCACCGCCAGCCAGCTTCCGCCACTCATCGTCGCCGACCCCGATCAACTCGCCGGGGGCCGGCGACTCTCTAAGCGGTGGTCCGGCGGCCTGCCGCTGTCGGTCGCCGTCGGAATTCTCAACCCGAGAGCCTGGGGTGGCGGTGGCCCTGCTCCTGGCGCCACCGCACCACCCCTGCTCCTCGGATAGTTGGTCGCCTACCAGTCCACCCTCAGCCGGCGCACCGTGGGTAGGGCTTCTCGCCGGCAGTGGCCCGGCGGCCATACGCCACCGGCCGCCGCCGTCAGCACTAAGCAGAGCTTGCTCTGTTTTTTTGCGGGTGCCGCCGGAGTTGCATTTTCCAGCAGCACCGCCGCTCTCCACCGCTGGGCGTCGCCGCCCAAGCGGTCTAGCACTCCCCCAGCGCCACCACCAACAATGTGGGTTGAGTTTTCCTCCTTAGGCACCACCCGACCTGGAACAAGGCTCGGGTGGCGCCGGCGGCGCTCCGGCCGCCATGAGGCACATACAACACGTCCAGATCGAGGAAGGGGGAGGGAGAAGGGTTCCACCTGGGTCTGGTGGGCTCGAGAGGGGCCTTCCTGGTCGGCCATGCCAAGGTGGCGGTGGTGGAGGGAGGAGGGGCCTCGGCTTGACTTTTTCCGGCCACCTGGGCTCCGGCAGGGGTCAGGCAGGGGGGAGGGTTTGTTCAGAACGTTTTTGAGGTGGAAAGAGGGTAAGGGGGGCCTTTTATAGGCTTGTGGAGGGGGGCTCTCCTCCCCTAGCCAAGGTGTGATTAATCCCTCCTTAGGTAGGGATTAATCTCCACCCTCCAGCTATCCAAGGACAGTTGGAGGCCCCATCTTTTCCCCCATGTGAGGAAAAGAAGATTAAGCACTTATGGGCTTGGGCCTTTTGAATAAAAGAGGGGGAAAGAGAGGAGAGAGAGTGTTGGGAATGAGCCTCCACTCCTAGTGGGCATTTGCTGGTTGGGGCCCAAAGAAGAGTGGGGGGGCAAGGGCTGTCCTTCCTTGGAGAGGAGGTGGGCCCCTACTTGGAGAAAAAAACTCAAAAATGCGGTTTTAGGGGGGTTTGACCAAGTCAACCCTAGGGTGGTCCCCCTTGCTGGTCAAAGTCAAAGTGGGTCCAAGTCATCGGGGTTGGGTTAAAGTTCGGGTGTGTCATAATTGGTGTGCGCACGCTTTTCGGTGCACGACTATGCCTGATTTGACCACGAGTTGACCAATTGTCGTCGAAATTGACTGGGATGACTTCCGTTGACTTCGTATTGACTACACGAGTCCAAGGCCACTAACTGGGGTTGAATGAGAGTCCATTTGGCAAAAGTCCAAAATTTGTGTGTCGCAGCGCGGTAAAACGGTCGAAGTGTTTAAATCTGTCGTTTAGATCTCCGATTGTGACGCGACGGGTCCCGATGCACCCGTCTAGGTTATACAAGGTCACAAGAATCGACAAAACTCAATTCGGAGTTCTCTAGCTTGATATCCAAAATCTCGCTCTCGTTGCGTTTTACGAGGAATGGTCAAATCCACTATATGACCTCGGGGTTCAACTGAATGAGTTCTGATGCACTCATATTGACTATACAAGATCACAGAAACTGACAGAACTCAATTCGGAATTCTCTAGCTCGATTTCCCACCTAGGGTTATCTCCCACTGTGTCATGGGTAGGATTCATGCCACTTTTATTGAGCCTACTAGGGCTCTGGTGGCCTAATAGAAGTCGGGATATTACACCCACCGCTACGAATAGTTGCGCAGGGCGGTTATGTGGGTGGTTAGCTACGTAACTGACGGCGTCAATCGCGGGAGTACGAAGAAATGCATGGCAAACAGAGGCCGACGACTGGGAGATCACTAGGCTGGCGAAGGCCATCCTTGACCGGTGCCGTCCGGAGGCCGGCCCTCCGCATAGTGGCAGAGGGCTGGCCGAAAAGAAGGCCGCCCAATCTGGGCAGCCAAGAGGCCGCTCGATTTGGGCTACCAAAGAGCTGGCCCTCCGCACGCCGACAGAGGGCTAGGCAGGCAGAAGACCACCCGATCTGGGCGGCCAAGAGGTCTCCCGATCTGGGCGGCTAATTATGAGGCCGCCCGATTTTTGGCGGTTAGAGAGTCAGCCCTCCGCACACCAGCGGAGGACCAGACATGAGTAAGGTCGCCCGATCTGGGCGGCCAAAAAGGCGTGGCGTCCATCCGCACGCCAGTGAAGGTCTAGGCAAGCGGAATTCCACCCGATCTAGGCGGCCTCCCAATCTGGGAAGTTAGAGGGTCCGCCCTCCGCACGCCGGCAGAGGGCTAGGCAAGCGGGAAACTGCTCGATCTGGCTGAGTAGGAGGCTGCCCGATCTAGGTGGTTAGAATGTCGGTGAGGCCTTGGTACTGCTTTAGGCGGAGAGATGGCTGCCCAATCTGGGCGGCCAAGAGGCCGCTCGATCAGGGCGGTCAGAGCGGCGGGGTTGCGTGCAGGAGCATGCAAGCAGAACCGCGCGCAGACCTGTGCATGGCCTGACTATGCGCGGGAGCGCACGACCAGACTGCTTGAAAGCACATGCACGGTCAGGCGGGCTCGCGCACACGCTCGCGCGCGTTCAAGAGCCATGCGCAAGTTGGGGTGCACATGTGCGGCCTTACGCCTGCACAATAGTGTTCATGGTAGGTAAACGCGCGTGGAGGAATGCGCGTGGGCGCGACCGATAGCCGAGGTTGTGCTCATATGATCTGTGGTTCAAATGAACCCGCTTAGGTTTACCCCATCAAGTGTGGTTCGTGAGTAATTTGAGATTCGATTCGTAAATATTCGATTAAAACTCGCATTTTTCAAATTCAAATCGGAAACATTGTATTTCAGTTTGAAAGATTCGTAAATAGTTCGTGATTACTAAAATATATAGTTAAATAAAATTAATATATGTAATTAAATATTATATATAATTGATGGGATTCCCCTGGGTTTCCCGAACTTAGCAAAAAGAGCCAAGCACCCATAAGAGAAGAGGCTCGCAAGTAAAACAGGCTCAAGCATGAGTGAGGCCTTTAAGCGCACGACCCTTGCGCATGTGCGCATGATGAGCATGCAACACGTGCCCCTTGAGAACATGTGGCATGCACCGATGGTCGTCGCTGCAACCTCCGGATGTCATCGCTGCAACCTCCGGATGTCATCGCCGCCATCTCCGGCAGTCGCCACCACCTCCGGGCAACTTGCTCGAGCCGCCCGAACCGTCCGGGGGAAACTTTTGTCTTTTCGTGAAAATTGGTGATTCAGATGACCGGAACAGGGCGATGTCATTCGACAACTCAAGATTCAGCCCAGCGTAATTACCAGTGCGTTCCTCCAGAAAACTATAAATAGGCCCTCAGACCTTCATTTGAAGACAAACAACTCCATAGACTAGAGAGAACTATGAGGTTTTCCGTCAAGAATGTGGGGACTTAGATCGTTTCTTCGCTTGAAACTCATTTTGCTCCCTCTCTAGCATACGCAACGCCCGACGCTCACTTGGACTCTTTTTGTGAGCTCGAAAAAAGGCACTGGAAAATGCTCTTGCAGATGCTCGCGTGAATACACTCCAAGAGTTCAAGAACTAAGCATTTTTCTCTAGTGGATTTTGGCATGACATCGATCCAGACACGTGGTTTTTTTAGCCTTTCCGGGTTTTCCAAGTTAGAAAAATCCTCTTGTCATTGATGCTGGATTTTCATTGACTACTTGTGCTCTTAGTCTGACTTCGAGCTAAGGCGGTCTGATTCTCTGGAGCGGCGAAAAATTGAGTGACCCGCAATAGTTTGGCATCATCTATGGGAAGATATTCTCGAAAGCTCTAAGGACTCTCAAAGGGGCAATGCTTGCCCCGCGCAAGAACCCCCCCCCCCCCCCCCCAACTAGCTGTAATGATGAAATGAGGCGCACATACTGCAAACCAGACATCTTGCAAGTAATCTGATAAGCATGACTCTAACAACTTACTTGTTAGCAATGCGTCACTCCATGAGGAGATAGTCACCATTCTAGCATCTTCGGTGGAGGAGCAGATGCGCTCGATGGAGGAGCGCCATGCTCAAGCTCTCACCCTGTTAAGGGATTTAAGGGTTATTAATCCCTTAGGGGCATATCCTATGGATGCAGGCCAGGCATCCACTACAAGATATTGGCTTTACAGTGACGTTTTTATTGTGACGTTTTTTAAAGCGTCGCTGTTAGTTTTTAATTTAGCAATGTTTTTTTTTCAAAACGTCACCAATACAAAATTTTAGCATTGCTCATGGTTTTCATAAAAAACGTCAACACACATATTTATCTTTTGTGACGATTATTTTAAAAACGTCATCAAAACATAAGATCTTCAATCAATGTTTGTGTAATATCCCATCTGACCCAATCTATTGAACCCCTAGGGGACCTAACTTGTACAATCAATCCTTTTTTGGTGAGCCTATTTAGGATCAGTGCGACCTTATTGGTCCGGTGAAATAATTACAGTTGATTTACTCTGAATATCAAGCTACAATATCGGATTCGACCACAGTCAGTTGTGTTAGACTCATAGTTAGTAATATAATGAGTCCAACGGAGCCGATCGTTCGCGATTCCAACGTCATTTGTGCAATTTTGACATTTAAGTTAAATAGGCCGCGAACTCTCCGAGAACATGATTTGAGCAAACGAACTCGGAATCGACATTGGATCATTCTAGTGAATGCGTCTTAGCGAGATGGTTGAAATGAGCTCATTCGGGACAATTTCTGAGTCCCCTAGAGCGATATAGGAGCATTTGAATGAATAAATTAATGTTTTTAATATAATAATAATATTATTATAATATATATATATATATATATATATATATATATATCTTTATTATATAAAAGAATATAGGTATTTGAGAGCACACCATCATTTTCCTTTCAGCCGTCCGATCGAATTTCTTCAAAGATTGTCCACCATTGGAATATTACGCAAAACACCAAAATGATAAATCAAATCCTGCCATCAATTCTCGCGGGGCAGCACCGAAAGGAGATATCATTTCCCGCATCCTCTCCGCCGAAAGCAGCGGCGTCAGCACGCGATATCATTTCCCCCTCCTGCTTGAACTCCCTTCATCCGCTTCGCCTAGATCGTTCCTCCGTGCGCCGGACTATGTGCCAGAATCGAACCCCAACACCTGCTTCCTCTCCGGTAAGCTTTTCTTCTTGGTTTTTCTGTTTTTGACTTCTTCTCTGTTTTAAGTTCAAGCTTCTTCTCCTTCTCTGTTTTAGGCAAGATCTGTTTTTTTTTTGGCAAGATTTTAGGCAAGTTCTGTTCTTTTCTTCTTCTTCACCGACATCGGCGCCGGACTCTGTGCTTGAATTGAAGCACAACGCCTGCTTCCATTTCGAGCAACCAGTTTCCCTTCCGTCACCGCTGGCATCTGCGCCGGACTATGTGCCGGAATCGAACCCCAACACCTGCTTCCCCTCCGGTAAGCTTTTCTTCTTGGTTTTTTTTCAATCTCCTCTGTTTTAAAGGGTGAAGTCTGTTCAAGCTTCTTCTCCTTCTCTGTTTTAGGCAAGATCTGTTTTTTTGACAAGATTTTAGGCAAGTTCTGTACTTTTCTTCTTCTTCGCCGACATCGGCGCCAGACTCTGTGCTCGAATCGAAGCACAACGCCTGCTTCCCCTACAGTAAGCTTCTCTCCTTGGTTGTTTTTTCAAGCTTTTTCTCTGTTTTTTTTCAAACTTTTCTTCTCTGTTTTTTTTTCAAGGTTTTCTTCTCTATTTTAACCTTTTCAAGCTTTTCTTCTCAGTTTTAGAAATCTTTTCTCCTCTGTTTTAGAAAGTTTTTCTTCTCTGTTTTTTATCCTAATAAGTTGGGCGACCTCCGAACAACTAATTGCATGGATTAAAATCCGTGTGATATTGCAGTTATAGTTAACCAACTTTTTGAGTGTACATTTTCTCATATGAGTTGATTTTGGTTCAGTTTAAGGGTTCAAAGAAAAAAAATACAGACCCTTTCATTTGATTGCCCGTTTTCAACTTTTTGTCGGCAATAAAAACACTGTCATCTTAAAAATGTTCTCTTTCTCAAGCCTGCTTTACTCATCTCTTGGTTGATTGCATATATAATACATTTATTTGCAATTACTTTATTGATTTCTTGGTTGCAAAAATAATTTTAGTTTAATCTCTTTTAAAGATGTGCAAAAATCAATTACACATTGATTTTTGTTTGATCTCTATTAAAGTTATTAGATTACATGTCATCCACCTCACTTATAGTTTGTCTCTATCATCATGCAGGGTCATCCAAAAAAAATTTTGCTAGCTGGTATGTTGTATTGGACTCACATTCATGATGGAGGTTAGCATTTAAGACCATACACTTTTTAAATGATTTTTATGTTGATATTGATTATTTTCTATTAAATTCATTATAATATTAATTAACTTGACTTTAGTTTGGATTCATTCACATATTCGTACAGGTATTGATCCGGTTAATTGGTGCTGATGAGAATATATACTCGAGCTATACAAATACACTTCAATGGTTGGACGAGACTCATAACTGTCGGAGATGCGGAGTCGCAAGTTTTTTTGGGTTTATGAAAATTATGTAAAGATTTGTAATTATATTGATGTAAAAATATAAAAGGAATATTTATTGATTAACTCAATATAAGTATTGGAGGTTTCATTGATTGAGCTTCAATTGTTTTGGAATCTCGACTATTTGAAACTAGCACATTCTTGAATGTTCAAGCTGTAATATTTATTATTTTAATCTAAAAGTTCCAATATTAATGCAACATTTTGCATAAAATATTGTGATAGAGTTAAAAGCTTATAATGACGTTTTTTGCACATTTTTGAGCTTATAATGGCGTTTTTTGAAAGTGTCGCGGTAAAACAATTGCCAATCATGACGTTTTTTGAAAAAATGTCACCGTAGAGTAACTGTCAATCACGATGTTTTTTGAGAAAACTGTCACCGTAGAGTAACTGCCAATCACGACGTTTTTTTAAGCGTTGCAAAGTGCTACAGCGACATGCGCAATCGTGACGATTTAGTGACGTTTTTATAAAAACGTCACAAAAACTATCATGACGCTTTGAAATCGTCACTAAAAGCATAAAAAATGTCGCCATAAGACAACTTTGTTGTAGTGATCGTCCCCTTCCAGCCACCACTCGCTCATCAGAGTGGTCCGCACCATGTCCCATGCATTGTCTCGTAGGGCACCGAACGCAAGTAGCGTCACTCCCGGGAGAGCACTCCTCCAGCAAGAACAAGTCAGCAAAGGAGGGAAGGAGAGGAGCCTGAGTCCGACGTCTGGGAAGGCAACAGGCACCTCGGTGGAAGCTCGTGGACTGGGGATCAACAACACTTCACCCCACTCAGCGCTTCTCACGCAGAAGTCCTGCACGCCATCAGGAACCACCCTCTATTTCGGATGCCCAAGACACTCCCCCCTCCCCATAGACAAGGGATAAATCCCAATACTACTATTATCACCGAAGTCACGGACATGACACAGATGAATACATTCGCTTAAAGGAGAATGTCGAGCGGCTTGTGCGCCACAGCCTTCTCAAGGAATTCCAAGGTAAAAATACGGTAACGCAGTCTACCACAACCAAGCCTGCAGGGGGAGGGGCTACATATACAACCTCGTGTTTGCCAAATGGGTCCACCAGGCCAGGCGAGCTGACTAGGGCAATCTGCACGCACCAGAACAGCATGCGAGCGAACTCAGAATGGTCAGCTCGCTCTCGCCAAAGCTATACGGGCGAGCTGCGCGAGCTAGCCAACCCAACCCGCGCCTGCCTGGAGTTCGTTGAACTGAGCTTAGCTCTCGTCAAACTGATCTTGAGTTGAGATCAGAGTTCGTCAAACGGAGCTCGGCTTTCGTCGAATAGAGCTCGGCGTTCTTCAAGCTAAACTCAGGTGTTAAAAACCTGAGTTTGTTGAACTAAGCTCAGCGAACTCAATTCCTCTGGAATTTTCTTATGTAGTAACAATCCTAGACCGGCCAGCTCACTCTTGCCAAAGTTAGGTGAGCGAGTTGCGCGAGCCGGTCCATTCAGCCCGCTCTCCCATAGGCGACCTGGTCGCTAGCCCGCCTCATAACAGGGATCGGTGGGCCGCAGCGGCTTGGCTCGCGCTAGACTAAGGAGGGAAGACAAGCTGCGGGAGCCAGGTCGCGCCCGCCCTAGCGGGATGGTGAGTTGAGCGAGCCGACCTCCAGATCCTTGGAACCTGCCCCGTGGGGCCCAGAGGAAAAATTACCAGAGTGCCCTTGCTGGGGGTGCAAATAGTCTATTAGAACAGTGGAGTCATGTTGTTGGAAGGTCAACCGGGGCTGCACATAGCTGTTCAAAACAACGGAGGTGCGTTATTTGCAGACCGTTTTCATAAATCTATAAATAGACCCAAGGGGGTACCTCAAAAGGCACGCTTACTTGTGCATAGATTTTCTTATGCTTTCTGAGGTAGCCTTAGCTCGGCTTTTGGCTAAGGAGGGGAAGCGCTCTATGATCTTTTAGGTGTGTGGTGAGACCTCCACGCCGAGCCCTTGGGTCAGTTCCCTTTTCTTTTCCTTTGTTATTTGGCTTGCAGGAGAGAAGTAGGCGTGTGATCAACCCTTTCCTAAGGGTGAACTCCACTAAAGACCGAATTCTCGGTTTCAACACTACAGAGGACCTCCCTTCGGTACATGTCATGGGTCAGCTTGGTCAACCCCTCCCAGTGCGTCAGGATCTTCATTAAATCTATAACACATACAAGCAATCATCAAAAGCCATCCCGTCAAGGTGAACATAATATTGATCGATGATAACATGTCCGCCAATATGATGTAGCTATCTACTCTACTCCAATTGGAAATCTCTGGGAGGGATGTCCAGCTAAGCACATGGGGTGCACACATCACTGGGCACTCAATGATCCCCATCTTAGAAAGTGTCATCCTACTAGTAACTCTAGGAGCCCCTCTGATGCAAGCCACATATGATGTCCAGTTCATCATCATACAAGCCACCACAACATATAGCACCATCCTCTATGGGCCACAACTAAGGACACGTTCGCATAAGGCATCGTGATAGAGATCCCTTAGCAGGATACAGCTCCCGAAGACATCGTCGGGACTTGACGCGAAAATCCCATCAAGGAAACTTTGTCGCCACCCACAGTTTACTTTCCCACAACTATTGGAATAACAAGTCGCTCTGTCGGACCTGTGCACCACTTGTACTCTCCTTTAACTCTAAGCAATGGATTTTGGTCTCAAGCTATGCCAACAATTTCAGAACCTTCTACTTTTGTGGAGAAATGGACAAAGGTGCATCTGCATATTCACCTTGATGGACCCCGATCCTCCTGAGCTGCGAACGAACAAAGATTCTTCGCTGCCTCCACCTGGATAGACCCTGGTACTCCTGTGGTCTGAATGAATAAAGGTTTTTCTCCACCTCCACCTGGACGGGTCCCAGTCCTCCTGAGGTATGAACGAACAAAGGTTCTTTGCCACCTGCACATAGACGGACCTCGATCCTCCTGAGGTGCGAACGAAGGTTTTTGTCAGCTCCACCTGAATGGACCCCGGTTCTCCTGAGACACAAACAAACAAACATTCTTTCCCACCTCCATATGGACGGACCACAAGCCTCCTGAAGCGCGAACAAACAAAGGTTATTCGCCACCTCCACTCAGATGAATCTTGGTTCTCCTAAAAAAGAATAAAGGTTCTTCACCACCTTCAGTCGGATGAACCCCGATTCTCCTAAGACATGAACAAAGGTTCTTTGCCACCTTCACTCGGACGAACCCCGGTTATCCTAAGACAAGAACAAAGGTTCTTTGTCACATCCACCCGAACGGATCCCAGTCCTCCTGAAACATAAACAAATAAAGGTTCTTCGTCACATTCCCTCGAATGAACCCTGGTTCTCCTAAGACATGAACAAAGGTTCTTCGCCACCTCCACTCAGACGAATCTCAGTTCTCCAAAAACAGGAACAAACAAAGGTTCTACCCCTCCTTCACTCGGACCCCCGGTTCTCCCAAAGCTTGAGCAAACAAGGGATCCTTTCCACCAACTCCTGAGCGAACTACGGTCCCCCCGAAGCACGATCAAATGAATATCTCCCGCTAGTGACCTATGCAAAATGCCAATGCTCAAGCTAAGTGTTATTCCGCCAAAAGTGTACGCTCCCCAGAGCAAAATAAGAACATGAGAGATCCGAAAAATGGGGTATCCATTCAAACAAAAGCTACCCCACAGGCTACATCATCATGAGGAACAAATAGCATGCGACGGTGCAAAAGCACACCCACAAGACGAAGCAAAATCAAAGAAAACAGACAAAAGAGGGCACAAGAGGATCATCCTTTAACATCGACATCAGCATTGTCATTCGAGGTATCCTCCACGTCCAGATCACCGTGCTTTGATAACCTCTGAGCAGCATGAAACCCCTTGCCAGATTTCAAGCGGTACGCGACATCGCACTTAATCGAATCTGTCCCAATTATCATCACCTCAGAGCGGACCTCCTCTGTGGTACAGGATCGCTCCATCTCAAAGACGTGAGATCCTTTGTACTCAGCCACCGCAGGCACTCACATAATGTCGACGTCCTTTAGCTCCACGATCAGTCAAGCCTTCTCTTTCTTCAGCTGCTTTTCCCCCATCAGGACGGACCCAGGTCCTCCTAAGGAACAATCGAATAAAGATTCTTCACCACTACCGCACAAACAGACTTTGGACCTCCTCGGACAAAAGCGAGCAAAGTCTCTTTGACAAATTCTGGGTCCTCTCAAAGCACCCACAAACCAAAGTCTAATGCCGCCTCCCGAAGCAAACAGACCTACGTGTCTATCCGCACCACCAAGGCAAGAGGGAAAGTTTCCTCCATCCTCGCACTTCAGCAAAAAGCCCTTGCCACTAACTCTCGACAACAATCGCCAATATTAGCGCATGACAAATTGGGGGCCTAAAAGCACCAGATGCTCTTGGGTCGCCATAATGCATGACACGACTCCAAGTCGTCACGGCAAGGACAACAACAGGGAGCAGTTCGACGACTGTTAAGATCCCCCATCGAGTGACGACGACAGGATCTTCGCTACGCGAGGCCAATGTCTTAGGAAAGTCTCAAGCTCGATGAGTCATGGAAAAACTCACGCAACCGAGCAAAGGAAGTGACAAAGGAAATACGCAAGCTAACCATACCAAGCGTGCGTACAACACAGATACAATCCAATGCTCCCGCGCCGCCAGCACCCTCTTTTAAGATAGCACCCACTCGAGGGACAGAGCATCCCTACGACCTTTGTAACACGCAAAGCCCCCTCCAAATACAAGGTCTAGTTCAATAGTGTGCACGTCTCGCCACAACGAACCTACCTTTGTAGGCATCATCTCAGTCGACTATCTAGTTTCGCTCCACTCCAAGGCCCTGTGACTCCCTGTGTACTATAAACACAAAATCTCGCATCATTATAACATTCCAAGGCACAAACGTCATCGATGGTCTCCACCGCCAGAAGCTCCATCCCAGCTTCTGATAGGAGTAGACGTTGAATCATTCTAAGCTGCAGCACAGCAATAAACAATGTGTCTTGCCACGTCTTCTAATGGCGGCAAGACCACAAGTCCTTCCACGACGCCGAGTCAAGGGGGGAGAACATCGTTCCACGTCACAAGAATTCACCACCAACGTGAACTTCTCGCAACAACCACGCAAGTTAGCGCGTAGCATCGTACCCGCGCATTCAAACAAAAGGTTATATGAAAAACGGCACGCATCCGCACCATCGCGGAACACGAGGCGCAAAGCAAAAGGACGATCCTACAATGCATCGCCAGCACCGCACAATCATCAAGGGAAAAGCGTGAGTAATTCACCGCAAGAATCGTCGTCCAGGCATCCTCACAGAACCTTCAGCCCACGAAGCAGACGTGGATAAATCCAAGGCATCAGCTGTAAGACCCCCTCCCCCTTACCAAGGAGGCTTGCCGGTCTTATGCCCAGAACCGCCGTCTTACGGTGACACTAACGCACGGGTTAGTCGACACCGCAACACGCCGATTCTGCCGGCTAGTACGATCATAAAGCTGTAGGCCAATATGAGAAAAGAAGAATACATAGCAGAGCACAACACAGCTAGTCCACAGTCACAGCACATATATGTAATATATGAAAGGAAAGCAACGGTCCAAATGAGTACAAAAAATAATATAAAGAGTAATAAGGGCTTATGCCCAGTACATCAAATCAAATATCTCTCTTTCAACTCTAACAGAGGAAGATATCTATCATCACCAAGTCATCCCACCTGAGGTAACACTGCAGTAGTAGTAGTAGTAGGTGATGGCATCAGCTCCTCATGTCCTGCCATCTCGTCCTACTAGGTGCGCTGGTACTCCATCTTCTCGAGCTCCTAAAAATAGTTTGGTCACCGACCATTAGTCAAAAAGACTAAGTCGTTTCCTCCACACCTCGCCCCGCAACTCCTAGGCACCGTGCGGGAGGATGAAGCGGAGGACAACATGGGGTATCAAGTATAAGCAGGTGGCAGTGGCACTACGCTAACAAGTAAATGAGGAATAATAGTAGTTCTACTCTAGCAGTTCTATGTAAGAAGTACAGTAAGTAAGGTATAAAACTGAGTAAGTAGAACAAGTGCAGTACGGTAAAGTAAGTAACGGAACAAAAAGTAAGAGTAGGAAAGTAAATCTAAGCTACCACTACTCTATCATCATAAATCATACCTTAACTTATAAAAATGCCCATACAAATTTATAAGTTAAGGTTTCTAGGAAATTTAACTTATCATATAAAAGAGCACATACTAATTTATATGATAAGGATCTATGAAGCGTATGATCTAATTTGAATGAATGTTTATGATGCAATTTATGCACAGGCAAGTGCAACTTACACACAATGACTCTGTGATCACAGACCTTTAGTTCCCACTTTTTGAGAGCTAGCTTCACTCTCGGGTACCACCGTTGTGGCTACGGCAGCAGCGGAGCGGGCATCTCCACTTCTAGGCTGGTATGCACACTACCAAACCTTAGACCCCTCTCATACGCCTCTGTATACGTCCAAGGTGCACTCTAGAGTCTATGCGTACGTACTTTGCTGACAACCCGTCAGTCTTGTTGGGTCGGATGTGCGTTATCGGGGATCGTCCTCCAGACCGCAGTGTAAAACAACCCACTGGCCCCTCTAACCCTCACACCCGCCTGGTGCACCGTACTGTCATCGGTGTGACGAACGGCCAGTACCGCATGCCCCGCTACTAAATTAATGCACATGCAAGTATTTCATCTCGAGCCTCCAGCTCGCAGGACCAACCTGTCCTGAATCCCTCAAACCCTCACGGGTGAGCATTTATCACAATCCCTCCAACCCTACACGGGTGAGAACGCACAACAGTGCCTTTATTCCGAATCCCTCAAACCCTACACGGGTGAGAATGAACTACAATGTCCTAACCTATTAGACTACTCTTGTCTACGGATTATTATACTTAGTGATTTAGGGTTAATCTCAAGACTGCACAGGGTATACCCGGTGAAGGGCTCTCGGGGGCACTAGGAACTATGATGGGATTACGCCCAAAGCTCTCTTTCTCAAGGATATTTACTTTAGTTGATGGCTACCCAATATTCACCCTCAGCTCTCGTTATTACTCTTGAGTAATCCTAATGACTTAAGATGTTCACAGAAAAGCGACGGTCTTCCGCCGGCCTCCACTCCATATGTTATCCAAGGTTTGCACTTTACTCTTGTCACTAAGACAACTCTATCCACCAGGGCCATATTCCAATTGAAGTCTCTAGCTCATTTATTGATCTATCCCCCTGTGGTCCGTACAACATGACCTACTTACACTATGCACAACTCATGACCTAATACCACCCCGAAATGGAACTTCCAATTCTTTGGGTCACCTGGCGTTAATTATTTATCCTAGGATGGTATGGACTAATGAAGTGAGCCTATTGATTTTTATAATTTTCCTAAGTCATTAAAGCCTCTAATTAAATCATTTAATTAATCCCCTAGGACATTTAATATGTGAAGTATGACAATTTATAATCCACCGACCTAAGGAAATTTTCCTGAGTTATATCTTTGTGAAATATTGTTGTCTACCAAAATTTGTAATTTTCCTTTGATTATTTCTATTTATTCCTTAATTAATACAAAATTCATACAATTGTCATTTTCCAAATGAAGTATAATGAATACATTTCTAAAAATTCTAGGAAAATTACAGAATATATATATCATGAATTTAAGGCTAATGGCAGAGTTTCATCAACATATGCAATGTAATGGCCTACAAATTTCAATTCTTAATAATTTATCAAAATGTCATTATAAGGTTTTAAAAACATTACTGAGTAATCCAAAAATGCTGAGAAAATTATACAAGGTAATTAATACTCAGATAAATCATCAAGAAGTTTTCCAAAATTTTCTACTAAGTATTTTCACCAATTTGTTAATTAAGTAAGATGAGGGTAAAAAGGTAATTTCCACATAACTCCTATCAAAATTCTTCAAACAGAGACATAAAACTTTTAAGGAGTTAAATCTAACATAATATTGACCTTGACAAAAATTGGCGGTTTTAACTCAAAGATGACCTATTTTTATATTTATTTTTCAAAAAAGGTTAATTATTCCAAAAATTCCAAATAAGGGGATTTTTGTTTCCAAAAATCCCATTATTATAATGTGGGGTATAATTCACCCTAATGAGCCTTTGAAATCAATATCATGGTTTTTGGATGTCCCAAAGAGACTTAATACACAATATATCAAAAATGGCTATTTGCACCCCAAGCCTATATATAATCAACACATGCATGTGAGTTTACCCAATATGTAGTGGTCCAAATGTACTAACATTTTTACCATGCACATGAATAGTCCCCAAGGACATGTCACAAAAATTTGTGGCCATTTGGAGCCATAATCCTCCAAATATTTCATTTATTTAAATTTGTGTATTTTGAATAAAACTATAGAAAACGTTTTCCCAAAAATTCCCAATTTTTGGCATGGGATAAATATTCCCTAAACATGCATGCACCCAAAATTTGGGGCCATATTGATTACTGGTTTGGCTTGGGCATTGGTTTTAATTTCTGTCCTAGCCTAGGACCAGTCCTAGGAAAACAGCCCTACATGGAAGTCTACTGCTCCAAATTACATGATTATGGTGGCAAATTAAAATTAAGAGCCTAAGCTACAATTTTTATTTATGGTACATGACCATGAAATGCCTCTAAGAGACCTAAACTGACCATGCAATGTAACTGATTAAGTGTGACAGGTTACATAATATACTATAGTTTATAATATGAATTAATTTATATCTGAGCACGAATCTTAAAGCAGAAATAAACGGGATCCGGTCATCGTACCCAAATGTCCAACGGTCCAGATTAACACTGGCTGGCCACTTTTTCTGGCTGATTTCGGCCAGCTGAGCCACCACCACCGACGGCGAATGTCGCCACCACCTTCACTGAGGTGGCGGCTAGCGGTTTCCGACGATGAGGCCGCCGGAATTGGCTCCTCCGGCGAACCCGAGCAAGAAGAAAAACTCGGAAAAATGGCCATTTCCTCACATGGTATCGGGCTCAATTGAGCCTGATGTCTCTCCCTAAAGATCTAGAAATCTAGCACGAGTAGAAGGGGGGCGAAACGAACCCGAATGGCGGCACGGCGGCGAGGTTGGCGGCGGTTGGCCATGGATGAGCTACTCCGGCGATCTCCTGCTCAAATCCTTGATTCTCGACCAAAAACTTCGCTCCAGGACTCGTTCTCCACTCGATTCTACCCTCTGAAGGTGATGGTGTGGTCGAATTGGGCTGAAGATGATTGTATATGATGATACCATCAAGGTGAGCTCGGTTTGGGGCTTTGGAGGCTTCACCCTTGGTGCCAAGTGGCCCCCATGCTGCCAAATTCTCTAGAAATTCTCTAAGGAGGCCAGCCAACACAATTTGGGTTGATGGAGCCAAGGCCAAGTGGCCTCTTCTTCTTAACTCACCTTCTCTCTCCTAAAATCCCCACTTTACCCTCATGCATGTGTCCCTCCATTCAAAACCAGAGGGTAGGGGTGGTCATTGTCCATTTGGGCTGGCTATGGATCAGGTTTGGTGGGCTTAGCCCAAGGGGAGTGAGCTTAGCCTTCATTTTCCCCTTTAGGTTAAATGGGTTGACTTGGGTTGACTTGGTTAACCATAATAAGTGGGCTGACCCCACTTGGTGGTCATGGGTCTAATGGCACCACCCAACTTGGGTTGGGTCAATGTGGTGCCCTACTTGGGCTAATTAGGCCTATAGGTATAGGTTTGACCAAATTAGGGTCATGGTTGACTTTGGTCAACTAGGGTTAAAGGGTTGACCTAATGGCATGCCCTAAGGTCCACTTAGATTATTTTAGGGTTAGGGCAATGTGGTGGGGTCATGGTGTGGCTAGGGTTCCTATTTAGGCTAGTTTGACCTAGTTTGACTTTGGCTCCTTAGTGGGCCCCACATGGCTACAATCCACTACCTAGGGTCAAACCTAGCTAAATTCCCTATCACCCACCTCATGTCTAACCCAATCTAAGTGAAGTGGGCCTAGAATTAACATGAGATGTTACATCAGCGCTCACATCAAAGCCCAACTGAGGGGATACTTCACACTGCAAACCAAAGTAACTAGGTGACGCGCGCATGCTAAAATGAACTTGAGTCCATAAACCCAAGATGAAATGATCAAGCTAAGAAATTTTTAGGCTCGTTGCTTTGCAGATCACGATCTCCAAAAATTTGGGGGCAATTGATGGGGTTCTCCCTAAATTTTCTAAGTCAAACCGGAAAGGTTTGGTCCCAGGACATAGGGGCAAGCTAACCCAACCAGACGAGTCGTGCGCAGAAAGACACACTCACTAAAAAGGTATGAAAACATACAAGAAGTGGACAAAACTATGCGCACTCCTGCCAGAGCGCTCGGGCAACGAGAGCGCGCAGCACGCCGACGAAGCACCCGCAACGCGGCCGCGCACTACACAGACGCAACACGCGCACGCGCAGCATAGCTGCCTATGCGCAGCGCGAACGCGCACACATGCACATTGCTCCTGTTTGGCGGCCGCCGCTGCCGGCGACCCTCGCCGTCTCCGGCCACCTCCGCCGCCACCAGGCGCCTTACCCGAGCCACCTGAATTGCCCGGGGGGGGGGGGGGGGGGGGGCACTTTCGTCATTTTTATAAAATTGGTGATCCAGGTGATCGAAATAGAGTGACAACATTCGCCAGCACAAATTACTCCCCAGTGCAATTACCATCGTGGCCCCCCAAAAAACTATAAATATGTCATCAGGTCTTCATGTGAAGCCAAACAACTCTAAAGGCAAGAGAAAGCTCTGAGATTATTCGGCGAGATATTGGACTTAGGTCGATTCTCCGCTCAGGAATTCTCTCCACTTTTCTCCTTGCGCTAAGGTTTCCCCATAGCTCAAGTGACGTCAACCGCCTCTGCGGGAGCGCTCCCATCAAGGCTCTACATCAACAAGAGCGCACCCCCAGAAGCTCCGTGGACTTAGAGAATTTTCCAGTCAAAACGCTCCCACCAAGGTTCCGTGAAGTCTGCGACACCCCAAGGTCGGAGCGCTTCCATCGAGGCTTCGAGGACTTATCCTCTTTTTCCTCATTTCTAACACTTCATCCTTGTAATGGAGTAGCAGTCTGTCGCCCTCCGAGATCAAACTAATTTTTGTAAAACTCCAAGAAGATAGAGAATTTTTGTGCGACACAAATCCAGCCAAATGGTTTTTCACCCTTTCTGGGTTTTCCATGTCAAAAATGTCTCTTGTCCTTTGCTACAGTTTTATTTGACTGTTTGCACGCCCGGTCCAACTCCGAGCTAAGATGGTCTGATTTCTCCGGAAAGGGGAAAAATCGAGGTACCAGCAACAATGCTAGATTGTGGGACTTCAAACTCAAACATGTTGTGCAGTATTGTCTAGCCCTGAACAACTTAAACTATAAAATCTTCATTACATGCCCTTGGAGTAAGGGTTAAAACTTAAAATCAAAACCAACTTTTTAAACCTAAAAAACCAGGCTGAATCAGTGTCAATTTAGGTTGGCTGGAAACTGAGCTATGTTTGGTTTGGATCATTTTAAGTACTAATAAATTGAACAAACAAATTTGATGTGGAGGAAATTACTTCATTTCCCAGATTGGTTCAAATGTGCAGCACCTCCCCAAACTAAATAGGTAACCCTCGGCAACACTAAGTTCTTTGCAAGCTCCACCAGTAATTAAAACAAAATATTAGAACATTTGAACCCTCTACAATCAGCCCTAAATCCCAATCAAGATCCCTTGGACTTATTTTATCGTGTACTTGATTGTTCCTTCAGCTTCCCTTTGGGTGATTGAAATTTCATCCTCGGTGTCTCATCCCCCACTCGGTGTTCATACTTGTCAGTGTTTCGTCCTCCAGCGGTCGACGCCCATTTGACAATCTCTCCTCCTATGCATGTAGTCACACATTGCTACACAAAGTGATGCATTTTGATTAATCTAGTTCCCTCCTCATTTTCAAGTCCAACTTAAAGGCTCCGTTTGGGAGGACTTATTTTCACCGGTCAAGCGATCGTAACCACTTGACAAGTGAAATAAGTCCCCCAAACGGAGCCAAAGTCTCTGGTCCAAGTTACTGCCATTTAATCTTTGTAAGATGTTGGACCATTAAACTTTAGTCATATTAGGATTGCTCATTTGGGATGTGTACTATATAACTACTACCATTTTGAAAATGTTGTCTGTTATGATTAACAAATAACTAATTGTTTTAATTTATTATGTTATGATTAACAATCATTTACTGGTCAAGAGGTTATGACTGCATGAAACAGACCTTAATTAAGATCTGATTCATGGGGGCGTACTCGCTTGACCCGTGAAAATAAGTCCCTTCAAATGGAGCCTTCGTCTCGCCGGAAAATTCATCAAGTCATGGACCGAGCATTAACCTTAGTTCTATCGAGAAATTCGATGATTTTTACGACCAATCGGGAGGCTTCATTGCATCAAAGAACTATGTGAAGTCAAAAGTTGAGCTACATGCTCTGTCCCTCAAAAAATTCTTCCACGTCTATTTTTGAATCGTGTGGCATCCTTAGTCGAAGAGTGAATAAGGATTTTTTAATGATCCTTAATTTTTCTTCTCACAAATAAAGATCTTGAATGAAAATAGAGTCTAAGCACAACACCATAGTGGTTTAAATCATTAAAATGAATGAGAAGAAAATATTATCATCTTAATTTAATTCTAGGAAAGATTATTAATTTGGTCTTCGAAGTTTGATGTTTTTTCAAGGGTGTTTATATTGGCAGTTCGACTTTGGATATTCGCAACTCAATTATAATAGCAGCCCAACAAATAGATAATAGTAGTCCATGGGCTATTTGCAGTCCAGCTTTTTTTAAAGTCATATAATCACATTAGATTAAGCAAATATATATATAATAAAGTTCATTGTTTTTTCAACTATTTAATCGATCAAAATATAATGCAAAGTCCAATATTTTAAAAACACAAAATAGTCTAAATTTATGTCTTTGTGGTGATCAAATTGACACGTTCCAAAATAAATTTCATCTACACAATCCAATTCATAAAATATTGTAAATAATATTTTATTAAAAATGAGCTTTCAAATTCATCAAATGCTAAAAAACTTGTCATGTCTCGCACACTTTTAATTATTTTTTGTACTTTTGAAATGCCTCCAAAAGTCTTGTAATATGTACATGTGATATAAGTTTTTTATTACAATCAAATAAATTGTCAACAAATATTAAGGAAAAAAGATAACTATGAATATCACTCTAATCTCATAGACGCGTAATGTACGGTATGAAATCTTTCTCAAACATGGAATATCGGCGGTAGTGGACATTCTTCACTCAATTTCAATATTCCCTAAAACATGCAAAAACAAGCCCAAAACTAAAACTGGGCTACACATGTCGTGAGATATACTAAAAATGGACTACACATGCCCTTGATTTCAACACATGCAACACACAAACCCTAAAACTAAACTAAGAAGTGTAAATATGCCCGCAGAGGAGTTCCTCGACAAAGCTGGCTTCAGAATCAGTGGCCTTCCTCGGCAGAGATGGCTTCAGAATCAGCGGCCCTGGAGCAAAAAAAAAAAACAAATACCGTGAGATGAGGATAGGAGGCTTTGATCGAATAATCATAGGTTAAGAAAAGTCCAAGATCTGGACTGCCGTGAGATGACGATAGGAGCAAATGCAAAATGTGGAAGCAGGAGATGCGCAAGATACACACAAAGGTTTCACAGCCTCCAACCGAAAAATGTGGAAGGAAGGAACTTCCAGAGGAGTTTGTCGGAGGAAAATGGTCTCTACAGACGGTTGTCGACGGCAGGCGGAAGCGGGAGAGGCGCATATTGGGTATTGCAAATCGGGTTATCGACGGCAGGCGGGGTTCGGGAAAGGGAAAAAGGGGAGAAATGTTTAGGATCCGTTCGGATGACAGGTTTTGGTTTTGAAGAATTGGAATTAAGTAAAACCAAAAACCAGTAAGTTTTGATTTTCCTGAATTCCAATATTGTTGTTCGGCATGACTTACAGAAAATTATTTAAATTCATGCATGACTTACAAAAAATTTCTATACAAGCATACATACCAAAACTTGAATAAACAACATATATATTTATAAGATCCACTAAATCCCAGTACGGGCTTGATATTCAGTAAACATTGTCATAGCTAAGTTATCTCTAAATTGAGTACAAGCATTTGAAGAATGAATTGGATTAATGTTATCATCATATTCGTAGATTTCTTTTTCTTCTGACGCTTCAGCGACTATTAAGTCCACATCGACCTCGCCAAGCATTTGTAAATCAGTAGCCAGCCTCTTAACAACAAGGAAATTATGTAGTATGCAACATGCATTTATAATTTGCACCTGTATTTAAATTTTATATTAAAATCCTAAACAAAATATAATGTGAAATCTAAAATTACATTTTTCGTACCTAAACCTGTATATGAAAGAAAGATGGTTCTCGTAGTATTGCCCAACGTTTCTTCAACAACCAAAATGTTCTCTCTATTACATTTTGTTCTCTAACATGACGTAAATTAAATAACTCCTTATAATTAGAAGGGTTATTTCCTTGTGTTGACCACTCCTGTAGATGATAACGCGTTGATCGATACGGTGCAAGGAAACCTGGACAATTGGTGTAACCTGCATCCACTAGGTAATACTTACCTAGCGCATCAATATATTAAATTTTCTAATAAATGGATGATTTTTTGGTAAAAAAAGTAATTGGTTATTAACGTCTTACCCGTTGGTACTTCAAAACGATCGGTTCTTTCTAGGACATCGTGTAAGACTCTTGAATCTGAAGCCGATCCTTCCCAACCAGGTAAAACATATAGAAATCTCATCTGATTATCACAAACACCTAAGACATTCGTCGTTATTGTTTGCTTCCGATTTCTATATTTGCCATGATCTTTTGCGGACACTGTCACTTGAATATGTGTACCATCTAATGCACCAATGCAATCTTCGAACCATCTCCATCTACGTTCTGACCTCGACTCTGGCAATTTGATGTAGTCTCTACTTAACTGTAACACAGCTTTAAGCACTAAGTTGAAGTGTCTGCTAATAGTATCTTTGAACTGGAGATACGTATATCCAATATCACGAAACTTTCTGTTGTGTGCTATAATATATAGAAATAGTGCGATAGATTCCTTCACCGACACATGTTTCGATTCGTGTACAAGGCCTCTGAAGATAAAATGTGGCACAATTCACCAAATGGTTGTCTACCCATACACAATACGCTGAAACAGTTGACATCTGGACCCTCATATATGCGTTTTAGCAATGAGGACCGTAGGACAATATTCATATCACGATCTACGGGTTTTAGAGGAATATATTCTAATGCTGCCCATGCACCAGCAAGTGCTGTGAGATGCCCGCATTTCATAATATATTCTTTTATTAATTTCTCCTGCAACTCCGCTATATTCATCTAAGATATGACAATGAAATAAAACATTATGTCATGGCCACCACATTCATGCAAATAAAGAGATGTATTACAAAAGTTGATGTATTTTTGTGAGATCATACGTTTAAAATTTTTTATGTATCAACTTCTGAAAAATTCAAGCAGAATACAACACACAATTTTTATTTGTTAGATTGAAGAACACATGAAAATATTGCAGAAAAATCATACATTAGGATGAAGAAGACAATTATAACAAAAAGGATGGAACCTGCAGATCAGCTGAGTTCATATAAATCACGGTGTAAGGGGATATAAAAATATGCAAAGCCAGGGCTAGAATAGACGTTAAAAAACCTCTTCTCCAATAAAATCTATCACGATGACTATCCAAAAAACAGATCTCGGGTTAAGTGATGACATATTGACTACTTCGATTTGCATCGATTTGAATCGATTTGAATGACTGCTTAAAATGATAGTGTTATTAAGATATCTTTTGTATGATGAGATGCACCCGCAAGTGCTGTGAGTTGCACACATTTCATAATATATTCTTTTATTCTAACATTTGACAATAGAATTAAAATTTTCACAATTAAGAATGACATAAATGCTCAAACACTGTGCTGATTTGCATTAAATGCACAAAAAAGTGGGGCTTTTCACTGCAAACTTACCTCAGACCCGGAGGCCAGAAATTTTTTAAAACATTTAATTTTAAAAAACCGTCATTGGCCTGCCACAAAGTTGCAGAGACATTGTGATCATGTGATGACACAAAGTTGCAGAGACATTTAATTAAAAAAAAGACAATGGTCTCTATTATATTTTAATTAAAAGTGGGCAGAGACAAGACTGTACACATTAATTACAAGTTCCAGAGAAGAGTGCACATTAACTAATATAGGAGGAAAAGTTGCAGAGAAGAGCGACGATAAATTTTCTACAGCTAATGTTCTGCGCAGAGAGAAATGGAGGAGAAACAATTGCAGGGAGAACGCTTACCCCGGACGATAGAGAAGGGTGTTTTCCCGGACGGCAGAGAAGGGGCGGCGAGAGTAAGTTGCAGAGAACTCCAACCTCTGCGCGAGGAAGAGAAAAAGGTGGAGAAGGTGCGGTGGGTGAAAGTTGCCGAGAACTTCTCTTTGCTGCGCGTGGAAGGAAAGTGGGAAAATCGGGGGAATGGGACAAGAATTGCGGAAAGCTTAAAATGGAAACTTATGGTTTTGGCGAAAACTAAAACAGGGGTTATTTCCCTCTAACCGAACACCTGTAATTGATTTATTAATGGCCAAAACAAATTCTGAAAACCATTTCCCTCCATTCGAACGGACCCTTAGGGTTGTTGTCAGAGGTTGTTTTAAAGGTGTTTTTTTTAACTTTAATTGTGCTATCAATATTTAAAGTCGGGCTGCCAATATAAACGCTGTTTTTGAAAAAGGTCCCTAAACTTTTTTTTGATGAATTTGGTCACCAAACTTTCTAAGACATGATGAAATTTGTCCTTTGCTAACATTCCGTCAAATGTTTTAATGAAAAACCTGTTGAATTCTGTGAAGTGAAAGTGGGTGAATGGAAGGCTTGGGAAACTTATCCGCGCGGACTACGCGGACAGGGTTGGCGGGCTGCTAGGTCGGCAGGGATGTTGCAGGCGGTTTGTTCTGTGGCGGCCTGGGCGGTCTGTTTGCGCGGACTACGCGGACAGCAGCAGCGGTCTGACAGGCCAGTGTTTGCTCAGCAGGCGGTTGACTCCCAGGAAGTAACCGGGCGGATAGAAATGCTATCCGCGGAGTCCGGCATGAAGCGGACTGAAGAACTGGAGCTCGGCAGACCGGTTTGGCAGTTGCCTTGGTCTTGCTCTGGTGAAGCGGGAAGCCGCGGAGACCGCCAGTCATTGCGGACAGGTTCTGGAGGTCGCCCGGTATGGCGGGCTAGATCCAGTGTCCGCCAGTAAGTGCGGACTGGCCCATGTGGCCAGTGGACTGGACTTGGTGTGATCTGAACCAAGTCCAGGTTGGCTCAGTCCGGGGAGATCGCGCAGTAGAGCGCGGGCTGGTTTCTCAGTCCACCAAGCGTAGTAGAAGTGCTGTTGTCTTGTTTGCTAGCTTGGGGATATGCGGACTGGAGGATTGCCTGTGCAAGAGCGTGCGGACTGAAGCTAGAGTCCGCTGAGTCCGGTATAGCCTTGTGATGAGATTATGGACTCAGGGATGCGGACTGGAGAAGTCTGCAGTGCATGCGGACTGGAGTCTGCTGTAAGCAGACTAGATCGGCGTGTCCGCCGAGTCCGGAGGTGCCTTGGAGAAGGCAATGGACTCAGGAGTTGCAGACGGTAGCCGGGTGTCCGCTGAGTCCGGCAGGTGCCTTGATGGCGAGGCTGCGGGCTCGGGTTTTGCGGGCTGATGCCTTGTCCGCAGAATGGCGGACACGGCTGTTGCGGAGACCGGCTGTGGTGGTCCTGGCTTGGCCTCTGGCGGCAAGGCGGGCTGGATATTGGAGTCCGGCCTTGGAGAAGCTGGGGCGGACTGGCTATCTGCACAGGAGCGGCGAACTGGAATGTGTGTCCGCGGGCTGGCGGACACACTAGTTCTTGCTGCGGGATGTGGTGGTGATCCTATCGGCTAGGGCGGTGACCATACTCATCATCGTGCCTATAAATAGGACCCATGTCACATCAGGAGTAAGAGAACCGGGACCGAAGTAAGTGAACAGTAATTGAGCTCGCGTAAGTTGCTGCAGTCTGGACTTTGGTGTCTGCGCGGATAGAGAGTTGACCAGGTTGTGCTGTGCAGGTTGTGCGGATAGCGCTGGAAAGCCAGGACTTGGCTCTGATTGCGGTCAGGGATAGTGCGGACTCTGCGGTGAAGCAACAGGCGGTAAACAGCAGGTCGCGGATAGCGACCTGGCGGTCTTCTCTTTGGCAACTTGGTTCGGGGTTCAGGAAGTCGCCTGCTTCAGGCGGACTGTTCCATTCGGTGACGCAGCTTGTGCGGTCTGGCGGCTAGGCGACCTCGTGGTCAGGCGGCCTGCGGATCGGCGGTGAAGAGCTAAGCATTGGAATAAGGGGTGAGTCCGCGCGGCTTGGGTTGCGGTCTGGCGACTTGGCGAACTGAGCGGACTCCACAGCAGTAGGTCGGCGGCATGGTGGTTGAGTCCGCGCGGCTTGTTTTTGGTTCTTGTCTTTGTAACTGTCTCTGCTCTCCCGGTGGTGGGTTTTGGTGAACCATGTCTCGCCATGTATGTCTCGCCTTGTAAAGAAGTTTGCTCTTGATCAATAAAGAAGCTTGTGCTGCATGTGTTGTTGGTTGTTACTGTTTTGTTGAGATAACCCCTGCTAACTCCACGATCCGGGAAAACTTTCAACATTATAAGTGGGTGTATCCTCCTTCGGTTTGTTGAGTTTTCAACAGGGTATCTAAGGGGGCGTCTGCGGTTTGTTGAATTTTAACATGGTATCAAAGCCAGGTTGTTGGAGTGGTCAAGCAGTGCTCAATGGAAGTAGTTGCTCTTCTGTAGAGGAAACCAGTGGTAGAACCATGGCAGTGGAGGATGCAAGTTGTCTTGGAATTGATCTTCTTACAGAGACGAACTGTGAACGGTGGAAGTCCTGTATGAAGAGCTTTCTTCTTGGCGAGGACCTTTGGGAGGTTGTATGCGGAGCAGGAAGACAAGAGATTACTGCTGGCAATGCTGAGGCGATGAGAGCTTGGAAGGAGGCAAATGCGAGAGCGGAGTCTATTCTCAAGCAGGTGATCTCATCGGAGCTCTTGGACCACATCAGTGGATGTCGGTCAGCTGCGGAGGTCTGGACTTCCCTTGATGGGTTATTCAGGAAGGAGGTGAAGGTTGCTGCTGACGATGATCCCTCTACTTCGCATCAAGAAGAAAGGAGTGTTTCTCCTAGGCGTGATAGGAAGAGGAAGGAAGGACCAAGGTGCTATAAATGCAAGCAGCAAGGTCATCTTCGGAAGGAGTGCAAGGTTGTCTTGCTCTCGGCGAACGTAGCTCATGTAGGGAGGAAGGAGAAGAACCTTGTTGGGTTATAAACAAGTTCTGGAGTTGATCGGATGAATGCCAGTGATAGTGCAGCTATCTGGCATGAAATACTGGGGCATGTAGGGATGGACAAGCTGAAAGCAATGGCGGAAAGAAGACTCGTAAGAGGCTTGCCTAGATTGTCATCCTATGGCGATGGTCGGGGGTGTGCGGGATGTCAGGAAAGTGGAGCCTATCGCTTCATGGTTGACAAAGCACAATCCAGATGTAATGCACCATTGGCGGTTGTCCATTGTGCTCTGGTGGGACCGACCGTCACGGCCAGTCTTGGAGGCAGCAGGTTCATGCTGATATTGGTTGATGACTATTCTAGGTATACTTGGGTATACTTTATGAAGAAGAAGTCCAACATGGTGCACCTGTTTGTGGAGTTCAAGAAGCTTGTGGAAGGTCAGCTTGGCCGGAGGATCAAGGTGTTGAGGACAAGTATCGGTGGTGAGTTTGGCTCAACCGAGTTCTCACGCTTTTGCAGGAAGCAAGGGATCCGGATGGAGCTTTCTTGTGGACATACTTCACAACAGGGTAGTATTGCAGCTCGGATGATCCGTTGGTTAACGGAGACCTGCAAGTGTTGGCTTCAGAGTAAAGGCGTTCCGAAGGCTCTTTGGGCGGAAGGAATTGCCTGTGCTGCTCATGTCATCAACCAGATGCCTCTTAGTCCGATCATAGTGAAGACTCCTTATGAGCTGATGTTCGGAGTGAAGCCCTCAGTGAAACACCTTCGGGTGTTTGGATCTACCTGCTATATACACTCTCCGGGTGCTCTCAAGACAAAGCTAGTCTTTGTTGGGTATGATGAGCAGAGAAGAAGATGGAGGTGTATGGATCCTACGACGAAGAAACTCATAGTGTCGAGAGACATTGTTTTCGATGAGTTGACGCCGTATTAGGGTAGCTCTTATGTGGAGCTAGAGATAAGCAGGTCAGATGGTGGGCTGAAGGAGGCTGCTGCTAAGGAAGTGGAGTTGCCTGAGTCACCAGGTGCTCCAGGTTGTTCTAGCTCCGGGGCAAAGGCGTCAGAGTCGGGAAGAAGGGGGAGCGATGCTCCAGGATCTTCTAGCTCGAAGGCGGAGGCTTCCGGTTCAGGAAGCAGGGGGAGCGATGTTCCAGGCAGTTCTTGTTCAAGAGGGGAGTCTTCTGGTTCAGGTAGCAGGGGGAGCGTTGCTCCAGGTGCTTTTGGTTCCAGTAAGGAGGCGTCTTGTTCAGGGAGCAAAGGGAGCATTGTTCCGGGTTTGCCCGGGAACGGAGCTGGTTCAATAGCAGCGAAGGTGGTTAGCCATGATCAGGTTCTTCGGAGATCGAAGAGGATCAGTAAGCCACCAGCTCGATATAGTGAAGGGAACACGGCGGACTTGGTCCCGTGTTTCCTTGTTAGCCCTCAGGTCGAGCAAGGTACTTCTGGCTGTGATGACCCCACTAGAATCAAGGAGGTGGTTAACACCAAGTCTGAAGAGGTGACTTCTCTCAGAGGCAACGAGGCTTGGACTTTAGTGTCCAAGGAAGTTGGTGATACTCCTGTGATGCAAGAGTGGAGGATGAAGCTGAATAAGGCAGAGGGAAGCATGACTCCTTTTTGGAGATGCTGGAGGGCTCCCTCATGGTCCATGATATGCGGGGCGAGGACTATGTCTTGGACATCTCTTCGTAAACGCTATCGGAAGGACCAGGTGCAAGGTTACGGGAGCTGCTGGAGTTATTCACCACTTCTCACTTCAAGGGGGAGTGTTGAATTCTGTGAAGTGAAAGTGGGTGAATGGAAGGCTTGAGAAACCTATCCGCGCGGACTACGCGGACAGGGTTGGCGGACTGCTAGGTCGGCAGGGATGTTGCAGGCGGTTTGTTCTGTGGCGGCCTGGGCGGTCTGTTTGCGCGGACTACGCGGACAGCAGCAGCGGTCTGACAGGCCAGTGTTTGCTCAGCAGGCGGTTGACTCCCAGGAAGTAACCGGGCGGATAGAAATGCTATCCGCGGAGTCCGGCATGAAGCGGACTGAAGAACTGGAGCTCGGCAGACCGGTTTGGCAGTTGCCTTGGTCTTGCTCTGGTGCAGCGGGAAGCCGCGGAGACCGCCATTCATTGCGGACAGGTTCTGGAGGTCGCCCGATATGGCGGGCTAGATCCAGTGTCCGCCAGTAAGTGCGGACTGGCCCATGTGGCCAGTGGACTGGACTTGGTGTGATCTGAACCAAGTCCAGGTTGGCTCAGTCCGGGGAGATCGCGCAGTGGAGCGCGGGCTGGTTTCTCAGTCCGCCAAGCGTAGTAGAAGTGATGTTGCCTTGTTTGCTAGCTTGGGGATATGCGGACTGGAGGATTGCCTGTGCAAGAGCGTGCGGACTGAAGCCAGAGTCCGCTGAGTCCGGTATAGCCTTGTGATGAGGTTATGGACTCAGGGATGCGGACTGGAGAAGTCTGCAGTGCATGCGGACTGGAGTCTGCTGTAAGCAGACTAGATCGGCGTATCCGCCGAGTCCGGAGGTGCCTTGGAGAAGGCAATGGACTCAGGAGTTGCGGATGGTAGCCGGGTGTCCGCTGAGTCCGGCAGGTGCCTTGATGGCGAGGCTGCGGGCTCGGGTTTTGCGGGCTGATGCCTTGTCCGCAGAATGGCGGACACGGCTGTTGCGGAGACCGGCTGTGGTGGTCCTGGCTTGGCCTCTGGCGGCAAGGCGGGCTGGATATTGGAGTCCGGCCTTGGAGAAGCTGGGGAGGACTGGCTATCTGCACAGGAGCGGCGAACTGGAATGTGTGTCCGCGGGCTGGCGGACACACTAGTTCTTGCTGCGGGATGTGGCGGTGATCCTATCGGCTAGGGCGGTGACCATACTCATCATCGTGCCTATAAATAGGACTCATATCACATCAGGAGTAAGAGAACCGGGACCGAAGTAAGTGAACAGTAATTGAGCTCGCGTAAGTTGCTGCGGTCTGGACTTTGGTGTCTGCGCGGATAGAGAGTTGACCAGGTTGTGCTGTGCAGGTTGTGCGGATAGCGCTGGAAAGCCAGGACTTGGCTCTGATTGCGGTCAAGGATAGTGCGGACTCTGCGGTGAAGCAACAGGCGGTAAACAGCAGGTCGCGGATAGCGACCTGGCGGTCTTCTCTTTGGCAACTTGGTTCGGGGTTCGGGAAGTCGCCCGCTTCAGGCGGACTGTTCCATTCGGTGACGCAGCTTGTGCGGTCTGGCGGCTAGGCGACCTCGTGGTCAGGCGGCCTGCGGATCGGCGGTGAAGAGCTAAGCATTGGAATAAGGGGTGAGTCCGCGCGGCTAGGGTTGTGGTCTGGCGACCTGGCGGACTGAGCAGACTCCACAGCAGTAGGTCGGCGGCATGGTGGTTGAGTCCGCGCGGCTTGTTTTTGGTTCTTGTCTTTGTAACTGTCTCTGCTCTCCCGGTGGTGGGTTTTGGTGAACCATGTCTCGCCATGTATGTCTCGCCTTGTAAAGAAGTTTGCTCTTGATCAATAAAGAAGCTTGTGCTGCATGTGTTGCTGGTTGTTACTGCTTTGTTGAGATAACCCCAGCTAACTCCACGATCCGGGAAAAACTTTCAACATTATAAGTGGGCGTATCCTCCTTCGGTTTGTTGAGTTTTCAACAGGGTATCCAAGGGGGCGTCTGCGGTTTGTTGAATTTTAACAAAACCTCCATCCACGACTACATTCTACTTCATTCATCAGTCAATCCTCACCATGTTGCAATTCAATGAAGTCGCGAAACTGTTGGGTCAATCCACCCCAGAAATGTTGTGCATCTTCTTATTGGAAAATCATTTAGGATCAGTTCGTTTCAAAAATATTGATATTGAAGTATTGACTTTTAATCCAATATCAATACACATGAGAAATGACATTGAATTTAAATTCAATTCTTTTGTTCGGCCGCATGATGACTTTCTGTCATAGCAATTGACATTAATCACTTTTTATTGTTCGTTTGCAGAAAGATTTTCAACCATAGGAATTGACATTAGTCAATGCCCTCAATTAAAAATAACAAACGCTCATTTTTCACCCGGCATTAATTTTATCGCCCGGGCACGATTTTTTCATCATGACGCGATGTTTTTGCCCGGCCTTAAATTTTTTGGCCCAAGCGCCAAATTTTTCGTCCGAACGCGGTTTTGTCGTCGAGACGCAATTTTTTCGCCCGGACGTGATTTTTCCGACCAAACTCAAAATTTTCGCTCTGACACTACTTTTTCCCCTGGATGCTTCTTTTAATCCCGGACGCGATTTTTTTGCCCGGACGCATTTTTTTCGTCGGGACACGATTTTTTTGACCGTACGCGATTTTTTCGACCAGAAGCCGTTTTTTCGCCCGGAAGTAATTTTTTCGCTCGGCGCGACTTTTTCGTCCGGACGCGATTTTTTTCGTCTGGACTAATCCGGGCGAAAAAATCGCGGCCGTGCAAAAAAGTCGCGTCCGGGCTAAAAAGTAGCATTCGGCTGAAAAAGTCGCGTCCGACCGAAAATATTGAGTCCGGGCGGAAAAATCGCGCTCGGGCGAAAAAATAGCGTCCGCACGGAAAAATCGTGCCCGAGCAGAAAAATCGCGCCCGGGAGAAGAAAACACTCACGGGCGAAATAATCGCGTCCGACCGAAAAAATCGCACTCGGGCGGAAAAGTCGCGCCCGGGTGAAAAAGTCGCGCTCGGGCGAAAAAGTCGTGCCCCGGCGAAAAAGTCGTGCCGGCGAGAAAAAGTCGGGCCCGGGTGAAAAAGTCGCGTCTGGGCGAAAAAGTCACGCCCGGACAAAAAAATCGCTTCCGGGCGAAAAAAACGTCCTTGGGCGAAAAAACACCTCGGGGTGAAAAAATTTGCGTACGTGCAAAAAAAATCACTCCTTGGCGAAAAAATTGGGCCTGAGCGAAAAAATCATGTTCGGGCAAAGAAAACGCATCCGGGCAAAGAAAACGCCTCCAAGTGAAAAAATCGCGTCTGGTCAAAAAAATCGCGCCCGGGCCAAAAAATCATGTCCGGGCGAAAAAAACGCGTTCGGGCAAAAAAGTGAGTCCATGCGAAAAGAAAGCGTTCGGGCGAAAAAATGGCGTGCTGGCCAAAAAATCGCGTCTGTGCAAAAAAGTCGCATTCCGGCGAAAAAATCATTTCTGGTCCAAAAATATCGCATTCGTGCAGAAAAAATTACCCTTCTTTTGAAAAGTCGATGTTGGCAATCTCAATATCCGCACCTGAAGATAGACATTGAACCAATGAGTTTTTAGTTTTGGGTGAATATCTACGGCTTTCCATCAGAAAGTCAATTTCACTCTACAATTGTTGATACGAACAGCAGAAATGACTTTCATTTTCTTAAAGCCAATACTTTAATATCAATGTCGTTGAAACAAACGGACCATTAGAGATCAGAGATCTTGCAAAACTCGTGCTCTCTCTTTTGTTTCCACATCCACGACAGTAATAAAATTAGGACAGAAAATAAAATCTTGCATGAAAATTTGCATGTGTCGATGGGGTTTTGATCCATTAGGCTTGGCTGATAAAATGCCCTTGGTAAAAGTTGTTCGTGACAGTAAGCTTGGTTTCAGAAAGGGGTTTGTCATCGTTGGTGGTGTTGGGGAACGAGATGTTGGTGGTGCCTGCGGAAAAAAGGGAGGGGGCTTGACTTAAGCTTCGTTTGGAAGGACTTATTTTCACTGGTCAAGCGATTACAACTGCATGAACCAGACCTTAATTATGACCTGATTCATGCGGTCGTAACCGCTTAACCGATGAAAATACCCCCAAACGGAGCCTTAGAAGATTAGGAAGGAGGGGCAAGAGGGTTGAACATCATTGCAGGAATAGTCGAGGATGTCAGAGGCGTTCATGGCATAGCAGTTAAGTTCAGTGTTGTGGATATAAAGCTGTTGGGAATGGAAGGACAAGAAGAGGAAGAGAAGAGAATGAGGGGAACGCCATGTAATGACCTAGGGAATATTTCTTCTTGTTTAAGTAGGTGATTTGCCTGAGCGTCCGCAGTTATCCCCTGCTGACGTGACATCATGACGTGCATTCTTCCCTTACTCTGATACTCTTTTATTGGCGGTGAAAAATGCGGGTTGTGACACGCCATAGTTCCAAGATCTAATTATGTGTAGGACTGATTTAGGCGTTCACAGTGAAGCAAATAGGTTCAGTGTTTTTGACATAGCAATCTAGAGAATGGATGTGGAGTTTTTTCCGTTAAAACTAGCTAATATGGGACAGATTTCATATGTTTCAGAAAGTTCGGTGATAGAGGCATTCATGAGGGTAGGTGCAACCCTTACGCGCGCGAGCGCGGTCCATCGTCGTCGTCGCCGCCCCTTCGACTGCCGCCACCGCCTCCGGCAATCGCTGTCGTCAGGTAACTTGCTCGGGCCGCCCCTGGGGCTTGTTCGTCATTTCAAAAAAAATTAGTGATCCAGGTGACTGGGATAGAGCAACATCATTCGTGAACTGAAGGTTTAATTGGGCGCAATTAGCAACACGTCACTTCAAAAAAGATATAAAAAGTTCCACGGGTTTTCATTGAAGAGAAGCAACTTGAGAGACTAAAGACAGCTCTAAGGTTTTCTTGGCAAGAACGTGAGACTTAGATCATCCCGCCGCATTGAATTAACTCATCTCCCTTTCTAGTCCGCTCATGCTCAACGACAATGCAGACGTAGCAACAGGCGTAGGGAAGGACTTAGAAGAACGTATTCGTGGACTTAGTAATTTCTCCCCATTTTCTATACTTAAAGCATGTAAACAGAAATATGGCGTGTTACTCTCCAAGGAACTCAAGGAACATAGTGGATTTTGGCCCGACACCAATCCGACCACGTAGTTTTCACCTTTTCTAGGTTTTACATTCTAAAACACATTTGTGTCATTGATGTTTATGTCCTTTTTGACAGTTTGTGCACCTGGTCCGTCATGGAGCTAAGACGGTCAAATTGTCTGGGTTGGAGGAAACTGGGCGACCCACAACAGTTTAGCGCCGTCTGTGGGAAGATGTTCCCAACTTTGCAGCTAATTCAAGAGGATTACGCTTGCCCTGAGCAAGCACCACACCCGACGACAATGATACGAGGAGGCGTGCACGCCCCAAATCAGACAACTTACAAGGAATCTGACAATCAAGCTCCATCAAATCACGTGTCGGCAACACGTCGTGCCTCGTGGAGATAATCGCCGCATTGGCGTCGTCAGCAAAGGAGCATATGCGTCAGATAAAGGAACATCAGGCTAAGGCGCTCACCCAATTAAGGGACTTAAGGGCTTCTAGGGCCCCTGAAGCATGTATTGCGGCTACTGACCACACATTGTTCCCTTCAAGCCATCACTAGCTCAATGGAGTGGCCCACAACAAGTGCCACATTACGAATCCATAGGCTTGGGGGCACCGACCGATGAAGGCATCACCCACAAAGGAGCACCTCTCCAGCAAGGACCAGGAAGTCAAAAAAGAAAGAAAGAGCAGAATCTGAGCCAGACATCCAGAATAGGAGGTAGACACCCAGATGACGCCCAACACATATGCGCGATCATTAGAAATCCCCCTATAGAAGTAGGCGTGATTTTGGTCGACTATGGCTTGTCCGCCAACATGTTTTTATCAACCATGCTCCATCTTGGAATCTCTAACAGGGGCGCCCAGCTAGGTGTATGGGGTGCACATGTTACGGGACACCAAATGATCTCCATCTTGAGAAACATCATCCTGCCAATGACACTGGGACCCCCCCCCCCCCCCCCCGACACAAGCTACCTAAAACATCCAACTTATCATCGTGCATACCACCTCAATATGCAACACCATTCTTCATGGACCACTGCTAAGGGCACTCCGGGCTGATCCACTTATATATGGCATTTGATGGAGATCCGATCTCAGGATAGAACTTCCAAATGCGCCACCGAGGCTTGACATATGAGGCTCAAGTAAGCAGTACAGAAGAAACTCCGCCGCCATCCGCATAATACTTTCTCATATTTGTTAGAATAATAAACCATGCGACAGGACCCATGCACACCTGTATCTTCTCTTCAATGATAACACAATGGATTCTCGCATGCATTTGTGACAATCAGCTCTGTGCAAAGAACGAACCTCAAGTCCTTTTACTATCAAGGCGATATGGATGAAAGTCCTTATGCACCTCCTGAGAGAATGGATCTCATGCCCTTCTACTATCATAGCGAGATGGACAAAGGTTCATCTGCACATATTCCAATAGAATATACCATACGTTCTTCCGAGGCACGAACAGACAAAGGTCTTTCGTCACCTCCAATGGAATGGACCCTGAGTTCTCCCGAGGAGCGAACAAACAAAAGTCCTTCTCCACCTCTATTAGAACGGACCCCAAGTACTTCAGAGGCGTGAACGGACAAAAGTCCTTTGCCACCTCCAATAGAATGGACCCCAAACCCTTCCGAGGCGCAAATGAGCAAAGGCCTTTTGCCACCTCTAATGGAACGGGCTCTGAGTCCTTTTAAGCCGCAAACGAACAAAGTCATTCACCCCTTCTAATGGAACGGACCTCGAGTCTTTCCGAGGCACAAACAAACCAAGGTCATTTGTCACCTTCAATGAAATGGAACTCAAATCTTTCTGAGATGCGAACAATATCAAAATCAAAAAAGCAAGCAACAAATATAATGCACAAGTACTCCGTAGACACAGGCAAGTCACCCCTTAACATCGATGTCAGGATCGTCATCCGAACCATTGCTACCCTAAGGTTGGAGTTCTTTGAAAACCTTAGTTCCAGCTGAAAACCCTAGCTGAATCCAAGGTGAAAAACAACATCACGCTCCTCCTCCAATAGCGAATCAACCTTGGTAACCATTATCTCAGAATAAGCCTCCTATGACATATCAACCTCCATATTATACATCTCTATCCCAGCCACCACGACACAGTGGAGTGCCTCCAAAAGGCTTGCCTAAGTTGCGACGAACTTCCTCTGAAGCACCTCGTTCTTAGCCCTGGAAGTAGCAAGCTCAGACTATGACTTGTCCAGGAGTGAGAGGGCCTTCTCCCTCCTCTTCCTAGCCAAGGGTAGGGAATTCTCCGATGAAGCCATCTTTTCTCGAAGAGAGAAGATCTCATCCTTCATGGCCACATAGCTATTGTCTCGCATCAGTAGGACCTCACGCAGCTCGTCTTGCTGAAGAAAAGTACCAAATTAGAATGACAATAAAGTACATGACTAAGGAACAAGCAAACAAAGCAACCAACATACCTTCAACATAGCAGCCTGGAAAGAATAAGACTCTCGCTTCTTGCCCTTCGTAGCCACTATTAGTAGCGTTGGTCCATTCCGCAAGGTCGGCTCATCCGCAGGTAACTCTGGAGTCTCCTTAGCTATATGAGCAGCAAGAAGGGGACCGTACTCAAACTCGCTCGAGTTGTCATCAACAACCTATATGATAGACTTAGAAGCAGCAGAGGACGACCTTACCTCCCCCCTGCTTCAACAAAAAGATCAACTTCTTTTTCCCCGCTCCAAGGGAATAATACAACTCCACTCGGCATTAGTAGAGAGGCCCGCTAGGACTAGCCTCTTCTCTTCGATGAACACACAAATTTTTAGGAGCATGCCAGCCAACTTGCGGGATCCTCACAGCCCAACATAGAATATAAATCATACTCTTGTCCTTCTAGCTGGCAGCAACGCCTTGGGAGCTCCTGCCAAACCTCAACCAGTCTCCAAGGATTCCTGATGAGCCCAAAGAGTGTTCCCCCGTAATGATAGTCGATCGTGTCCTCAAAGGCAAGCCAATTATTATTGCGCATTACCTCGATCTGATCACTGGCATCGCGATAGACATTGCACCACTCCCAGAAAAGTTGGATGGACAAGCAGGAATCATGTTCCTGGAAGAAGCAGATCAGTCTCATAATCTTCATCATCCTGACCGAGGAAAATTGTGTGATCGGGACCCCGCAAAATCGGGAGATCTTCAGAGCCTCCTTAGCATGAGGGACCTGGAAGACAGCCTTCAAACACCCCTCCAAGATTGTGACATATCTAGGGGTAGGATTCTGAACACACTCCTCCGGAAGCAGAATCTTCACCTCAACGCCCGCTAGGATACCGAAACACTTCCGCCATGCAGTCACTTGGTCCTTGGTTAAAGTTGAAGGAAGACACATCGACTTTGACAGAAATTTTATACTTATGTGCCTGTAGAAAAGAGAAAGTCAGCACAAATGTCATTGACACAAAATTATGAAGTATAAGAAGTCGATGAGCGACTCGAATAAGGGAGCTCGTGATGCACAGCGCAAAACACCAAATTCCTGCTGGTCCGAATAAGCGACGCTACCATGTAGCTACCACGCACCCGCGCATATGCTGCACGCTAACGCGGGTACGACCCTCCTGCACCGCGCTCACCTGGGTACCATGCGGGTACCGCTCGCCTGCACCGCACACACGCATTCGGGTATCACACGCCTGTGCGAGCAGCACATGGGCAATGTTCCCCCCCACCGAGGTACCTTTGGCCCGCGCCTGGGCGGTCGTTGCATAGTTACACTGAGCGATGTGAGGGCACCTCCCGGTCGTCCGCGTGCATCGGGCTGCTCGCACGTTGTGCAACGCCCCTCGTGCACACGATGACTGAAACGTTTGTTCCTTTTCCTTTTTTCAGGCTCGAAATATTTTCCTAAAAAACTCTCACCTTCTTGGATTGAGATGTGGCGACAGAGAACCTCCTCGTACATCGGGCAAGACCTTCTCCAAAGACTCCGCTGTAGCGTAAATGATAGAACAAGAACGCTCTCCAAAGACTCCGCTGTAGCGTAAATGATAGAACAAGACTCCGCTATAGTCGTGCTCATGTCCTATAATGGAAGGATCTATTAAAGTAAAAAAAATATACTGTCATATTCTCTTATCCCTAAAGAGAAAACAAAGCTAATCACAATCTAATTAATTATGCTGCAGAAATGGCAGGATATATCCTCCCCAATCACAACAAATCTTTGGCCCAATCAGAAAAATACTCGTCACTTCATACTGCAAGTGGATAACAATTCATAGAGCACCCCCATTATCATGCTCAAAGTCCTCGGCGTGCACGTAGTCATCACCAGGCGCAAGCACGCGGGGCATGCGTTGCGCGCACACCATCGGTTGTACGCACACCATCCACCACACGTCTGCCCGCGCGGCGCACGGGGCGCCCGACCCATGCACGCGCACAATCAAGTCTGGCTCGCGCCCCACATAACTCCCACGGGCGCACATGTGCACGCCAGTGGTTTGTTGTTGTCGCCGTTGCCAGACAACTTGCCCTGCCCGCCGAGGGGGGGGGGGGGGGGGGGGGGGGGCATGTTCACACTTCGAGAAAATTGGTGATTCAGGTTACCAGGATGAAACAATGTCATTCGTCAGCTCAAGGTTTACTCAGACTCAACGTATCCATTCAGGAACGTTATAAAAAAGTTCTTAGGCCTTCATATGAAGACAAAACTTGAGATACTAGGAAGAGCTCTGAGATTTTCCAGCGATGACATGAAGCTTAGATCATTTCATATCACTTAGAATTCATTCGGCTCCATTTCTGGTCCGCTCTCGCTCAACGCTCTTGTGGACACAACAACTGGTGCAGTGAAGGACTTAGAAGAGCACGCTTGTGGATTCCTCTGTGGACGCTCTCTCAAAGGCTCAGTAGACTTAGCCATTTCTCCCCATTTTTCTGCACTTAAAGATTATAAACAGAGAGGTGGCCAGTCACCCTCCAGAGAATGGATTTTGGCATTTCACCGATCCAAGCACATGGTTCTTCACTCCATTCAGGGTTTTCCACGCTGAAACGCCTTCATGTCATCGCTGTTTGGATCCATTGTGATTGTTTGTGCACCCGGTCCGACTTGAAGCTAAGGTGAGTTGGTCAAGAAAACCGGGCAACCCGCAACAAAGCCTATTGATGGTTTTTTGGGATATATATATATATATATATATATATATATATATATATATATATATATATATATATACTTTTGCTCCAATTGCATAATGAGATATATTATGATTTTACTTTTGTTAAAAATATTGCTAGGATTAATTGCTGTATTTTGTGAATTGAAATAAACAAAAAAATTAAATTTGTTTTGATTTTTTTAGGTGGGATCAGGGATGTAGATGTTTTTGAGAATTTATTAACTAATAATAAATTCTGAAGTACTAATAAGATTTCTGTAAACCAAAACTTAAAGAGTCCTTTTAATTCTCCAACAATTTGTTCACTGATGTGTTTTCTCTCAACTAAAAATCTAAAACCAGTGAGCTCCGAGGCGATGTCGTCTTCTCTTTCATTCATTTTTAACAACCCCTCAGCCACGATCCATCGAAGTGGACAGAGGAGCCACTGTTCCTTCGCTACCTCCCTCTCGCCGGCGTTACCCACACTCTTGCTCCGCCAAACAGTTAAGCCGCCCCCCAATCTCCGACATTCGGCGAAAGTGTCCGCAGTACTGGCTCGGCAGGAGACCTCCTCCAGGCCTTCCTCATCCCCTCATCCATCTCTTCCCTTCCGAATCGGGCACGGATTTGACCTTCATCGACTCGAGCCTGGTTATCCTCTCATCATCGGCGGCGTCAACATCCCTCATGACCGTGGGTGCGAAGCCCACTCCGACGGTTAGATCTGTATTCTTGATCGGCAGACGGTTTGCTTAGGATTTAAGGTGATGTTTACGAGATTGATCCTTGCTTGGTGGCATAGGTGATGTGTTGCTTCACTGCGTGGTTGATGCGATTTTGGGCGCCTTGGGGCTTCCAGACATCGGGCAGATTTTTCCTGATAATGACCCTAAGTGGAAGGGCGCTGCTTCCTCCTTGTTCATAAAAGAAGCTGTGAGTTGTAGCGTTCTTCTTCAGTACTTATCAACCCTAAACCGTTCCTTTCTTCTTTTTGATCGTATTTTATGAAACGCATTTAAGGACTAGCATACTTCCATTATATTGGTGTATGAGATTATTGTTAGTGGTGGATCTAGGAAATTAACAATGCGGGTGCACAATTTTTTAAAATGAAATAACACAAACATTTATTATGTCTTTTTAAATTGAATGAGTACTTTTTTTAGAAAATTTTTGAAGTACTACTGTAGTGTGGATAGAACATCATGTTAGAAATTTGATATATATATATATATATATATATATATACGAGTCGCAGGCACGGGCCTCCGGCCCGATGACTACGCGCCACAGTACCTGGCCGCCGACGGCGGGCTACGCCCGCCCCACCACCCCCGGCAGGCTCCGCCCGCACCCCCCCCCCCAGCGGGCTCCGCCCGCACCCCGCCCCCCCGGCGGGCTCCGCCCGCCCCCTGTGACGACGTGAGAATTTTTTTATAATTTAAATTTTTATATTAATTATAATTTATATATTAATAATATATTTTATATTTTTTATAATTTTAATATATTTTACATATTAATATTTTATTTTTATAAATAAAAAAAAATCCGCTCCCCCCCATTTCCACGGGCTCCTTGGATTATCTACAAATATTTACTATATAATATGTTAATTTTAACTTAATTTCATTAGTAATAGTACATATAGAAACTGCGGCTACAATAAAACAATAAAATGTTAATGACTTAGTGGATAAGATATATGGTTGTGACGGTGGAGGTCGGCGGTTCGAACCTCAATAGGCGCGCCTCTTCGTTTTTTTTTATCCCGCACCCGCATATTAGTCCCACACTGCCCATAATAAGAACAATTAAGGGTTTAAATATAGGTTCACCGAAATGGTGTTTGAAATCACTGGGCTGGCGGGTGAGCGGGATGGCGGGCTGGCGGGCCAGCGCTCATCCGGTCAGCGTGTCGCGGGTTGGTGGGCTTGCGGGCATGAGTTTGATGCGGTGATCGGATTTTCCCTTATTTTTCGAATTTTATAGGGGCAAAAATGTAATTTTACATAACCTAGTTAGTAGGTTTAGGAGACCTATAGAAATGTGGAGAGATGATGCAGCATGATTGAGTTTGATCGGACGGCAGAAATATTATCATACCATAATCGGATGGCTATTGTAATTTCGAACTCATCCATTTATACTTCCTTTACAGTAGTAAAGATAAATATATATGTATATATATATATATATATCATTTCTTTATGAAATGATTTCATTGGAGCCTTTAGGTGTTTGGTGTTTGGGTTCCATACTTTAAGAGAAAAGCTCTAAAACCAAATGTAGGGAATCCAAAATTTCGGAGGGAACCCCTCTTTCTCTAAATATGAAATTCTATAGTCCCACCTTGCCTACCTCCATTCATATGTGAGTGTTTATAAATAAAGTTCCTCTCTTTTATATGTTCAAAAAAACATAAGGAGAATCTATGCACCACACACGCGCGCGCGCACGCACTGCACCGGACCGGATTCAGATTCGGATTCGGATTCGGATTCGGATTCGGATTTGGAATTTGGGGAATAATTGAATTGAATTGTTAATTTTGCTCCAAATATTTTTGTCTCGGCTGCTCTTTCATCGAGTGTTTGTTCGTCGACCGGCCCTTTTTCGTCGACCGACGCTTTTTCGTCGATCGCTGTTCGTCGACCGCTGTTCGTCGACCGCTGTTCGTCGACCGGCCCCTTTTCGTCGACCGCCTTCGCTAGTGGTTTCGTCGACCGCCTTGCTTTTTTCGTCGACCGCTGTTCGGGGAACGATTTTTTTCGAGCTTTAATTTCGCTGACGTTTGCAACGTTCTTTTATTTTCTTACCATTCATAACCGTCAAAATTTATGACGAATTTATTTCTTCTATTTACCGAGATTTCAAATAACGCCTCTTCAGGAATCGTTTCAACGTGATATATTTTTATTTCTACGCTTCTGAAAAAAAAAAGAACAACTGCCGTTTTGGTTTTCATCTGCTTCACATTTGCTTCATCAAGTGGTGGTTCGGGTGCTCTGTGCTTCTTCGGTGTCCGCGCACATCGGAGTTTCGGGATCTAGCCGGGTGTTGTACATTGGAGGAGTGAGCATCGGTTGAAAGCCCTGTCGGAGGGTGATGCAACTTTTTTAGGGCAGTGATCACACGCCTTACCCAGGCTCGATTCTAAACCTATAAATTTTGTTTTCTCCTTCACTGTTTTGGATCAGTTTTAAAAGATCAAAATTTTCTAGATCTATATTTTACCGTTGTTATGTCTTGTTTTTCGAAATATAAATAAAAAAATATATATACATTATTCTGGAATAAATAGGAAAATTATTCCATCAATCTAAAGAAGTTGTTAATTCCACGTCAAACAAATAAATAAAATCAAATTAATCAAACTTTCATTTTCTTCTGCACAACAATTTATTATTTATATTTTAAATTTCAGAAAACTGTAATGGCTTCTAGATCTGAGGATTCTGCCGGTATCAAACCCGAGAAATTTAATGGAAATGGTTTTCGTCGTTGGCAGGCTCAAGTAGAATATTGGTTGAATACCCTAAGTCTTTTGTCTGCCATCTTCGATGCCCCCTCTTCAGAAACTGAAATCCCTAGCGCTGTAAATGCAGTTGCTTCGTCTCTACCATCATCCTCATCCTCATCTGCAAACACCACTAGAACTTACGTAAGACGTGTCCCTTATAGAGATCCAGTAGATGTTGAATATCATTGTCGTAACAGTATCCTAAGTGCCTTATCCGACAACCTTTACGATGTCTTCCTTCAATATCGTACGGCTAAGGATTTGTGGTATGCACTTGAAGCGCGCTATAACCTTGACAATGCGGGTATAGAACACTACAATGTTTCCAACCTCCACAAATTCAAGATTGATGCTTCGAAGCCAATCAATCCTCAACTCCATCAACTAGATGAGATGTTGTCCAAGATCCGAGCCGATGGCTCAATCCTTTCTGAAAATTATTTAGTGGCATGTCTTATTGATGCACTTCCCGACTCTTGGTCCGGCTTTAGCACTAGACTAAGACATGACCAATCCAACCTTACTTATGTTCAAATCCAAAATGCAATCCGCATAGAGGAAGAACATAAGAGTAAAAATTCTAAAACTCCCAAAGACCTTGCTCCTAAAGTAAATCTCACCGAATCGCAAGACAATCCTTCTTCCCGCCATCACTTTAAAGCCAAAGGAAAGAACCATAAAAAACCCTTCCGTCAAGGTTCCCGTCATCAAAAACCCAATCAATCCAAGTCTAGTTCCTCAAACCAAAACCTAGGTAAAGGGAAATGATGCTTCATTTGCGGCCGCACCAACCACCTGTCAACCAACTGCTTCTACAAGAAAACTGAACCGGTGGTAGACAAATCTCATGGCTCCAAGCCACAAGCAAATATGATTCAAGCTCCGAACCAACCTATCTTCAGGTTAGATTATTCTCCTAGTCTTCATCTCACTTGCTCATCAGATTGGTGGCTTGATTCCGGAGCAAATGTTCATACTTGTTTTGATCGTTCTTGCTTTGCCACCTTTCAGGACATCAGTGGAGGAAGCGTGATTTTAGGAGATGCCTCTTCGGCTCAAATTCTTGGACGCGGGCGAGTGGATCTTAGGTTGACATCCGGGCAGATACTAGCCTTGCATGATGTGCTCTATGTGCCGAGAGTTAGGAAGAATTTTGTTAGCGGCTCTTTATTAGTGAAGAAAGGCTACAAGATAGTTTTAGAATCTAATAAAGTTGTAATAACTTTGAATGATCTTTTTATTGGTAAAAGTTATGTCTGTGATGGATTATTTAAATTGAATGTTACTGATTTAGAAGTTAATCAAATATCTTCTTCTTTAGTTCAAAGTCCTTCTCTGGATTTTTGACATGCTAGATTAGGACATGTGAATTCTGATTGTATGAAAAGAATGATGTCTTTAAATTTAATTCCTAAAATTAATATTGAACCAAGCGCCAAATGTGAAATTTGCGTACAAGCCAATTTTTTTAGAAAATATTTTAAATCGGTAGATAGAACTTCAAAACCTTTAGAATTAATACATTCGGATGTATGCGATTCAAACCGCCAACCTACTAGAGGTGAAAATAAATATTTTATAACATTTATAGATGATTTCACCAAATTTTGTTACATATACTTATTAAAGACTAAAGATTAAGTTTCCCGTATTTTAAGATTTTCAAAGCTGAGGTAGAAAATCAATTAGGAACCTCCATCAAAATCTTTAGATCCGACCGAGGTGGAGAATACACTTCGAATGAACTAACCCAATATTGTCAAGAACATGAGATAATTCATCAAGTGACTGCTCCATATTCGCCTCAATCTAATGGGGTGGCTGAACGTAAAAATCGGACCTTAATGAATATGATCAATGTCATATTAGCCGAGTCCGGTGCCCCAGAAAATCTTTGGGGAGAAGCGTTTCTCACCTACTCGTTTGTCCTTAATAGGATTCCTTCAAAACATTGTGATAAAACACCATTTAAACTATTTAAATTGAGAAAGCCTAACCTCCAAATTCTTCGAGTGTGGGGGTGTTTAGCAAAGGTAGCAATCCCTGAACCAAAGAGAAAGAAAATAGGATCTAAAACCTTAGACTCTATTTTCATAGGTTATGCGACAGATAGTAGTGCTAATAGATTTTTAATTACTAATTCACAAATTAGTGAAATATCTAATAACATTATTATAGAAGCTAGAGATGCAGTCTACTTTGAGGATAAATTCCCTTTTAAATTTAACCTATCATCTCAACCTTCATCTAGCTCAAACCAACCTTCAACTTCTTCTTTAGAACCATTAGGAATTGATGAACCTAGAAGAAGTAAGAGAGTTAGAATCGAAATAACATTTGGGGAGGACTACTTCACCTATCTAGTTGAAGGAGATCCCAATACATTTGAGGAAGCTATGACCTCATCCGATTACCCCTTTTGGAAAGAAGATATAGATACAGAAATTAATTCTATACTTGAAAATAAAACATGGATTCTAACCGATTTACCTCCTGGTGCTAAAGTCATAGGTTGTAAATGGATTTTTAAGAAGAAACTAAAACCGGATGACTCCATAGATAAATATAAGGCTCGCATAGTAGCTAAAGGATATGCTCAAAAACAAGGAATAGACTTTTTAGATACATACGCTCCAGTCGCAAGAATAACCTCTCTTCGTATTCTAGTCGCCTTAGCATCGATCTTTAAGTTGCTTATCCATCAAATGGACGTCAAGACTGCCTTCTTACGTGGAGACCTAGAAGAAGAAGTGTACATGTCCCAACCCGAAGATTTTGTAGTCAAAGGTCAAGAATCTAAAGTCTGCAAATTAATTAAATCTCTTTATGGATTGAAACAAGCTCCTAAGCAATGGTATCAAAAATTCGACTCCGTAGTCTCACTTCTTGGTTTCAAATCTAATGAATTTGACAAATGCATCTATGCCAAACAAGACGGTAATGGAATTGCCTTATTATGCCTTTATGTAGATGATATCTTAATTTTTGGAAATACAATTGAATTAATTAATGAAACTAAATATAATCTCTCTTCCAAATTTGATATGAAAGATTTGTGAGTAGCAAATATCATATTACGAATGAAACTAGTTAAAACTGATTCTAGTGTTTCTTTATCTCTATCATATTCGATTGAAAAAATGTTAAATAAATTTAATTTATACGATTCCGCTCCCGCCTCTACTCCATATGACGCTAACACAAAACTTTGTAAAAATATGGGTGAACCGGTTTATCAACATAAGTATGCACAAATGATAGGATCACTCCTTTACACAGCTAACCGCACTAGTCCCGACATTTCTTATGCCATAGGCCGACTTAGTAGATATACTAGTAATCAAAGTGATGACCATTGGATAGCATTAAATAGAATATTTAAATACCTTCGTGGAACTTTAGATTATAGTTTAGTGTACCCGGGATTTCCCGAAGTACTATAAGGTTATTCAGATGCCAATTGGATAACTGATTCGTTAGACGTTAAGTCAACGACTGGGTATGTATTCCTCCTTGGAGGAGCCGCCATTTCATGGGCTTCTACAAAACAAACAGTTATTTCTATGAGTACCATGGAATCAGAGCTTATAGCTTTGGACACAACATGTGCCGAAGCTGAATGGATCAAGAATTTACTTTCAGAAATTCCTTTACTTGCAAAACCTATACCTGCTATTTTTTTGCATTGTGATAATAAATCTGTTATTGATTTAACTGCATCTAATAGTACTAATTCCAAAATGAACAAGTTCATGAGAATCAGGTACAAATCAGTAAAGCAAAGAAGAAAAGAAGTGATATCACTCAACTATGTAAAGTCAGAATTGAATCTGGCTGATAATCTTATCAAGGGATTGTCCCGAAGGGAGGTGTTATTGTCATCGAGGGGAATGAGGCTTAAGCCCACATGATTTGCTGCCAACGGTTGATACCCAACCCATGTGATTGAAGATCCCATGAATTGAGTTCAATGCTGTAAAAACGAAACCGTTGATGTAGCGTAGTTGAGAGCACAAATTTGAAGGTTGAGAAAACTTTCTCCCTATTCCTATGATGTTGTGCTCTACGTAACATGATAGGATGAACGTCAAGTTCTTAATGGTTGCCAAAGGCATATACCTTTGCGAGATATGATTACGAATATCTCTTGAGGCACCACCTATGTGGGGGGTAGTCGTGAGGCCGCGACTTTGGGATCCGGGCTGCACCCTAAGAACCCTCATGAAAAATCAAGGAATGCGCATGGCCATTAACGCGCCCACCGCCATAACCTAAGAACAATCAATCTTTTGTGTGCTTATCAAATTTACCGGTCAAAGTTTATAATTCAAAGCCTCTGACACATTATAATCTTTGGTAAATGATATAAGTACTAAGTATAGGTTCAAGATAACTACTCCACCTATACCCATTACATTAGATACATCTTGATGAATCAAATTTGTATTTGATTTTATTTATAAGTAATATTATAATATATGAAGTTCGCTTTTGGTTTTCGCTTTTGTGGGAGATTGTTAGAAATTTGATATATATATATATAAATATATATGTATATATATATGGGGGCTCCTCCTATACGGGCTATTAGAATGCGGGCCTGCGGGCAAATTACTTGGAGGCAGTAATAACACATGACAAAAACACATAATATTTGATTGATGTGATCATTTAATGCTAAAATAACACATGTCTAAAATAAAAACACTTAATATTGAATATTAAAATCATCCTCTCACAAGCACATGACAATTTAAGTATTAAAATATAAAAGACATGGCACACATAACAAAATAAAATGGAGCAAATTAATTCCAGCAAATCACATTTACAATGCTGCCATCTATGCCAAATTCAACGAACCTGCAATGATAAAATAGAGCAAAATATCATAAAAAAATTTCTCAAGAAATTGAAATTGTAAGATAATATAACCAAAAAACATTACCCAAATTATGACTTCTTTTTCGGACAATTCCGGCTATCGTGCATTGCAAGTTCACCACATGATTTACAAAGCCGAGTTGTTTTTTGATGTTTTTCTTTTGAAATCTCCATGCCACTCTTAATTCTTTTTCCCCTGCCTTTTGTTTTTGAGAGAAGTGACAACAATATATTTATTTGATCAGGGATTTCAGAACTAAAATATTGCGCTATGTTTGAAGACTGACCATCAATCATTGCATTTTGACACATTTGGTCTTTCCAATTAGATGCAGCATTTGCTAGTTTAGCTAGAGCTTCATCATTGTCCTTAGCAAAATCCATACAAGATGTGAGATTACTCCAAACACTAGCAATAAGTCTTCTTCGTTGTTCAGTTGTAGAAACATCACAAAATTGATTTACTTCTATGTCGTAGATTGGTTGACTAGAATTAATTTTAGACCATCTCTGTAATATACAATGCAATGGCAATTGGTTAAGTCGCTGACCTCTTAAAACAGTTATAACATGACAACATATGATCTCTTGAGCTTCATACATTTTGCAACTGCATGATATGGTTGAGCTACTGATAAACACCTCTCGTAAGCTATGCAACAGATTTTTACCATCAAAGATGGTGAATATTGTTGAGCCGTGATCATCATCGTCATGTACCGTATTTACTTTTCTAACGCCGCATGTCATACATGATGCCCATAATTCCTCTTGAAAAATATAAAAATTTCTGTGCGTATATATCTGACTTGCGTGTTTTTCTAACCCCAAACCTGTTTTCAACATAGGGTCACCATTTAATGTATCATAATTGGCCTTCAACTCTTTGTGTCTTTGATAATCAATAGCATTTTCAAATCTAGAATAAAACTCAACCAACCCAAGCTTGTTATTTACAAATGAGTTGGAGAAAGAATTTTCACTCTCTGATCTAGAAGTTGTGCGCAGCAAACCAAATAAAGGTATATCTGTAAAGTATGCTGGGATCCACATTGATCGAATATTAAAAATATGTGTTAACCAATCATTGCTTTCAAGTTTAAATTCAGAGATTAAAAAATACCAACCAGACTCAAACTCCTCAGTTGTCTCTGACTTCCACACACAAGACTGCAATTTATTGTGAAATTTGTCGTCACACATAATATGACCTCCAACTTTCTCTGAAACGTTTTTCAATATATGCCACATGCAATACCTATGCCTTGTAGATTTGAAAGTTTTGTGGATTGCACTAGTCATAGCAAGATCCTGATCGGTCACAATTAAAGTAGGCTCGGTGCTCATACAATCCACAAATTTACTGAATAACCACGAAAATGATTCTACATTTTCATTAGAAAGCAAGGCGGCGCCAAAATTTATGGATAATCTATGATGATTAATGTCAGTGAAAGGTGCAAAAATCATAGAATACTTGTTGGTTCTATATGTAGTATCAAAAGAAACAAGATCGTCAAACATAGAGTAATTGCGTCGCGCAATTCCGTCTGCCCAAAACACGGACTTCAAATGTGATTGCTCATCTAATTCATATGCGTAGTAGAACATTGGATGACGGTTCTGTTGCATTTTAAAGTTTTGTATAAAAATCTGAGCATCTGAATCTTGTATCAATGTTTTTAAGTCCCTTGAAAAATTTTGAACATCTTTCAATGTGCAACCAATATTTTCAAACCCTCCAACCTGTTCTTTTATAATATGAAACGCTTTAGTGACGCCCACATTTACTCTATCTAAAGAACATATCATGTGTTTGTGTGCATCCTTTAATTTCCTATTAGATCTTAGGAATTGTTTTTTACTCGCAGTGCTTAGTTCATGGTTATGACCCTCATAGAATGTATTGACAACATATCTGCCTTCTAGCGTACGTTTTACCGCTGCTTGTGCATTACAACCACATTTTATGCATGCTCTTTTCCTGCAAACTCCTTTCCCTTTGTCCATCTTACTCAAGTTAAGTTCGGCTTTTTTTCCTTGTTTTGAGCATACAAAGTACTTATACTGTAATACATTATTTGAATCCATTCGTGCGGACCAACTACGTACACTGAATCCAACAGTATGAGCATAATCCTTGTAAGAAGATTCAAATTCTTGTACCCTATCATATAAACGACCTACAACTGGCTTTATATCTTCAACACATGGAGGTATATTTTCAAATTCCTATGCAATAAAAGTAACAACTATTAAATTGAAAAAAAAAGAATTTAATAGTTTGATTTTTGTCATATAATTGTAATACCTTGGACTTTGTTGGTGTTTCAACTGAATTAGACCCAAGATTGTTATCATCTGTAATCAAATTGATTTTAACATGTAGATCCGTATTATAAACTGTAATACAGTGCAATGAAAAATTTACATACCTAAAACAATCCATTCTATCAGCAAATATCAAATTACGCCAAGGTATTAGGGTAATGGAAATCCAAATATAGCCAATTCCAAAATGAGAAGAACCTGCAATAGGAGATCCTGTGATTGTTGGAGTTTAAGGAGATAGAGGATCATGGACAAAATCCAATGTCCAGAACTGGTCAAGAACTCATGAAAAAAGGATAACATATATAATCATAAAGGATGCTGGAAGGGAAACTCACGAATTTGAAGCTCCCCGCTGGTTCGATATGCAGATTCGAAACCCTAAACCCCGCAATCGGGGGCCTCCGGCTTTTCGAAACCCGCATGTTGGGCATTCGACGGACTCCGGCGAATCGAATGCCGCACGCAGAGCATTCGCCTACCACCGCCTTAGGGTAAATCAATCCTCCGCCTTCTATGTCCCGCCCTGAAGTCGGCAGCCTCCGCCGGATCGATTTACTCCGGTGAATCGAATGTCCAACGCCGGGTATTCGCCGGATTGATTTACTCCGGTGAATCGAATGCTGCACGCCGGGTATTCGCCTACCACCGCCTGGGGATTGATTTTACCTCCGCCTTCTATGTCGCCAGCCCGCACGCCCGCATTCTCATCTGCCCGTATATGATATATACCCTATATATATATATAACATTTCTTTATGCAATGATTTCATTGGAGCCTTTAGGTGTTTGGTGTTTGGGCTCCATACTTTAAGCGAAAAGCAATAAAACCAAATGGAGGCAATCCAAAATTTTGGAGGGAACCCCTCTTTCTCTAAGTATGAAATCCGATAGTCTCACCTTGCCTACCTCCATTCATATGAGAGTGTTTATAAATAAAGTTCCTCTCTTTTATATGTTCAAAAGAACATAAGGAGAATCTATGCACCACACGCGCGCGCGCACACGCACCGCACCGGACCGGATTCAGATTCAGATTCGGATTCAGATTTGGGATTTGGGATTTGGGGAATAATTGAATTGAATTGTTAATTTTGCTCCAAATAGTTTTGTCTCGGCTGCTCTTTCATCGAGTGTTTGTTCGTCGACCGGCGCTTTTTCGTCGACCGGCGCTTTTTCGTCGACCGCTGTTCGTCGACCGCTGTTCGTCGACCGGCCCCTTTTCGTCGACCGCCTTCGCTAGTGGTTTCGTCGACCGCCTTGCTTTTTTCGTCGACCGCTGTTCGGGGAACGACTTTTTTTTCGAGCTTTAATTTCGCTGACGTTTCCAACGTTCTTTTCTTTTCTTACCATTCATAACCGTCAAAATTTATGACGAATTTATTTCTTCCATTTACCGAGATTTCAAATAACGCCTCTTTAGGAATCGTTTCAACGTGATATATTTTTCTTTCCACGCTTCTGAAAAAAAAAAGAACAACTGTCGTTTTGGTTTTCATCTGCTTCACATTTGCTTCATCAAGTGGTGGTTCGGGTGCTCTGTGCTTCTTCGGTGTCCGCGCACATCGGAGTTTCGGGATCTAGCCGGGTGTTGTACCTTGGAGGAGTGAGCATCGGTTGAAAGCCCTGTCGGAGGGTGGTGCAACTTCTTTAGGGCAGTGATCACACGCCTTACCCAGGCTCGATTCTAAACCTATAAATTTTGTTTTCTCCTTCACTGTTTTGGATCAGTTTTAAAAGATCAAAATTTTCTAGATCTATATTTTACCGTTGTTATGTCTTGTTTTTCGAAATATAAATAAAAAAATATATACATTATTCTGGAATAAATACGAAAATTATTCCATCAATCTAAAGAAGTTGTTAATTTCACGTCAAACAAATAAATAAAATCAAATTAATCAAACTTTCATTTTCTTCTGTACAACAATTTATTATTTATATTTTAAATTTCAGAAAACGGTAATGGCTTCTAGATCTGAGGATTCTGCCGGTATCAAACCCGAGAAATTTAATGAAAATTATTTTTGTCGTTTGCAGGCTCAAGTAGAATATTGGTTGAATATCCTAGGTCTTTTGTCTGCCATCTTCGATGCCCCCTCTTCAGAAACTGAAATCCCTAGCGCTGCAAATGCAGTTGCTTCGTCTCTACCATCATCCTCATTCTCATCTGCAAACACCACTAGAACTTACGTAAGACGTGTCCCTTATAGAGATCCAGTAGATGTTGAATATCATTGTCGTAACCGTATCCTAAGTGCCTTATCCGACAGCCTTTACGATGTCTTCCTTCAATATCGTACGGCTAAGGATTTGTGGTATGCACTTGAAGCGCGCTATAACCTTGACAATGCGGGTATAGAACGCTACAATGTTTCCAACCTCCACAAATTCAAGATTGATGCTTCCAAGCCAATCAATCCTCAACTCCATTAACTAGATGAGATGTTGTCCAAGATCCGAGCCGATGACTCAATCCTTTCCGAAAATTATTTAGTGGCATGTCTTATTGATGCACTTCCCGACTCTTGGTCCGGCTTTAGCACTAGACTAAGGCATGACCAATCCAACCTTACTTATGTTCAAATCCAAAATGCAATCCGCATATAAGAAGTACATAAGAGTAAAAATTCTAAAACTCCCAAAGACCTTGCTCCTAAAGTAAATCTCACCGAATCGCAAGGCAATCCTTCTTCCTGCCATCACTTTAAAGCCAAAAGAAAGAACCATAAGAAACCCTTCCGTCAATGTTCCCGTCATCAAAAACCCAATCAATCCAAGTCTAGTTCCTCAAACCAAAACCTAGGTAAAGGGAAATGGTGCTTCATTTGCGGCCGCACCAACCACCTGTCAACCAACTGCTTCTACAAGAAAACTGAACCGGTGGTAGGCAAATCTCATGGCTCCAAGCCACAAGCAAATATGATTCAAGCTCCGAACCAACCTATCTTCATGTTAGATTATTCTCCTAGTCTTCATCTCACTTGCTCATCAGATTGGTGGCTTGATTCCGGAGCAAATGTTCATACTTGTTTTGATCGTTCTTGCTTTGTCACCTTTCAGGACATCAGTGGAGGAAGCGTGATTTTAGGAGATGCCTCTTCAGCTCAAATTCTTGGACGCGAGCGAGTGGATCTTAGGTTGACATCCGGGAAGATACTAGTCTTGCATGATGTGCTCTATGTGCCTATAGTTAGGAAGAATCTTGTTAGCGACTCTTTATTAGTGAAGAAAGACTACAAGTTAGTTTTAGAATTTAATAAAGTTGTAATAACTTTGAATGATCTTTTTATTGGTAAAGACTATGTCTGTGATGAATTATTTAAATTGAATGTTACTGATTTAGAAGTTAATCAAATATCTTCTTCTTTAGTTCAAAGTTCTTCTCTGGATTTTTGGCATGCTAGATTAGGACATGTGAATTCTGATTGTATGAAAAGAATGATGTCTTTAAATTTAATTCCTAAAATTAATATTGAACCAAGCGCCAAATGTGAAATTTGCGTACAAGCTAATTTTTTTAGAAAACCTTTTAAATCGGTAGATAGAACTTCAAAACCTTTAGAATTAATACATTCGGATGTATGCGATTCAAACCGCCAACCTACTAGAGGTGAAAATAAATATTTTGTAACATTCATAGATGATTTCACCAAATTTTGTTACATATACTTATTAATGACTAAAGATGAAGTTTTCCCGTATTTTAAGATTTTCAAATCTGAGGTAGAAAATCAATTAGGAACCTCCATCAAAATCTTTAGATCCGACCGAGGTGGAGAATACACTTCGAATGAACTAACCCAATATTGCCAAGAACATGGGATAATTCATCAAGTGACTGCTCCATATTCGCCTCAATCTAATGGGGTGGCTGAACGTAAAAATCGGACCTTGATGAATATGGTCAATGCCATGTTAGCCGAGTCCGGTGCCCCAGAAAATCTTTGGGGAGAAGCGTTGCTCACCTCCTCGTTTGTCCTTAATAGGATTCCTTCAAAACATTGTGATAAAACACCATTTGAACTATTTAAATTGAAAAAGCCTAACCTCCAAATTCTTAGAGTGTGGGGGTGTTTAGCAAAGGTAGCAATCCCTGAACCAAAGAGAAAGAAAATAGGACCTAAAACCTTAGACTCTATTTTCATAGGTTATGCGACGGATAGTAGTGCTAATAGATTTTTAATTACTAATTCACAAATTAGTGAAATATCTAATAACATTATTATATAAGCTAGATATGCAGTCTACTTTGAGGATAAATTCCCTTTTAAATTTAACCCCTCATCTCAACCTTCATCTAGCTCAAACCAACATTCAACTTCTTCTTTAGAACCATTAGGAATTGATGAACCTAGAAGAAGTAAGAGAGTTAGAATCGAAAAAACATTTGGGGAGGACTACTTCACCTATCTAGTTGAAGGAGATCCCAATACATTTGAGGAAGCTATGACCTCATCCGATTACCCCTTTTGGAAAGAAGCTATAGATATAGAAATTAATTCTATACTTGAAAATAAAACATGGATTCTAACTGATTTACCTCCTGGTGCTAAAGCCATAGGTTGTAGATGGATTTTTAAGAAGAAACTAAAACCGGATGACTCCATAGATAAATATAAGGCTCGCCTAGTAGCTAAAGGATATGCTCAAAAACAAAGAATAGACTTTTTAGATACATACGCTCCAGTCGCAAGAATAACCTCTCTTCGTATTCTAGTCGCCTTAGCATCGATCTTTAAGTTGCTTATCCATCAAATGGACGTCAAGACTGCCTTCTTATATGGAGACATAGAAGAAGAAGTGTACATGTCCCAACCCGAAGATTTTGTAGTCAAAGGTCAAGAATCTAAAGTCTACAAATTAATTAAATCTCTTTATGGATTGAAACAAGCTCCAAAGCAATGGTATCAAAAATTTGACTCCGTAGTATCACTTCTTGGTTTCAAATCTAATGAATTTGACAAATGCATCTATGCCAAACAAGACGGTAATGGAATTGTCTTATCATGCCTTTATGTAGATGATATCTTAATTTTTGGAAATACAATTGAATTAATTAATGAAACTAAATATAATCTCTCTTCCAAATTTGATATGAAAGATTTGGGAGTAACAAATATCATATTACGAATGAAACTAGTTAAAACTGATTTTAGTGTTTCTTTATCTCTATCACATTCGATTGAAAAAATGTTAAATAAATTTAATTTATACGATTCCGCTCCCTCCTCTACTCCATATGACGCTAACACAAAACTTTGTAAAAATATGGGTGAACCGGTTGATCAACATAAGTATGCACAAATGATAGGATCACTCCTTTACATAGCTAACCGCACTAGGCCCGACATTTCCTATGCCGTAGGCCGACTTAGTAGATATACTAGTAATCTAAGTGATGATCATTGGATAACATTAAATAGAATATTTAAATACCTTCGTGGAACTTTAGATTATAGTTTAGTGTACCCGGGATTTCCCGAAGTACTAGAAGGTTATTCAGATGTCAATTGGGTAACTGATTCGTTAGACGTTAAGTCAACGACTGAGTATGTATTTGATATAAGGCGCACCAGCTTGTCCTCAAGGTGGAAGTCTGGAAACCGCTCTCGGAACTCTAGCAAGTCAACCCAGGAGTTGTGAGCTGCATCCATCTGTTGCCATTTGACAAGCACTGCTGGTCGGTATTCCGTGCCCGACTTCTTCCACTTGGTGAGCAAAATAGTTTCGGGGGGTGGCCGCAACTCACCCGTGCTGGTTGCCTCGGGTAGGAAAGGGCTGGCCTGAACGGAAGCCCCGAGCTTTTTCTTTAAAACAGAGACATGGAATGTCGGGTGGATGCGAGACCCCGCCGGAAGATCCAAGGTATATGCGACAGGGCCCACCCGGCGTAGGATGCGAAATGGCCCGTAGTAACGTGGGGCGAGTTTCTGATTGACCCTCCGAGAGACAGACAGCTGGCGGTAAGGTTGGAGCTTGAGGAAAACCTCATCGCCCACTGCGAATTCCCGGTCGGTGCGGTGTTTGTCCGCCTGCGCCTTCATGCGGTCCTGAGCGACCCGCAGATTGTCCCGAAGTACGGCTAAGGTGCGATCCCGGTCCTGAAGTGTCCGTTCCACGGCTGGAAGAGCGGTGCTGGCGGGTTCATAAGAACTCAAAGTAGGGGGAGGACGGCCGTACACCACCTCGAATGGGGTGAGCTTGCTAGCCGTGTGGAAAGACGTGTTGTAGCAGTACTCCGCCCAATGCAACCAACGGGTCCACGTGCGCGGCTCATCCATCACAAAACACCGCAAGTAAGTCTCCACCCCCCTGTTGAGGACCTCCGTCTGTCCGTCTGTCTGAGGATGATGGGCGGTGCTCATGCGTAGCGTGGTACCCTGTAGCCGAAAGAGTTCCTTCCAAAAACTGCTGATAAAAACTGGATCTCTGTCGGAAATGATGGAGCGCGGAAGTCCATGGAGGCGCACAATCTCCCGCGCAAATAACTCTGCAACTGTCTCCCCGGTGTACGGATGGCTCAAAGGCAGGAAGTGACCATACTTGGAGAGCTTGTCTACCACCACCAGAATGACGGTCTTGCCGTGGGACTTGGGCAGTCCGTCAATGAAGTCCATGGAGATGGTGTCCCAAACCTGGTGCGGAATCTCTAGCGGAGTGAGGAGCCCGGCTGGTGATGTGGTCTCGTACTTCTGGCGCTGGCAAACCTCACACTCCCGCACAAATTGCTGCACATCTCGCCGCATTCCCTTCCAGAAAACATTGGCCCTAAGCCGTTGAAGAGTCCGCAGGATTCCCCCGTGGCCGCCGGTGGGAGAGGCATGAAACTCCTGCATCATCGTTGTCCGCCACGGCGACGCGGATGGAATGACCACTCTGCCCTGAAAGTAAAGCCGCTGGCCCTGAAGATGATAGCCCGGCTCCGTCTCCTTACCCTGCTGTAGCGCCTCAACAATGTTGCATAACTCGGGGTCCTGGAGTACCTCTGCCTGTATCTCGTCCAAGGTGGTGACGACCGGTCCCGACACGAGAGAGAGAGAGCTCTCAGGTAGGCGGGAGAGGGCGTCCGCAACCACATTATCTCGGCCCCGTCGGTACACAATCTCGTAGTCATACCCCATCAGCTTGGTTAACCACTTCTGCTGCAATGGGGACGCTAAACGCTGCTCGAGGAAGTGCTTCAGACTCTGATGGTCGGTACGGACCTGGAAGTGCTGTCCCAAAAGATAGGGCCGCCACATTTCGACTGCATGGATAATGGCCAACATCTCTTTCTCGTACGTCGAAAGTCCCAACGTCCGAGGGGCCAAGGCCTTGCTGAAGTATGCGAGCGGCCGACCCTCCTGCATCAGAACTGCCCCGAGGCCGACGCCAGCCGCGTCAGTCTCAACCACGAACTCTTTAGCGAAATCCGGCAGGGCTAACACCGGTGTAGTAGTCATGGCCTGTTTCAAGGCCCGGAAGGCCTCATCTGCTTCGGTGCTCCACTGGAAGGCATCCTTCTGTAACAGTTGGGTAAGAGGTCGAGCGATCTTGCCGTAGTCCTTCACAAAACGGCGGTAGTATCCCGTCAAGCCGAGGAAGCCACGCAAGGCTCGCACTGTCGTGGGCTGGGGCCAAGACACCATACTAGCAATCTTCTGTGGGTCGGCCTGGACCCCACGGGCGGACACTAGGTGCCCCAGGTACTCGACCTCGCTCTGCCCGAACGAGCACTTGGACCGTTTGGCGTATAGGCGGTGCTCCCGCAGTGTGGCGAGGACATGTCGCACGTGCTCCAAATGGTCGTCCCAAGTCCTGCTATAGATTAGTATATCATCAAAAAATACCAGGACATACCGGCGCAGAAGTGGTCGGAAGATCTCGTTCATCACAGCCTGGAAGGTGGAGGGGGCGTTGGCCAACCCGAACGGCATCACCAAGAACTCATAGTGCCCGTCGTGGGTGCGGAACGCCGTTTTATGGACATCCTCTCCCTTCATGCGAATTTGATGGTAACCGGACCGAAGGTCCAGTTTGGTGAACAGACTTGCGCCGTGCAACTCATCCAGCAGCTCTTCAATCATGGGAATGAGAAACTTGTCCTTGATGGTGGAGCTATTCAGCCCCCGGTAGTCGACGCAGAATCGCCAGGAACCGTCCTTTTTCTTGACCAATATGATCGGAGAAGAGAACGTGCTGGTGCTGGGCCGAATGATGCCCGTTGCCAGCATCTCCCGTACGCTGCGTTCGATCTCTGCCTTCTGAACGTGCGGGTAGCGGTAGGGGCGGATATTGGTAGGGTCCACCCCCGTCTTCAGCTGTATCTGGTGATCCCGGAAGCGCGACGGAGGAAGAGTGTGTGGCTCCTGGAAGACATCCTCGAACTGTGCTAAAAGAAGCTGCAACTGGTCCGACTCCACCTGTGTTTCGGGTCCCTCAGCCGTCACCCCGAGTATCATGGCCATCATACTCCCCTGCTCCTCCAGTCTCAGCAGACTTCGTAGTGAGATCTCCTTGAGGGGGGAGGATCGTATACCGTGTAAGCAGTAATCGGTCCCCTGCTGCGTGAACTCCAGTGTCATGCGGTCCCAGTCCGTAGTCACCCGCCGTAGTTGGCGGAGCCACTGTACCCCAAGGACCATATCGGACCCCTTAATCGGCAGGAGGTAGACATCGGTGCTACACACATATCCCGTAAGATGTATCTCCACTCCCTTCAGTGCCCCTTCGCACCGCAGCTTGCTACCATCCGCGACCATGACCTGGAAAGCCGCATTCTTGTCTACTGGGTGCCCTGCCCTCAGTGCCACCTCCGGGTTGATGAAATTGTGGGTGCTCCCACTATCAATGAGGATGGTTACCCTTTGTTTGCCAATCCTGCCCTTGATCCGCATAGTGAGGGGGGCCATACACCCCTCCATGGCCTGAATCGAGACTCCAAACTCCGCCAAGTCCAACTCCTCCTCGTCCTCGATGCCCGGGGTGTCCTCCTCCTCATCCTCCTCGCGCAGCATGAAGACTTGCACCTTTTGGCAGCGATGCCCCGGGGCGTATTTCTCATCGCAGTTGAAGCACAATCCCTTCTCCTTTCTGGCCTGTAGCTCAGGCCAGGTGAGTCGCGTCACTGTCGGTCGAGCCGCCGGTGCCTGCTCCCTTCTACCTGCCGCTGGGATGGGTGGGGCTCTTGGTGGAGCCCGATTCTTCTGTCGGTTGAAGCGCTCCTCCTGTATGCGCGCCAGACTGATGGCATGACTAAGACTGCGCGGCATGTACGCATGGACCTCATCCCTCAAATGATCCCGCAGGCCGGATATGAAGCAACTGAGGAGCGTCTTCTCCTCCCAATTGACCCGGTTTGCTAGCTTCTCAAAGTCCGCTCGGTACTCCATCACTGTACCCTTCTGACGAAGCTTCTGTAGCGTGGCCTCCACATCCTCGTATTCCAACGGCCCAAAACGTGCCACGAACCCTTCCACAAAGTTGGCCCATGTTGCGTATCCGTAGGCCCGTATGAACCACTGAGCCCACTGGTATGCGTCGTCTTCCAGATGGAAGGACGCCAACTGCACCCACTGGTCATCTGGAATCTCCTGATAAGTGAAAAACAGCTCAGCCTTTTGCACCCACTCCAACGCATCCCCGCCGCGGAATTTAGGGAAATTCATGCGAGTTCTCTTCGGAGGCATGTAGGGTCGTTGATGCATGTCGCCGTGTCTCCCGTTAAACTCCGGTCCCTGTGGTGGTCGGCCGTAATGGTCATGGAAGTTCGCTCCCCCTTGGCCGCCGCCCCATTGCTGTCCTCCGCCTTGAAATCCTTGTCGGGGAGGCTGTTCGTGCCATGTTTCGCCGTTGCCGAACCTCATCGGCCCTCCCACGTGCTGTGGCGTCGGTAGAAGGCCCATTCTTCCTCCGAAATTGGCGTTGACAGCCCCCGGTGGTCGCAAGGGCACTGCTGGAGCCTCGCGGGTCCGCCAGGGCTCTGCCGCGGCCCTCTCCTGGGTGGCGGAAGGACCGCCTGGTCCGCTTCCAGCCGGCACGCCCGGATGCGGCAGATGTTGTGAGCTGCATCCATCTGTTGCCATTTGACAAGCACTGCTGGTCGGTATTCCGTGCCCGACTTCTTCCACTTGGTGAGCAAAATAGTTTCGGGGGGTGGCCGCAACTCACCCGTGCTGGTTGCCTCGGGTAGGAAAGGGCTGGCCTGAACGGAAGCCCCGAGCTTTTTCTTTAAAACAGAGACATGGAATGTCGGGTGGATGCGAGACCCCGCCGGAAGATCCAAGGTATATGCGACAGGGCCCACCCGGCGTAGGATGCGAAATGGCCCGTAGTAACGTGGGGCGAGTTTCTGATTGACCCTCCGAGAGACAGACAGCTGGCGGTAAGGTTGGAGCTTGAGGAAAACCTCATCGCCCACTGCGAATTCCCGGTCGGTGCGGTGTTTGTCCGCCTGCGCCTTCATGCGGTCCTGAGCGACCCGCAGATTGTCCCGAAGTACGGCTAAGGTGCGATCCCGGTCCTGAAGTGTCCGTTCCACGGCTGGAAGAGCGGTGCTGGCGGGTTCATAAGAACTCAAAGTAGGGGGAGGACGGCCGTACACCACCTCGAATGGGGTGAGCTTGCTAGCCGTGTGGAAAGACGTGTTGTAGCAGTACTCCGCCCAATGCAACCAACGGGTCCACGTGCGCGGCTCATCCATCACAAAACACCGCAAGTAAGTCTCCACCCCCCTGTTGAGGACCTCCGTCTGTCCGTCTGTCTGAGGATGATGGGCGGTGCTCATGCGTAGCGTGGTACCCTGTAGCCGAAAGAGTTCCTTCCAAAAACTGCTGATAAAAACTGGATCTCTGTCGGAAATGATGGAGCGCGGAAGTCCATGGAGGCGCACAATCTCCCGCGCAAATAACTCTGCAACTGTCTCCCCGGTGTACGGATGGCTCAAAGGCAGGAAGTGACCATACTTGGAGAGCTTGTCTACCACCACCAGAATGACGGTCTTGCCGTGGGACTTGGGCAGTCCGTCAATGAAGTCCATGGAGATGGTGTCCCAAACCTGGTGCGGAATCTCTAGCGGAGTGAGGAGCCCGGCTGGTGATGTGGTCTCGTACTTCTGGCGCTGGCAAACCTCACACTCCCGCACAAATTGCTGCACATCTCGCCGCATTCCCTTCCAGAAAACATTGGCCCTAAGCCGTTGAAGAGTCCGCAGGATTCCCCGTGGCCGCCGGTGGGAGAGGCATGAAACTCCTGCATCATCGTTGTCCGCCACGGCGACGCGGATGGAATGACCACTCTGCCCTGAAAGTAAAGCCGCTGGCCCTGAAGATGATAGCCCGGCTCCGTCTCCTTACCCTGCTGTAGCGCCTCAACAATGTTGCATAACTCGGGGTCCTGGAGTACCTCTGCCTGTATCTCGTCCAAGGTGGTGACGACCGGTCCCGACACGAGAGAGAGAGAGCTCTCAGGTAGGCGGGAGAGGGCGTCCGCAACCACATTATCTCGGCCCCGTCGGTACACAATCTCGTAGTCATACCCCATCAGCTTGGTTAACCACTTCTGCTGCAATGGGGACGCTAAACGCTGCTCGAGGAAGTGCTTCAGACTCCGATGGTCGGTACGGACCTGGAAGTGCTGTCCCAAAAGATAGGGCCGCCACATTTCGACTGCATGGATAATGGCCAACATCTCTTTCTCGTACGTCGAAAGTCCCAACGTCCGAGGGGCCAAGGCCTTGCTGAAGTATGCGAGCGGCCGACCCTCCTGCATCAGAACTGCCCCGAGGCCGACGCCAGCCGCGTCAGTCTCAACCACGAACTCTTTAGCGAAATCCGGCAGGGCTAACACCGGTGTAGTAGTCATGGCCTGTTTCAAGGCCCGGAAGGCCTCATCTGCTTCGGTGCTCCACTGGAAGGCATCCTTCTGTAACAGTTGGGTAAGAGGTCGAGCGATCTTGCCGTAGTCCTTCACAAAACGGCGGTAGTATCCCGTCAAGCCGAGGAAGCCACGCAAGGCTCGCACTGTCGTGGGCTGGGGCCAAGACACCATACTAGCAATCTTCTGTGGGTCGGCCTGGACCCCACGGGCGGACACTAGGTGCCCCAGGTACTCGACCTCGCTCTGCCCGAACGAGCACTTGGACCGTTTGGCGTATAGGCGGTGCTCCCGCAGTGTGGCGAGGACATGTCGCACGTGCTCCAAATGGTCGTCCCAAGTCCTGCTATAGATTAGTATATCATCAAAAAATACCAGGACATACCGGCGCAGAAGTGGTCGGAAGATCTCGTTCATCACAGCCTGGAAGGTGGAGGGGGCGTTGGCCAACCCGAACGGCATCACCAAGAACTCATAGTGCCCGTCGTGGGTGCGGAACGCCGTTTTATGGACATCCTCTCCCTTCATGCGAATTTGATGGTAACCGGACCGAAGGTCCAGTTTGGTGAACAGACTTGCGCCGTGCAACTCATCCAGCAGCTCTTCAATCATGGGAATGGGAAACTTGTCCTTGATGGTGGAGCTATTCAGCCCCCGGTAGTCGACGCAGAATCGCCAGGAACCGTCCTTTTTCTTGACCAATATGATCGGAGAAGAGAACGCGCTGGTGCTGGGCCGAATGATGCCCGTTGCCAGCATCTCCCGTACGCTGCGTTCGATCTCTGCCTTCTGAACGTGCGGGTAGCGGTAGGGGCGGATATTGGTAGGGTCCACCCCCGTCTTCAGCTGTATCTGGTGATCCCGGAAGCGCGACGGAGGAAGAGTGTGTGGCTCCTGGAAGACATCCTCGAACTGTGCTAAAAGAAGCTGCAACTGGTCCGACTCCACCTGTGTTTCGGGTCCCTCAGCCGTCACCCCGAGTATCATGGCCATCATACTCCCCTGCTCCTCCAGTCTCAGCAGACTTCGTAGTGAGATCTCCTTGAGGGGGGAGGATCGTATACCATGTAAGCAGTAATCGGTCCCCTGCTGCGTGAACTCCAGTGTCATGCGGTCCCAGTCCGTAGTCACCCGCCGTAGTTGGCGGAGCCACTGTACCCCAAGGACCATATCGGACCCCTTAATCGGCAGGAGGTAGACATCGGTGCTACACACATATCCCGTAAGATGTATCTCCACTCCCTTCAGTGCCCCTTCGCACCGCAGCTTGCTACCATCCGCGACCATGACCTGGAAAGCCGCATTCTTGTCTACTGGGTGCCCTGCCCTCAGTGCCACCTCCGGGTTGATGAAATTGTGGGTGCTCCCACTATCAATGAGGATGGTTACCCTTTGTTTGCCAATCCTGCCCTTGATCCGCATAGTGAGGGGGGCCATACACCCCTCCATGGCCTGAATCGAGACTCCAAACTCCGCCAAGTCCAACTCCTCCTCGTCCTCGATGCCCGGGGTGTCCTCCTCCTCATCCTCCTCGCGCAGCATGAAGACTTGCACCTTTTGGCAGCGATGCCCCGGGGCGTATTTCTCATCGCAGTTGAAGCACAATCCCTTCTCCTTTCTGGCCTGTAGCTCAGGCCAGGTGAGTCGCGTCACTGTCGGTCGAGCCGCCGGTGCCTGCTCCCTTCTACCTGCCGCTGGGATGGGTGGGGCTCTTGGTGGAGCCCGATTCTTCTGTCGGTTGAAGCGCTCCTCCTGTATGCGCGCCAGACTGATGGCATGACTAAGACTGCGCGGCATGTACGCATGGACCTCATCCCTCAAATGATCCCGCAGGCCGGATATGAAGCAACTGAGGAGCGTCTTCTCCTCCCAATTGACCCGGTTTGCTAGCTTCTCAAAGTCCGCTCGGTACTCCATCACTGTACCCTTCTGACGAAGCTTCTGTAGCGTGGCCTCCACATCCTCGTATTCCAACGGCCCAAAACGTGCCACGAACCCTTCCACAAAGTTGGCCCATGTTGCGTATCCGTAGGCCCGTATGAACCACTGAGCCCACTGGTATGCGTCGTCTTCCAGATGGAAGGACGCCAACTGCACCCACTGGTCATCTGGAATCTCCTGATAAGTGAAAAACAGCTCAGCCTTTTGCACCCACTCCAACGCATCCCCGCCGCGGAATTTAGGGAAATTCATGCGAGTTCTCTTCGGAGGCATGTAGGGTCGTTGATGCATGTCGCCGTGTCTCCCGTTAAACTCCGGTCCCTGTGGTGGTCGGCCGTAATGGTCATGGAAGTTCGCTCCCCCTTGGCCGCCGCCCCATTGCTGTCCTCCGCCTTGAAATCCTTGTCGGGGAGGCTGTTCGTGCCATGTTTCGCCGTTGACGAACCTCATCGGCCCTCCCACGTGCTGTGGCGTCGGTAGAAGGCCCATTCTTCCTCCGAAATTGGCGTTGACAGCCCCCGGTGGTCGCAAGGGCACTGCTGGAGCCTCGCGGGTCCGCCAGGGCTCTGCCGCGGCCCTCTCCTGGGTGGCGGAAGGACCGCCTGGTCCGCTTCCAGCCGGCACGCCCGGATGCGGCAGATGTTGGGCGGCCCAGGTCGGCGGGTGTCGGGGGAGATAGCTGCCCCCTGGGCGGCTGTAGTCAGCGCCCCCCGACGCCCCTGTCCAGCCCGCCTGGCTGGGCGGCGCTCCGGTCCAGGCGGGGGCCGATCCGATGCCCGCGGGCTCCGTGCGGCTCGGATCGGTCCCGATCCCGCCCTGGAACAGGTTTCCGGAGCCGGCTGCCCCTCCATTGGTTGCCGGTTGGCCATTTTGCGACGCCTCCGCCTCCGAATCGCTGCCCGGAACCGCTTTTCCCTTCAACGACTGCATCAACAGCGCCTTGATCTCCTCCATGCGTCCATCCATGCGTTCTTCCATGCTCTTTGTGGACGTGTTCAAGCGAGCTTCCATTGCCGTCACCGAATCCGCCAACCCTACGTAGTTCTCCTCTAGGGTTGCCAATCGTGACGCTTCCGCCTCCGAGCGAGTCACCATGGTCGCAGGAAAGTTGCTCTGATACCAAATGATACGATCTAGCAAGAAGTAGAGAGGAAAAAGGAGAAACTAGAGGGGAAGAAGAAGAGACTAGGGTTAGGGTTTGAGAGTAGAGGAGGAGAATACCTGATAGTTCATGAATGATCATCCCAAGCATCCCCGGGCTATAAATACCCGGGGAAAGAGGGGGCCGGCCGGCCCCCTCAAGTGGGGCTGAACCGGAGTGGTTCAGCCCCTATCCCGGCCGGTTTATTGTGTGGGGGCTGAACCGGATGGTTCAGCCCCGTTGTCTTGAGCGCGCTCCTTGATCCGTCGTGAGTACTTATGTCCCGAGAACCCAAGCGGGTGTGGGGGCATAACAGTATTCCTCCTTGGATGAGCCGCCATTTCATGGGCTTCTACAAAACAAACAGTTATTTCTAGGAGTACCATGGAATCAGAGCTTATAGCTTTGGACACAACATGTGCCGAAGCTGAATGGATCAAGAATTTACTTTCAGAAATTCCTTTACTTGCAAAATCTATACCTGCTATTTCTTTGCATTGTGATAATAAATCTGTTATTGATTTAACTGCATCTAATAGTACTAATTCCAAAATGAACAAGTTCATGAGAATCAGGTACAAATCAGTGAAGCAAAAAAAAAAAGAAGTGATATCACTCAACTATGTAAAGTCAGAATTGAATCTGGCTGATAATCTTACCAAGGGATTGTCCCGAAGGGAGGTGTTATTGTCATCGAGGGGAATGAGGCTTAAGCCCACATGATTTGCTGCCAACGGTGGATACCCAACCCATGTGATTGAAGATCCCATGAATTGGGTTCAATGCGGTAGAAACGAAACCGTTGATGTAGCGTAGTTGGGAGCACAAATTTGAAGGTTGAGAAAACTTTCTCCCCATTCCTATGATGTTGTGCTCTACGTAACATGATAGGATGAACGTCAAGTTCTTAATGGTTGCCAAAGGCATATACCTTTGCGAGATATGGTTACGAATATCTCTTGAGGCACCACCTATGTGGGGGGTAGTCGTGAGGCCGCGACTTTGGGATCCGGGCTGCACCCTAAGAACCCTCATGAAAAATCAAGGAATGCGCATGACCATTAACGCGCCCACTGCCATAACCTAAGAACAATCAATCTTTTGTGTGCTTATCAAATTTACCGGTCAAAGTTTATAATTCAAAGCCTCTGGCACATTATAATCTTCGGTAAAGGATATAAGTACTAAGTATAGGTTCAAGGTAACCACTCCACCTATACCCATTACATTAGATACATCTTGATGAATCAAATTTGTATTTGATTTTATTTATAAGTAATATTATAATATATGAAGTTCGCTTTTGGTTTTCGCTTTTGTGGGGGATTGTTAGAAATTTGATATATATATATATATATAAATATATATGTATATATATATATATATATATAACATTTCTTTATGAAATGATTTCATTGGAGTCTTTAGGTGTTTGGTGTTTGGGCTCCATACTTTAAGGGAAAAACTGTAAAACCAAATGTAGGGAATCCAAAATTTTGGAGGGAACCCCTCTTTCTCTAAGTATGAAACCCTATAGTTCCACATTGCTTTTTTCGTCGACCGCTGTTCGGGGAACGATTTTTTTCGAGCTTTAATTTCGCTGACGTTTGCAACGTTCTTTTATTTTCTTACCATTCATAACCGTCAAAATTTATGACGAATTTATTTCTTCTATTTACCGAGATTTCAAATAACGCCTCTTCAGGAATCGTTTCAACGTGATATATTTTTATTTCTACGCTTCTGAAAAAAAAAAGAACAACTGTCGTTTTGGTTTTCATCTGCTTCACATTTGCTTCATCAAGTGGTGGTTCGGGTGCTCTGTGCTTCTTCGGTGTCCGCGCACATCGGAGTTTCGGGATCTAGCCGGGTGTTGTACCTTGGAGGAGTGAGCATCGGTTGAAAGCCCTGTCGGAGGGTGGTGCAACTTCTTTAGGGCAGTGATCACACGCCTTACCCAGGCTCGATTCTAAACCTATAAATTTTGTTTTCTCCTTCACTGTTTTGGATCAGTTTTAAAAGATCAAAATTTTCTAGATCTATATTTTACCGTTGTTATGTCTTGTTTTTCGAAATATAAATAAAAAAATATATACATTATTCTGGAATAAATAGAAAAATTATTCCATCACATCAAACATTGAACATGGTACTCTTAGATGAACTCAGCTCATATGCGTCGAGTGCACACTATTTTTTTTCCTATGTTCACCTCTCACCATAGAAATGCGTCACTGGGTTATAGAAATTTTAAAAGGGGGGACGACATTAACTTCCTTTAATAGAAAAGTTTGAATGTTTTCATCTTATCGGAGCTGTTTTTCCCTCATATGACCACCGTTTTTGACTTATAAGTAGTCAAAATTCATTGGCTCGACGAGAAGAATCCAAATACACTAATCATTTTGAAAAATAATGGGGGCGGGGGGCAGTGTCCCTCGAGCCCCCCTCTGAATCCGCCTCTGATTATTGTTTCGGGGGGTTATCCTAACAGCAAATACAAAGGAGGTATAGTTTTGCGTGCAAAATTTGAATGACGCGGGACGGGAGGTAGACTTCGGAGTTTAATAAATGACAAGGGGTAGTTTTGCCTTTTGAGGGGGTATGTTTTGAGTTTAAATAAGTGGAGGGAGACTGCGGGTATGCAAATTGTTGGTGATCTTTTGGTGTCTGATTCTAGCTCGCGCAGTTGGAAGTGTGGGATCTGTTCAGAGAAGTTCCCTTAGGATTGCCCGTGTTCTTCATCTTCTTTGTCGTGATTTCCCTGTATTCTTCCTTTAATGCAATAGTTATTTTGGATTGAATCAATTTACTTGTATATCAATTGGGAATACATTCAATTTGAGATTGTACGTGTACTGTCTGGTCTACTCTAAGATCCATTAGGATCGTAACACAAGTATTAGAGTTATCTATTCCGACATTGTGATCATGGTGGTGGATGATGGTACACGCTCGTTGGATCTACTGATGGAGGTAGAGCAGTGTTGTCTGAATCAGGAAGCCATCGCGGAACATCCAGATGTTGCATTATCAACACATCAGGACTTTAAAAGAAGTTCATGATTTACTTACCGGCTCTTGCTCGGCCAAATCCACAAATCTACCCAACAGTAGTATATCACCTGAGATTCGCTCTTCATCTTCCGCAGCGTATCAACCCTCCACACGTTTTTCACGAATTGAATTTCCACGTTTCAGCGGGGAGGAGGTTCTTGAATGGCTATATAAGAGTGAACAATTCTTTCAATGGTGTGTGCCTTGAATTCCCACGTTTCAAATGGAGGATGTATGGTTGACTTTCCAATCTGATATGTTGGTTCTTCTGTTGGGTGGTTGTGAGGTTGTTCTTTGTATGCAGTGGTTGGTAACTTTGGGAGTAGTTCAATTAGGGTTGAGCATATTATTTGAAATTCGAAAGTCGCTTGAAAATCGCTCAAAAATTGAGCCCAATCGGAATCAGTTTAAATTGATTCGACTCAATTTGAGTCGATTCAATTTGTCTTGAATTTGATTTCGAGTCGATTTCGAGTCAGCCCTGAATTGCTCGAAATATGAATTATTTAAAATAATTATGTATTTATTAATATATTTTTATTTTAAAATTAAAAATAATAAAATTTAAACCTAAATAAAAAGAATAAAGACTTTAATTGTTTCATTTGCTAAATTTATAGGTCCCCCAATTTAATTTTCAGTCAACTAGGAAAAAAGATGAAAATTGCTTAATTTCGAGCCAACTCGATTCGATTTCGAGCCGACTCAGAATCGAGCCATTTCGAGTCGAGCCAACTCGACTCGAAATCGAAATCGAAAATTCGATTTCGATCCAAGTTCATGTCGAAAATTTCGAGTTCGAGCCAAGCCAAAATCGCTCGAACTCAACTCAATATGAACCCTAGTCCAATGAGACTTTGATAATTCGAAGATGGAATTTTTGAGATGAGGTCTCAACCCAAGGATCCAAAGATTTAACCGGCACTTTGATGAAGGAGAGGCGCCTGCAAAAATTGGTGATGAAGACGACACAGCTCATTATGATGGTTGTTTGCAGTGTTCATGCTTCTTCATTGCATCTAGGGGATGGAGACTGCCTATTGCAGGAAGGTATTGTTAATGGTGTTGATTCACTTGATAACAAGAGAGGACTACTTACTGGTTTCTTGGAAGAATTCAAAGGATTGTTCGAGGAGCCAAGGGCCCTATACGTGGCCATGAACATCATATTCGTCTCAAGGATGACAAAGTGAGCATCAACTTGAGACCCTATAGATATCGTCCTCTACAGAAATATGAAATTGAGAGGATTGTCAAGGAAATGTTATGTGCGGGCTGTTAGAAACTAGGCCAGCCCCAAGCCTTCGAATGAAACAAGAATATTAGGTCAAATCCGGTCCTAGCCGACTGCAGTCGAATGACGAAGAACATCCCAAACCAAATCTCCTAGGCGTGACTTTACAGAAACCACATGTAGGTTGTTGAGGCCCGGGACTTGATCCCGGGACCTCCTTTATAAGAGGGGACTAACACTACCTCTCATACCCAAGTGTGTTGGGACTAACACTATCTCTCATACCCAAGTGTGTTGCAGCACACTTGGCTATGAGGTGGTGTTAGTCTCCTCTTATAAAGGAGGTCCCAGGATCAAGCCCCGAGCCTCAACCACCAATCCCGGGTGCGATTTTACGAAACCACAGGTAGGTTGTTGAGGCCTGGGGCTTGATCCCGAGACCTCCTTTATAAGAGGGGACTGACACCACCTCTCATGCCCAAGTGCAACACACTTGGGCATGAGAGGTGGTGTCAGTCCCCTCTTATAAAGGAGGTCTCGGGATCAAGCCCCGAGCCTCAACAACCTACCAGTGGTTTTCGTAAACTCGCACCTCGGAGATTTGATTGGGGATGTTTTTTGTCATTCGGCTGCTGTCGGCTATGACCGGATTTGAACCAATATTACGTTTCATTCAGAGCCTTGGGGCCGGTCTAGTTTCTAACATGCATAATTTAAAACAGCCATAGCCCATTTGCGTCATGATAGAACAACCCGACCGCTTTCCAGCGTTACAATTCGTCGTACCGGGCTGCATCCCAAACACCCAACCCCTCCATCAACAGTTGGGTTGTTTGTGGCTGCAACCTCCCTTTGATGAGGCAAACTCGATAGTTAAGTGTGCATCACAGGGATTTCCCAGGAGGTCACTTATCCCAGTACTACTCCAGCCCGAGCACGCTTAACTATGAAGTTTTTTTCACTTCTCATTACCAATTGAGTTACTTCATAGTTAAACGTGCTCGACATGGAGTAGTGTTCGGATGGGTGACCTTCTGGGAAGCCCCCGTGCCGCACACTTAACTTTCGAGTTTGCTTCATCAAAGGGAGGCTGCGACCACCAACAACTCACCTATTGATGGAGAGGTTGAGTGTTTGGGTTGCAGCCCGGTACTACGAATTGCCATGCTGGAAAGCGGTCGGGTTGTTCTGTCATGTCGTTACAATAAAAAGTGCATATTTTTGTAACGGCCTCCCCAGCACACGGCTCGAAAGGACGATCACCAGCACCCATAACATCCAGCTCGAAAGGGTTTAGCCTCAACCGGTCTGCAGATCATGCTTCCCAACTCCTCTCCATTCATACCAGCGGGTTGTTGGAGGTCGCATGCTCTTTTTGATGAGTGAAACTCAAGTTAAGCGGGCAGCACATGGACTTCCCAAGAGGTCACCCATCCCGTGACTAATCCAGGATGAGCACACTTAACTTTGGATTACTTTCTCTTCTTATCACCAATTGAGCATTGTGTACAACCCGTAATTCGTCAAGATCAGAGATGACTGAGGATGACCTAGAGGATCTCACCCACCCAGGGCGAGTGCAGGAGAAATCACCTCCAGGGGCGAGCTCCAGGGTCCAGAGGTGAGATCTAGGATCCAAAGGCGATATCCACGGTCCAGAGACGAGATCCAGGGTCCAGAGGCGAGATCCAGGGTCCAGAGGCGAGATCCATACAGGGTCTACATCCAAGGTCCAGTGGCGAGATTCAGGGTCCAGAGCCGAGATCCAGGGTCCAGAGCCGAGATCCAGGGTCCAGAGCCGAGATCCAGGGTCCAGAGCTGAGATCTAGGGTCCAGAGGCTTCATTTTGGCCCGCTAATAGCCCCTCCAAATAACGGAGTCTTGTTGTTGGCAGATCAGTTTGGGCTGTGTATAGTAAAATCATAAGGCGGAATTCCGCTATCCGCAGACCAGTCTTGAAAACTATAAATAGACCTCAATGTCACCTTTGGAGGAGAGTTATCTTTTTGGTTTCTTCCTCCTTTAGTTGATCTTGGTTGGCCCCAAGTGTTCTCCAAGGTGCCCAACTCAGCTTTGGCTAGGGAGGGGAAACTCTTTTCGATCTTCTGGGTGTGTGGCAGAACTTTCTCGCTGCAGCTCGGGGTCTGTTTCTTAGTTCCAAGCAGCAGGTCATGTGCTCTTACTTGGGGGAAGTAGGTGCAAATTATCTCCTTGGGTTTGAACTGTTCTTGGAACCGAATCTCGGTTTCAATAGACGGTACCTGGAGGATGTGGATAGATTATAGACAAATCAACTCACATACCATCAAGGATAGATATCCAATTCCTATCATTGAGCAGTTAATAAATGAACTGAATGGAGCTGCCGTATTCTCCAAGTTGGATTTGCGGTTCGACTACCTCATGTAAGAATGACAAACCATGATGTGCACAAGACCGCATTTCAGACTCACCAGAGCCATTATGAGTTCTTGGATATACCTTTTGGGCTGACCAATGCTCCTTCAACATTCTAGGGTTTGATAAACCACCTCTTCTAGGAGTACTTAAGGAAGTTTTATCTTAGTTCTTTTTTGATTTTCAGCAGTACTTTAGCCGAGCATCTGGTTCATCTGAGTAAGGTGTTTGAGATTTTGGTAGCTCAAAAACAACAGGCAGTGTCCTTTACAAAGTAACAGATTCAACTAAGATACAAAATGTGATGGATTGGCCTATACCTCAAACACTCAAGTAGCTGAGGGGTTTTCTGAGATTAGCTGACTATTGTATGCGGTTTATAAGAAACTATGGTATAATTGCTAAGCCCTTTACAGATCTACTAAAGCATAGGTCTCTTCTTTGGAGTCAATTGGCACCGGACTCCTTACAGCTCAAACATGCAGTGTCCCTACTGTCGATGTTACGATTTCCAGACTTCTATAAGACTTTTATAGTTGAAATTGATGCTTCAGAGGCGGGAGTAAGGGCGGTTCTTATGCATGGGGGACACCCCATTGCATTCTTCAGCAAATCCTTGGGGCCTAGGAATCATCAGTTGTCCACATATGAGAAAGAGCTATTGACCATTGTTATGATAGTTTTACACTGGAAGCATTATCTGATGGGGAATCGTTTCATAATTAAGACATACCATCAAAGTCTGAAGTGGATTCTTGAGCAGAAGTTGGCCACTCGTCTATCAGAAATTCTTCTCTAAACTAATGGGGGTTTGATTATTCCATACAATATCGGAAGGAGAAGGTAAACTGGTGCGCAAATGCTCTTTCACGCAAAGCAAACTGGCTATGGTGGAGATAAAGACTGGTGTTGTGCTGATATCAGACATCCTGAAGGAAGTTAGGGACAGTTGGACCCAAGATCCGCAGTTGCAAAAGTTAATTTCTGCCAAAGAAGCCAATGCCTTGTTTAAGCCCAAGTATCAGTGATCTTTTTGAAGATGACGTTCACCGAGCTCTCATTGTCGACCAGGATCCTGGAGACCATGAACAGGTGCTCATAGTCTGACATGTCTTTCAATGAGAAAGTAATCTTCTCCTCCAGGGGCGGGGTTTAGGAGGTCGCAGCGGTGCTCTTTCTGAACATTGTTTGGAAACTCCTTGGTGGAGACCAGCCCAGATCAAGTCGTCGCAAAAGTTCCCGACGTCGCACCCGACGAGATCTCAACCGGCCCTAATTGTTGCTGGGAAGTAGTCGGCGGTTCATCTTTCCCGACCCAGAGCCGCCGAAGAAAATGACGGAAGTTCCTCGCCGATCTTCCCACGCCCAGCCCATGATCCGGTCGTGCGCCTTCTTCCCCGAAATGAACGCTGGGTCAGGAGTAGTTTCCCCCACGACGAGCCACGATGCCCTCAACTTCTGCAGTTTCCGCCATGGCCGCACCTTCAAGCTTCGGGCAGTTCCGTCATGGCCATGTGCAGGTTTTCTTGTTTTTTTGGCTTCTTTGTTGTAACCCTATAAAAGGGGATGCATTTTGTATTTTTGTGTAGTGAATGATGATTTTGATGAAGAACTTGTTGAATGCTTGAGTGCTGTTGGCGATTTCTTTAAGAATGTCAAGAGATAGGGTACTGTTGCTTTGTGTATTTGCTCCTTCGATTCCCGATTTTTTTATTTCCTGTTTAGTAGCAGCAGTTGATTGAAATCAGATGTTGAAATCTATTGCTACAGTGCTTGCTGTTAGTTGTCCAATGAAAGGGAAAGTGAACAGTTATTAGTAATTAGGTTTCCAGTAGGTGTTGTTAGTGAACCCGTGAGTGAATATTACCTACTATGCTTTGATTTCCAGCAAGGCATGTTGTTATTGATGAATGGTGAATGTTGCTTGCGTTTTGTGTTTCCTGTGATTAGGATTTAGATGTTCTGGATTGAGGAGAACTGTTAGTTGCCTTGTTTGGCTACTATTCTGTGAACATTAGCGAGGTTAAATTAGTTAGAGTGCTTAGAGATTTCGTGGATCCTCTGAGTATGAGGGTGAGTAAACTGCAGTCTGTGTGTTAGAGATTTCGTGTAGCCACTTGCGTGAGACTGAGTGAATTTTAGGTTTGTTAGGTTTGTGGCTTCTCTACAATGAATGAGATTCCGTGGAACCACTTTCGTGTGATAGTGAGCGATTTAATTCCTTGGTGCCCGTGTGTGATAGCGGTCAACCTCGGAGCGGGAGATCGAAGGTGATGAGGAACTACTCGCGTGATCGCCGTCGACTTCAAATACAGAAAAACTTCTCTTTCCTTGGGTAACTTGTTTCTAACTCTTCGTTTGTGAGAGTCTACATTTTCTCTTAGGGTAACTAGACTCATTGTTGGGTTTTCGCCCGAGTTTTGTCAGAGAACGCTACGTCGAAAACTTCAAACAGAAACGTATTTGGAGTTTACGATTTTCGTTTTGCTACGACAAGCGGAACAGAACAAAAGTTGCGAACTTCCTTCACCGGATTAAGAATCAAACTATTATTTTAAGAAAATCCCTTTTAAACAAAAATAGTTTTGTTTGTGCTTTATAAAAAAACGTTGCTTAATTCATAAGTCAGCGCAACACTCGCTCAAATTGTTTACAAAATTCATATTTCATTGCATATATTTAGGGTCTCCTAGAAAAAGGCCGACAGACGCGCAAACCCTACGCGCCATCCTGCATCAATTTGGTATCAGAGGGAGGTTTCGAAATTTTTCAAAGTTTCGAAATCCGCACTGCGTAAAATTGGAACCCGCATAACATTTAAAATTTCCTTTTAAAAACAATTCTTTTAAGCATATTTAGATATTTGCATTTATTTATTTGCATGCATTTGCGTAGTGGTAGGTTAGTGAGTATGAGTTCACAACACCACAATTCACCACCTGAACACCTTCACGAGGTAAACCCGAAGATGCATCAAGTTGAACATGGTCAACGAAGCCGTGGAAACGAAGAGAATGAACCACCCCCGTGGTTTGTACCTTTTGCCCACCAACTTGCAACGTTAACCGGGAGCGTTTACCAAATGAGAGAAGGGCTAGCAAATCTTAGTGTCAGGGTGAATAGCTTATAAGTACCCCCTCGAGCATCAATGTCACCTTTAGTTAGAGATGAACATTCAGTGCGCATTATGAGGCTCCACCACCTTATGGAGATAGGTCTGCACTTAGGAGAAACCCTCTTTTCGAGCAAGAGGTTAGAAATCCGTTAGATAGGTTTGACTTCGAGTACGACCAGGGTAGGAATTTCCCGAGAAATTTTCCTGAACCCCAACGAGAGCCTTTCCTAGGTATGCGAGATCATTATCAGGAGAGACCCTATAATGACGTAGCTAGAGAAGAGCGTCCGCGAGACCATCGTAGGCCTATACCAGCCATGCATCGTGATGATCGACCTAGAGATTGACATCGACCTCCACCCCCATGGCGTCGAGACAATCGTGATCCTTACGACCATTCTCCTCGGGATAGGCGACCGGATCTTACACGTGTTGTGAAGTTAGATCTACCACTTTATGATGGATCTATGGATCCCATGGTGTTTTCAGACTGGGTTATAGACATAGAAACCTATTTTGAGTGGTATCGTATGACGGAAGATCCGAAGGTTCAGTTTGCCAAGATGAGGTTATCTGGGCGAGCGAAAACCTTTTGGATAGGTGAGGAACGTAGTATAGAGAGGAATGAACGCCCTCCCATTACACATTGGGCACACATGAAAGCCATATTGGAGGAGCAGTACATTCCCCAGCACTACCAGACACGTCTACGAGACGAGCTGACGTCTCTACGTCAAGGGTCCAAATCAGTTTCTGATTATTTAGCTGAGATGAAGGATCTTATGATTATGTGCAACGTAGTCGAACACACACGAGATACATTATCCAAATTTAAGTGTGAACTACGATCTGAGATTCGTGATGAGTTCATTCGATATGGTCACTATTCCTTTGCTGAGACTGTATCTATCGCCATCTATATAGAGGAACATCAAAAGAGAACCTCCTGGTTCAAACCTCAAAATAAAACAAATACTTCTTATAAGAAAGATGAATTGAAAGGTAAGGAGAGTGCATTGAAGCCCACCTCGACCTTTACGAGAGATCAGAAAGGAAAAACCCTCATGGGAACCGTGACTCCTTCACAGATCCGATGTTATGAGTGCTAGCAGATGAGCCATATATCTAGGGATTGTCCCAAGAAGAAAGGTACGCTAGTTATTCATGACGTGACTGAGGAGGATGAGTTTATAAAAGAAGCTGGAGTCGAGATTGACTCCCATATTTTGAACGATGGTGTGTACAGTACGCCTAGTGATGATGCGACAGATCCCGACGTTCTAGTGGTGAGATGTATGTTATCTACACCGAAAGAATCAGCCGATTATTGGCGGACGAACATCTTCCAGGCCTACTTCAAGGCTGGGGAGAAAGTGTGTCGTTTAGTAGTAGATAGCGGGAGTTATATGAATGTGATAGCTGAGACAGCTTTAGCCCGCTTGAGGCTCACTGCTGAGCCGCACCCTTCCCCATTTCAGGTAGCTTGGGTCACCAAGACTACCTTATCAGTGACTAGGAGATGTTTAGTGCACATCACTATCGGTCCGTATACCGATAAGATTTTGTGTGACGTTATGCCTATGGATGTATGCCACGTACTACTAGGGAGACCTTGGTTGTATGACCGAGATGTACTCATATATGGCAGGTCCAACACTTGCTCCTTTCTACTAGACGGAAAGAGAGTAGTGTTGAACCCGGTGCGACCCACAGCACCAACATCCCGCACGAGTAGTAGCGCGAAAGAATCTCTTCCTCCCACTGAAAGGAGGAAGACTCTTAGCATTATACGAGACACTGATTTCTATCGAGAGAGCTTCGATGGTGGATTTTATTATGCCTTAGTAGTTTTACAGGCATCTGACGTACTAGAGAGATACGAGTCTATTCCTATACTTGCTAGGAGACTCTTAGAGGAGTTCCAGGATATACACCCTGATGAGCTTCCGACTGAGTTACCTCCTATGAGATGTATTCAGCACGCGATAGATCTTGTTCCTGGAGCTTCCCTCACTCGCTTACCGCACTACCGATTGAATCATGCCGCCCATGAGGAGCTGCAGAAGCAGATCGGAGAGTTACTTGATAGAGGCTTTATCCGTTATAGCCTTAGTCCATGTGCGGTGCCTGCCCTCCTTGCCCCGAAAAAGGATGATACTTGGCGTATGTACTTTGACAGTCGTGCTGTCAACAAGATCACCGTGAAATATCGATTCCCGATACCCCGACTGGATGACATGTTAAACATGTTGACTGGAGCCATGATATTTTCTAAGATCGACCTTCGTAGTGGTAATCATCAGATTTGCATTCACGAAGGAGACAAGTGGAAGACTGCCTTCAAGTCGAAGAATGGCCTTTACGAGTGGCTTGTAATGTCCTTTGGGTTATCCAATGCCCTAGTATTTTCGCTCAGATGATGACCCAGGTCTTTAGACCCTATATTGGGAAGTTCATAATGGTTTATTTCGACGACATTTTGATATATAGTCGGACTGAGGATGAGCACTTGACTCACCTACATTCTATTTTCGAGCTCCTGCGAGCCGAACGACTGTATATCAACTTGAAGAAGTGTGTATTTATGACCGAGTTTGTTATCTTTCTTGGATATATAGTGAGCTCCGCTGGTATCACTATGGATCCTAAGAAAGTTCGAGCGATTCGTGAGTGGCCTACCCCTCAGAACATTCACGATGTCCGTAGTTTTCATGGACTAGCCACATTTTATCGTCGATTAATTAAGAACTTCAGTACGATTATGGCATCTGTCACTGAATGTATGAACAAGAGAAGTTTTCAGTGGACATCATCGGCAGCTAGAGCCTTTGAGGTTATCAAGGATAAGATGTTCACTGCACATGTTTTGAGACTCCCTGATTTCAGTCAGGTATTTGAGGTATCTTGTGATGCCTCAGGAGTTGAGATAGGAGATGTACTTAGTCAAGAGGGTCACCCTGCTGGATTCTTCAGGAAAAGCTCTCAGGCCCGAAGCTGAATTATTCCAACTATGAGCGCGAGTTCTATGCGATTGTACAGACGTTACGTCATTGGAGGCATTATCTGTTTCCTAAGGAGTTTATCCTCCACTCTGATCATCAGGCGTTGCGTTATATCAATTCGCAACAAAAGTTGAACCCTCAACATGTTAAGTGGGTTTCATATTTACATGAATACACCTTCGTTCTCAAGCACTGTAAGGGAACAGAGAATAGGGTTGCCGACGCCCTTAGTCGAGTCACCCTTGTATTATCACGGATGCGTACTCATGTGAGAGGATTTGAGCGTGTCAAGAATGACTATTCTAGTTATCCTGATTTGAGATGTATTTATGATACGATACATTCAGATATGTATCACGATGAGACCGATTATCTCATTCGAGACAGATATTTGTTTCATGGGACCCGTCTGTGTATTCCTCGCACCTCATTGCGAAACTTCATTGTATGGGAATTACATGACAGAGGCTTAGGTGGACACTTTAGACGTGATAAGACGATAGCCTTAGTAGAAGAGCGCTTCTATTAGCCCGAGATGAAGCGAGTTATCGCTCAGATTGTCAGTAGCTGCCGCACTTGTCAGGAGGCGAAAGGCAATAAACAACCCGTTGGATTATATACACCTTTACCGGTGCCCAGTATTCCTTGGGATGATGTTAGCATGGATTTTGTGTTTGGGTTGCCGCGTACTTTTAGGAAACACGATTCCATATTTGTGGTGGTGGATTGGTTCTCTAAAATGACATATTTCATCCCTTGTAACAAAACCGATGACGCCTCTCATATAGCCCGTATTTATTATAAAGAGGTTGTCACACCGAGAAATACCAAAGACTATCGTTACCGATCGAGACGTTAAGTTCACCAGTTATTTCTGGAAGTCACTCTGGAGACTTTTATGTACTAAACTTCTATTTTCAACCGCTTATCATCCACAGACCGACGGTCAAACCGAAGTTGTAAATAGAAGTTTAGGAAATTTATTGCGATGTTTGGTAGGAGATCACCAGGGAAATTGGGATCTAATTCTTCCACACGCTCAGTTAGCGTATAATAATTCGAAGAATAGATCCGCGGGTTTATCACCTAATGAGGTTGTTCATGGTCACACCGCACGAGTGCCGCTAGATTTAACATCACTACCACACACTTTTAGGATTAGCCAGTTTGCACATGAGTATGCATTATATTTGCATGATTTGCATAAAGAGATTGAACGGAAGTTGCATAGTATTTATGATTTTTACGCAACTCAAACAAACAAGCACAAGAGAGGTATTAGTTTTAAAGTAGATGACTTGGTTATGGTTCGGCTAAATCCGGAACGGTTACCATCGGGTACCGTAAATAAGTTAGCTGACCGTAGAACTGAACACTTTAGAGTGGTGAAGCGGATTGGGCAGAATGCGTATGAATTTGAGATGCCTTCTGTTTTGGAAGCAAATCCTGTTTTTAACGTAACTGATCTGACTTTATTCCACGATTACCCGCATGAGTCTTTAGAATTTCCATTGCCTTCTCCTCTAATTGATTCTTCTTGGTTGGTGAGTGAGAGTGAGGAGCCACATTCAGGACATACCGACATTCATTACGCTACTGACACGTCCACTGCAGTTCCTCCCATTTCCACTGACAGCTTTCAGGTTGAGCATGAGTTACCAGATGAGTCTACTATACCAGTTCCCAGAGCTGCTGATCGACTTCCGCGACAGGTTTTGGTTCCCTTGCAGATATTGGATGACGAGACAGTGACCACTACTGATGGTGGTTTTCATAGATACTTGGTTCATTGTCATGACAGACCAGAGACCGAGACCAGTTTGTTCTTAGCCGAGGAGTTACAACGCATGGATGCTGATCTTCTACAGCACTACCGCTCGGAGCACTCACCAGAGATGAGTGATTTCGAGAGAGGGAGAGTTGGTGGAGACCAGCCCAGATCAGGTCGTCGCAAAAGTTCCTGATGCCGCACCCGAAAAGATCTCTACCGGCCCGAATTGTTGCTGGTAAGTAGTCGGCGGTTCATCTTTCCCGACCCAGAGCTGCAGAAGAAAATGGAGGAAGTTCCTCGCCGATCTTCCCACGCCCAGCCCCACGATCCAGTCGCGCGCCTTCTTCCCCGAAATCAATGCTGGGCCAGGATTAGTTTCCCCCACGACGAGCCACGACGCCCTCAACTTCTGCAGTCTCCTCCATGACCGCACCTTCAAGCTTCGGGCAGTTCCGCCATGGCCGTGTGCAGGTTTTCTTATTTTTTTGGCTTCTTTGTTGTAGCCCTATAAAAGGGGATGTGTTTTGTATTTTTGTTTCGTGAATGATGATTTTGTTAGAAACCACGGTGGGGCCCAGTTGAGGGGGGCACGTGACATCCAGATTCGTGGCCGACTGCAGTCGTGGCAGAGCATCCCCAACCAAATCACCTGGGCGCGTGTGGGACCCTCGTCGGGTACATGAACCCAGATCACGCGGAATAAATTCCCAGGTAGGTTGTTGGGAGCCGGGATAGAACCCGGGACCTCCCCTTTATCAGGCTACTATCTCAAGGCCTGATACCCAACTGCACTGCCACGACTGCAGTCGGCCACGGATCTGGATGTCACGTGCCCCCCTCAACTGGGCCCCACCGTGGTTTCTAACAAAAGATGGCCGTGCAGTTGGGTATCAGGGCCTTGAGATAGTAGCCTGATAAAGGGGAGGTCCCGGGTTCTATCCCGGCTCCCAACAACCTACCTGGGAATTTATTCCGCGTGATCTGGGTTCATGTACCCGACGAGGGTCCCCACGCGCCCAGGTGATTTGGTTGGGGATGCTCTGCCACGACTGCAGTCGGCCACGGATCTGGATGTCACGTGCCCCCCTCAACTGGGCCCCACCGTGGTTTCTAACAAAAGATGGCCATCTTTTGTTAGAAACCACGGTGGGGCCCAGTTGAGGGGGGGCACGTGACATCCAGATCCGTGGCCGACTGCAGTCGTGGCAGAGCATCCCCAACCAAATCACCTGGGCGCGTGTGGGACCCTCGTCGGGTACATGAACCCAGATCACGCGGAATAAATTCCCAGGTAGGTTGTTGGGAGCCGGGATAGAACCCGGGACCTCCCCTTTATCAGGCTACTATCTCAAGGCCTGATACCCAACTGCAGTGCAGTTGGGTACCAGATGAGATAGTAGCCTGATAAAGGGGAGGTCCCGGGTTCTATCCCGGCTCCCAACAACCTACCTGGGAATTTATTCCGCGTGATCTGGGTTCATGTACCCGACGAGGGTCCCACACGCGCCCAGGTGATTTGGTTGGGGATGCTCTGCCACGACTGCAGTCGGCCACGGATCTGGATGTCACGTGCCCCCCCTCAACTGGGCCCCACCGTGGTTTCTAACAATTTTGATGAAGAACTTGTTGAATGCTTGAGTGCTGTTGGCGATTTCTGTAAGTGTCAAGATATAGGGTACTATTGCTTTGTTTGTTTGCTCCTTCGATTGCCGATTTTTTTATTTCCTGTTTAGTAGCAACAGTCGATTGAAATCAAATGTTGAAATCTATTGCTATAGTGCTTGCTGTTAGTTGTCCAGTGGAAGGGAAAGTGAACAGTTATTAGTAATTAGGTTTCCAGTAGGTGCTGTTAGTGAACCCGTGAGTGAATATTACCTACTATGCTTTGTTTTCCAGCAAGGCATGTTGTTATTGATGAATGGTGAATGTTGCTTGCGTTTTGTGTTTCCTGTGATTAGGATTTAGATGTTTTGGATTGAGGAGAACTGTTAGTTGCCTTCTTTGGCTACTATTCTGTGAACAATAACGAGGTTAAATTAGTTATAGTGCTTAGAGATTTTGTGGATCCTCTCTGTGTGAGGGTGAGTAAACTTCAGTCTGTGTGTTAGAGATTTCGTGGAGCCACTTGTGTGAGACCAAGTGCATTTTAGGTTTGTTTGGTTTGTGTCTTCTCTGCAGTGAATGAGATTCCGTGGAACCACTTTCGTGTGAGAATGTGCGATTTAATTCCTTGGTGCCCGTGTGCGATAGCGGCCAACCTCAGAGCGGGAGATCGAAGGTGACAAAGAACTACTCGCGTGATCGCCGTCGACTTCAAATGCGGAAAGACTCCTCTTTCCGTGGGTAACTTGTTTCTAACTCTTCCTTTCTGAGTGTCTACATTTTCTTCTAGGGTAACTAGACTCATTGTTGGGTTTTCGCCCGAGTTTTGTCAGCGAACGCTACGTCGAAAACTCCAAACGGAAACGTATTTGGAGTTTACGATTTCCATTTTGCTACGACAAGGGGAACAGAACGAAAGTTGCGAACTTACTTCCCCGGATTAAGAATCAAACCATTATTTTAAGAAAATCCCTTTTAAATAAAAATAGTTTTGTTTGTGTTTTTTAAAAGAAACGTTGCTTTATTCATAAGTCAGCGCAACACTTGCTTAAATTGTTTGCAAAATTCATATTTCATTGCATACATTTAGGGTCTCCTAGAAAAAATCCGACAGACGCGCAAACCCTACGCGCCGTCCTGCATCACACCCCATGTGGGTAGCCTCGATCCCCACTCCCCCATGGATCACCCCGATCCCCCCTCGGGTTCCCACGTCGACCCGATCTTCGCACCTATCCCCCTCTCCTGCTCCTGCTACGACTTCCTCGATCCGCACTTGCTGCTGCTGCTGTTGTTGCACTGGGCGTCTCTCCCTCCCTCCTTACTTCCAAGTGCTCCAGGCAGGTGGACGTTGTATTGCCTTCCTCCTGATGGCTGTCACTATATGACAACGCCGTCCCACCCCTTCTCCTTCTACCAGAACTTCTCTTCTGTTCCCTCTCCCTCTTCCTCTTTTGATAGTCATTGCCTGCTGGGGTGGAGATAGGAGGGGCCTCTGGACTAGCCTCCATCTCTAGGGGCTGAACCGTCCTTGCCCTCCATGAAAGTTTCCTCCTCCCTAATATCATCTCTTATGGCCCTAGACGAGCCCTCCTTGCGGCCTCCAGCCAGCCATTTGTTTGGTTCCTAATGACCTCATTGTTGAAACCGAAAACTCGATCTCTTGTGGAGTTCACCCTTGGGGAAGGGGTGATCGCACACCTACTTCTCTCCTGCAAGCCAAACGACAAAAAGAAAACTGACCCAAGGGCTCGGCGTGGAGGTACCACCACACACCCGGAAGATCTTGGAGCGCTTCCCCTCCTTAACCAAAGGCCGAGCTAAGGCTACCTCAGAAAGGGCAAGATCTGAACACGCGTAAGACCTGCCTTCTGAGGTGCCCCTTAGGTCCTATTTGTAGATTTCTGAAAACGGCCTGCAAATAGCCAACCTCCGCTGTTTTGAACAGCTATGTGCAGCCCAACCGGATCTACCAACAGCGTAACTCCGCTGTTCTAACAGGCTATAGGCAGACCAGCAGGGGCAAAAATGGTAAAAAAACATCATGAGGCGCTGGTCGAGGGCCTCCCCTAAAGCCTCTGCTCGCCTGAGGCGACGAATACGGGTTCGGCTGGTCCTGCTGGGCCTCGGCGAGTACGGGCCCGACTGGCCCTACTCGCCGGCTCCATCTGGCGAGTGCGAGCCTTTTGGCTCTATTCGCCCCGGATGATTCCACCTTGCCTGGGCGAGCCGGGGGCTGTCGAGCCCTGGCCCCTTGAGTGCTCGCCTGGGACTAGGACTGCATGATCCTGCGGGTCGGCTCTTGAGAATTTGAGCCCGACGAATGCTGAGTTCCGTTTGACGAACTGAGTGGACTGGGCGGGCTTCTCTCAACAGCAAGGTAGAATGACGTTGAGTGTCTGGACTTCACTCAGCGATGAGGCAGAACGACGTCGAGTGTCTGGACTTCACTCAACGCTAAGGCAGAACGGCGTTGAGTGTCTGGACTTCACTCAATGCTAAGACAAAACGGCGTTGAGTGTCTGGACTTCACTCAACGGTAAGGCAAAACGGCGTTGAGTGTTTGGACTTCACTCAACGCTAAGACAGAACGACGTTGAGTGTCTGGACTTCACTCAACGCTAAGATAGAACGACGTTGAGTGTCTGGACTTCACTTAACGCTAAGACAGAACGACATTGAGTGTCTGGACTTCACTCAACGCTAAGGCCGAACGGCGTTGAGTGTCTGGACTGGCTGGTACTCGTCGCTTCTACCTACCTCCTGGCGAGTGCGGGCTCGGCTGGCCCTACTCGCCTGCCACTAGCCGGGCTCGCGTGGGCGAGTTGGGGGCTGCCGAGCTCTGTCCCCCCTTGGTGCTCGCCCGGAACTTGAGAGAAGAGAGCCGACCGGTCTGGTTCCTAGCGACCCCACTCGCCGGATACGGGGTTGTACACAATCCCCGCTCTTTTTGAGCTTGGCAAAGCTCGGAAAGAATCATCCAACCCCAAGTGTTCGGCGAGTGCGGCAGGAGCCAGAGAGAATCTTTGGATGGGTTCCACCTGCGGCTATATATATGTGCCTGCGTACCTGGGTGACTTTTGTCATTCCCTTCGCTCTAATCTTGCCGAGATGTCAATCCCTAAGGAGATCCAAGAGAGGCTCGCCCGAGTTCGCGAGGCTTCCTCTGCTCGCATTGCCAGCCTGACCGCGGTTCCCCTTGGCGTCCCGCAGAGCGGCTCGGCCAAGCCCAATCCCGCCAATAGGGCGAAACCATTTCCCCAGGCGGCCTAGCCCATATTCGATGACCTGAAAACGACCTTGGAGCACGGGACCGGCTTAACCAATCTGCCTGCCCTTGAGAAGGGGAAAAATATCGTTGACCTGTGCACCGACCCGGACAGCCAATAGGATGACGCCAAAGATTCCGCGCCGCGAGTCAAGTACACCCTTGGCGACTCGCGGCTTAGAACCCCGGAGAATCGCCCTCGGGACCCGCCACCCCCCTTCAGGACCCTGGGGTTGGACTCGCAAAGGCCGAACTCGCCGGTTCGTGCCCCTTCCCCTCAGCGACCTGCCGGGACCGCGGGGGGAGGTGCTGGAGCCATCCCCGTTCCAGGCTTCAACCTCCTTTCGCCAAGAAAACGCTGCCCAGACCGCGGTAAGAATCTGAGATTGGTCCCTCCCCGCACTTTCTTAGGGGTGCCGAGCTCGTCAGGTAAGTCGGCCTCCTGTTTTTGTCCTGTAATTTTTCGGGACACTCACCTTCCATATAGCTTAACTGTCTTCACAGCTCTTCCCAGCCAGTCTGAGGCAAAAGAGTCTTCGCGACCAACCCGCTATTCCCCCCTCCCCTCTCCGAGCTCGCTAGACTCCTATCTGGGCTCTGAAGTGGAGAACGACGAGCTGACGTGGAGGGGGATCAGGCTCTTCAAGAAGCTGGTGCGGGGCTGTGCCAGGTGCAGGAGGACAATGAGACACTGCAACATGACTACGTGCGGCTTGCGGACGAGGTGAGGGGCAACCCGGCGGGCGAGGCGATGTCCCCTTCCATACTTTTGGATGAGATCGATGAGGGCCTCCTGGTCGCCCAGAGAAACTCGGGGCGGATTCGCGAGCTCCTCAGCTCGCGGCAATCCGGGGGGCGGGGTGTTGGAACCAGCTTTCCGGTCCCTCCTAAAGTTCGAAACAGGATGCAGCCCACACGTAATCTCCCTGCGCTACCCTCCTGACGAGAGTCGAAAGCCTGGAAACAGACCGAGGGGGCTCAGCTCGGAGGTCCCACCTCTTACCCGAAAGAACTGAAGGTCTTCCCCTCCCTAGCCAATGCTGAACTAGGTGCCTGTGAGGAAGATAGCGGAAAGGTTCAACAACCCCTCTCAGACACCTTTACCGGTCTATTTATAGGCCTCTGAATCTGTTCTGCAAATAACACTTCTGAATTAACCTGAAATGACCAAAACACCCTGTACCGGGTCTGCGAACAGCCAAACTTCGTTGTTCTGGAGAGCTATATGCAGACCTCCCGGGGTAGACATGTAAAATTACCTGGGGCGTAAAGGTAAAATCCCCCTTGGGGGTAAAAAGGTAAAGACATCTCTTTTCACATGTGGCGAGTGGGGAAAGAACTGTCAGGCGAAACGACCACCCCGTCCGTCTCGCCGGCCTCTCGCCCGGTGGGCCATCTCGCCCCCTAGGAGGTCTCGCCTAAAAAGAGGTCTCGCCTACCTCTGTGGGCTGTCCACACCTCTCGCCTCTTGTAGGTGGGTCTCCTCCCCTCTCGCCAATCCTCCTTCCTTGCTTGCTTGGGTCACCTCTCGCGAGCCCAAGGTTGTACACGGGGGATGCGAGGTCGGAGTAGATAAAAACGGCTCCGTTGTTGAGCCTACCGACACTCCCCCCTGATCCCCTTTAGCTCGCGCATCTTCTTCTCCTGTATTTGATTTCTTTGAACTGTATTATCCCTCTATTCTGTAATAACTTTGAATAACATATCGCGCCTTATATTTAGTTCGGCGTGTGATGGGACAAGTTTTAGGAGTCGGCGAGCTGAGGTTGGCGAGCTGGGACAGGCGAGCTAGAGTGATCGGCCAGCTCGGCCTCAGATTTCTTTTTCTATAAATAGGCCTCTTCACTAACCCCGTACTATCGCCTTTACTGCTTAACCCGCCTTCTCGCTTCTCCTCTCCTCCCGCAGTCGTGCTTCTAGCCTTCACGCGAGCATGGGCAAGACGAATCCGGACACCGATGGCCGCTCCAAGTGTGCCCAACACTTCACCGACTACTGCTTCTTCGAGGGGAATACGATTGAAGCGGAGCTCGCGGAGTTCGTCACCAACTACGTGTCTCCGGGCTTCGATGTGCACCAGCCCAGGGAGCAGGAAGCCATCAACACTTTTTATTCTGACGAGCTCGCCTTCCCTATCTTACATTTCGAAGTGGGGTTGCGCCTACCACTCTGGCCGGAAATCCGCCAGATACTAAAATACTACGGCGCAGTGCCCGCGCAACTTAACTCGAACGCCATCGCCATGATGGTGGCGTTCGCGTGCTTCCTCCGCCGGGAGCGAATAGAGTTCAACCTAAACGTTTTCAGGAAGCTCTTCTCCTACAAGGAGACCCCGAATGATGTCGCCTACTTCGGGGGCTCCCTCATAAAAGTTCGCGAGATCGCGAACAAACACCGCAACTGGATGACCAAGATTGCCTTCATCAAAGGCGATCTCGGCAACATCCCCTACTTCCCCCCAGCAAAAGGCCGAGGACGTGTACCGCCCTCCCGCCGTGTCCGGCAACGATGCCGAGCTCCGTAAGTTCTTTCTCCACAAGGATTTCGAGGTCGCCTTCCTGCGAATGGGCCTCCACTCGCTCTGCCCCGTTCTTCCCGGCGCAGGTATTCTTCTCTTTATTTTTGCTCAGCTCGTCGAATCATCATAGAATTTTTCTAAGTTTTCTCATACAGGGGAACGTCTGATTCCCGCGAACCCGCCATTCGCGGACTCGGGATTACTCTCTGACCCCCTTGCTTGCGAGAGGGCGGCGGCGGCGGCCTGCCGAGACGAGCTGGCCTCCTCCAAGCCCTCATCCAGCAGGAAGCGACCTGAGTCTGCGGGACCAAGCCCGCCCCGTCACCAACAGCCGCCAAAGAAGCCGTGGTGGTCCCTCGGGCGAGACAACAACAACAACAAAAACCTAAATATATAAGCTCGCCCGAGACCATCCCGGATGGGTCGCCGGAGAGCCCGCTGAAGGAGATTACGAGCAAGGGGCAGGGGGGTGGCGAGTCCTCTGCTCCCCCTACTGCAAAGAAGACGGCCATCGAGCCAGCCGCGTCGAAGAGCCATCCCCTCTTTGGCTTCGGGGGAAGGGGGAAAGACTCGGCCGGCGAACCCATGGTCCAGTGGCACGAGCTAGCCCACCGAGTCTCCATCTCCACCCTTCACCCTTCCTGGGCCGACCGTCAGCTCTCCACCGACCATGCCTACGCGCTCGGCTTCAGCCTTTATGGCCGCGAGGACGCCGAGGCCTATAAGGGTATGGCCCTACGACAGCTCGGCCACGAAGGCATGCAAGCCCATATGCGGGTCATGGAGCTACATCATATGATAATCCGCCGCAGCTTCAACCTCAGCAACCACCTTCAGAAAGCCGAGAAGGCACGCGGCGTCGCCAAGGACAAGGTCGTCGACCTGGGGAGGCAACTTGGCATCGCCGAGAACTTACTCGCCCAAGCCGCCGGCGGGCTGGTAAGCATCAGGCTGCTTCCTCCCTTTTTTACTTTAGAATTTTCCGTCCTCTGTTATAAACGTACTTCCTTGTTCTTCTTCAAGATGCCAAGGCCGCTGAGGAGTTGCGGGCTCGCACTGCCGGGCTGGAAGAGGAGAACAACCAGCTGCGCGCCCGCCTTGTCGGGCTAGAGGGGGAGAACGAGGCGTTGAAGGAGGAGAACAAGGGCCTCCATCGCGAGGTTCGCCGCCCAGCACAAATCTTCTTCCCTCCGGGCAACAACGAGCCCACCTTCCCGTATAAGAGCCCAAGGATCTTTGGCGAGGCCGATGTCGCTGAAAGGCTGCGGTTCAACTTGATCGCTTCCGCCGAGTGTACCCTTCAGACTAAGTTATCAAAGGCGCAAGGCGCACCGAGGCACAAATGGCCTCTGGAGCCTAGGCGCAAGGTGCAAGGCGCAGGCGCGCGCCTGAGACACGTGAGGCGCAAAAATGGGGGAAAAGAAAATTGAGCGAATTGGGCGCCCAATTCGCTGAAATTGAGCGAATTGGGCGCCCAATTCGCTGAAATTGCGCGAATTGGGCGCCCAATTCGCTGAAATTGCGCGAATTGGGCGCCCAATTCGCTGAAATTGAGCAAATTCGTGAAATTTCGCGAATTGGGCGCCCAATTCATGGAATTTCAGCGAATTGGGCGCCCAATTCGCGCATTTTCAGCGAATTGGGCGCCCAATTCGCGCAGTTTCAGCGAATTGGGCGCCCAATTCGCGCAGTTTCAGCGAATTGGGCGCCCAATTCGCGCAGTTTCAGCGAATTGGGCGCCCAATTCGCTCAAGTTTGACCGAATTGGGCGCCCAATTCGCTCAATTTGACCGAATTGGGCGCCCAAGTGTGCCTAGGGGGAGCCTCGGGTCCGTCTAAGTTCATGTTTTTGCTCATAACAAAAAAAAGGTTTTAAAAAAAATACCTTGAAAGGCCCGGGCGCGCCTTTGGCGCGCCTGGGAGCCTGTAAGGCGCGCGCCTAGGCACGCCGGGGCGCGCCTGAGGCGCGCCTGGGCGCGCCTGGGGCACATCGCCCGCCTCAGCTGTGCTGAGGCGCGGCGGGCTGCGCCTGGTGCGCCCGGCGCCTCAGGCGCGCCTAGGCGCGCGCCTTGATAACTAAGCCTTCAGATGATGAAAGACACGGGGGTGCTGGTGGAGGGCTACGAGGGGATCACGGCCCGGGATCTCATGTCGAGTCTGTTCTCGGCGACGCCGCCTAGCGAGAAGGAGGACAGCCTCGACCTGCTCTTCAGGAAGGGCTTCCAAGATGACTTGTCCGCTGGAGGGGGCGAAGATCGCCAGTCCGGCGGGGGAGGCGAAAGCTGATTCTTTCCCCCCTCTTTTTGTAACCTCGCCTAGGCGAGCTCTTTTTTTGTAATCAACATTATATAATTGAAAATAGTTTTGATATGGATTTTGTCTTTATTTTTTCTATCTTTTTTCTGGGCTTCCTTGTTGTGACGTACTCGCTTGCGAGCTCTGCTCCTCGGGCGACCTCGCGAGGATAGATCTTACCATTAGAATGGATGTTAGGACTTGTACCCGTGAATAGACCTTGAGAGCTCGCCAGCCCTAGACGGTCCGGGGGTGGACCACTCGCCGCACTGGGCTCACCACCCCCCCAGCTAGCTCACGAGCTGCCTCCTTTTTCACCAATGTGAAGCCAAAATTGCCAAAAATTTCACAAGTAAAACTAAAGGGGGGGTGAAGTGTCTTGCTGGAGCTCGCCTTCTTCGGCGGGTGCTAAGGACTCGGCTCGTCATCCCTTGCCGAGCTAGACCCGCGAGTCCCGACTCGCCTGTGAAGGTTCTTCTCTTCCTGTTTTTAGGAAAAATGCCAAACTTCTCAAGTAGTATCTGGAGAGTATAGAACTTCCCCGAGTGACATCCAACCCTGCTAGCTAGGTGAGATCCTGACAGTGGGATCTGCTCGGGGTCTGGGTAGACTCTCTCGATTGACATCCAGCCCTGTCAGATAGGTGGGAGCCTGTCAGCGGGATCTGCTCGGGGTTTGGGTAGACGCCATCGAGTGACATCCAACCCTGCCAGCTAGGTGAGAGCCTGGCAGCGGGATCTGCTCGGGGTCTGGGTAGACGTCATCGAGTGACATGCAGCCCTGCCAGCTAGGTGGGAGCCTGACAGCAGGATCTGCTCGGGGTCTGTGTAGACGCCATCGAGTGACATCCAGCCCTGCCAGCTAGGTGAGAGCCTGTCAACGGGATTTGCTCGGGGTCTAGGTAGACTCTATCGAGTGACATCCAGCCCTGCCAGCTAGGTGAGATTCTGTCAGCGGGATCTGCTCGGGGGTTGGGTAGACGTCATCGAGTGACATCCAGCCCTGCCAGCTAGGTGAGAGCCTGACACGGGACCTGCTCGGGGTCTAGGTAGACTCTCTCGAATGACATCCAGCCCTGCCAGCTAGGTGAGAGCCTGGAAGCGGGATCTGCTCGGGGTCTGGGTAGACGCCATCGAGTGACATCCAGCCCTGCCAACTAGGTGAGAGCCTGACAGCGGGATCTGCTCGGGGTCTGGGTAGACGTCATCGAGTGACATCCAGCCCTGCCAGCTAGGTGAGAGCCTGACAGCGGGATCTGCTCGGGGTCTGGGTAGACGCCATCGAGTGACATCCAACCCTGCCAGCTAGGTGAGAGCCTGACAACGGGATCTGCTCGGGGTCTAGGTAGACTATCTCGAGTGACATGCAACCCTGCCAGCTAGGTGGGAGCCTGGCAGCGGGATCTGCTCGGGGTCTGGGTAGACGCCATCGAGTGACATCCAGCCCTGCCAGCTAGGTGAGAGCCTAACAGCGGGATCTGCTCGGGGTCTATCAAATGAACATCTCACCCTCTCACGCGAATTACTACAGAAGGATTAACACATCAAAAAGCTTTATTAAAAACAAGGCATCATTTACATATCTCAAGGATAAAAGTGTTTCAAGTCATCACCGCTCCAGTTGATACTTAGGGTCTCGCCTTCCACATTTTGGAGACGATACCCTCCTGATTTTAATGTTTCTTTTACAATGTATGGACCCTTCCAGTTGAGGTTGAACTTCCCCACGGCTGCCGATCTTCTCGTTGCATCTACCTTTTTCAAGACCAAGTCCCCCTCCGCAGATTGTTTGACTCTGACGTGCTTGTCAAAGTACTTAGCCATTCTTCTCTTCACTTCTTCCTGTCGGATGACGGAGAGGTCGCACAACTCCTCTACCATGTCAAGTGAGAGTCGCAGCTCCTCGTTTTTGGCCCGCCATTATTCTCTACATTCCTCTGTCGCGACCACCCGAGGCGTTTGAACTTCAAATTCTACGGGGAGTACTGCCTTACATCCATGAGAGAGCTTGAAAGGGGTCTCTCCTGTGGCCGTGTTGGGGGTGGTCTTCAGGGCCCAGAGAACCGAGGGAAGTTGCTCCACCCAGCTCCCTTTCAGGTTTTCTACCTTCTTCAGGAGGTTCACAATAATCTTGTTCGCTGCCTCCACCTGCCCGTTGCTCCTGGGGTGGTGGACCGAGGCAAATTTGAGATCAATTCCGAGCTGCTCGCAGAAGCTAGTGAATTCCGCGCTGGCGAACTGAGGCCCGTTGTCCGTGACGATGGCCTGTGGCGACACATGACGACAGATGATCTCCCCCCAAACAAAATTTTTGATGACCTGGGAAGTCACTTTGGCCAGCGCCCTCACTTCCAGCCACTTAGAAAAATAGTCAATCATTACTAGCAGGAACCTCCTCTGCCCGCTGGTCCGGGGGAATGGTCCAACCAAGTTCATTCCCCAAATTGCAAAGGGTCAGGGGGTCGTGATACTCTTGAGGCGTTGAGCAAGTTGTAGTTGGAGGGGGGCAAACAACTGACATTTATGACACCTCTTTGTGAATTCTGCAACGTCGTGGCCCAAGGTTGGCCAGAAGTATCCTTATCTGAGAATCCTCCCTTCCAGGGTCCGACTCCCTGAGTCACTCCCACACTCTCCGGAGTGGACTTCTTCCAAGATCCTCTGTACCTCCCTCTCGGCCACGCAACAGGCCAACATCCCCGAGAGAGTCTTCTGGTGCAATTGTCCGTCCCGGAGGAGTTAGTATGCCGACTTGACCTGAACTTCTTCTTGTCCATCCCCTCTGGATAATCTCCTGTGGAAAGAAAGGTCATGAACGGGTCCGTCCACGAGGGGTGTTGATCCACTCCTATCAACCCTCCCTCTTCAATGGAAGGGCAAAATAGATCAGTGATGGTTCCCCCCATCCGGGGGCCATGCTTCGCCAGTTGATCTACCTGCTCGTTCTCCTCCCTGGGCACGTGTCGGATGGAGAAGGTCTGGTACGTGCCGATGACCCCCTTCGCTTTCGCTAAGTATAGCCGGAGGGTAGGTTACCTCACCTCGAATTCCCCGTTGATCTGGGAAGCCACCACCATAGAGTCAGTGAGTACCTTCACGTCTAGCACCCCCAGTTCCCTGGCCAGGCGTAGCTCTGCTATTACGGCCTCATACTCGGTCTGGTTGTTAGTGATGGAGAAGTGCACCACCACTGTTTGCTCAATCCTTGCCCCTTGGGGGCTTTCCGTGACTATCCCTACCCCCAAGGAATGTTTCCCTGAAGTGTCGTCCACCTTCACCTTCCACGAAGTTGGACGAGTGAGTTCCTCCTCTGTCACTTCGACCACGTAGTCGGCCAAAAAGTCGGTCATCGCTTGGGCCTTGATCGAGAGGCGGGGGGCGAAGGAGATGTCAAACTCACTTAGCTCTACCGACCATTTAGCTAGCCTGCCCGAATGCTCCACCCCCTCAAAGATGTTGCGGAGGGGATGGTCAGTCACCACTCTGATGGAGTGTGCCTGGAAGTATGGCCGGAGCCTCCGAGCCGAGATGATTAGAGCGAAGACCAGCTTTTTCAAGATTGGATTTCGAAGTTCGGCCCTCCTGAGGACCCGGCTCACGTAGTATATGTGGAGCTGTTTCTTCTCCTCTTCTCGAACCAGGACGGAGCTCAGAGCCTCTGACCCGACCCCGAGATACAAATACAGGTCCTCCCCTTCCTTCGGCCCTTGGAGCAGCGGAGCCTGGGTCAGCTGCCTATTCAGGGTCTGGAATGCCTCCTCACACTCATTCGTCCACTCGAACTTTTGCCCCCCCCCCCCTTAGTGTCTTGAAGAAGGGGGAGCATTTTGAGGCCTGCTCAACCCTGCCAGGTTAACCGGCACTTCTTTAGCATTCCGTGGTGACCCTAGTTCTCCCCAGACCCCCGGTGAGGAGATGAGAACTTCCCCTGCTGGCCCCGAGCTCTTCGGGGGATTCAGCCGCATCTTATATTTGCTCAGGGTGGCGAAGTTTTCCTCCAGGACCTAGAGGGGAAAGTCTACGTCCTGACACTTGATCATGAGGTCGTCTACGTACACCTCCAGGTTCCTCCCCTTCTGTTCCCGGAAGACCCTGTCCATCATCTTCTGGTATGTCGCCTCTGCATTCTTCAGCACAAAGGACATCATTTTGTAGCAGTAACACTCATCCCCCGTGATGAACGTGACATCCTTGATGTCCGGGGGGTGCATCCTGATCTGGTGGTAACCTGAAAATGCATCTAAGAAACTCATTACAGGAAAACCGACGGCTGAGTCAACCAGCACGTCGATCCGAGACAAGGGATAACAGTCCTTAAGACATGATTTATTAAGTAAAGAAAAATCAACACACATACGCCACCGACCGTCTCCTTTTTTAACCCTAACAACATTGAAGACCCACCCGGGGTACTGTATTTCGGATACAAAGCCGGCCTTGAGAAGTTTGGCCACCTCCTCCGTGATGGGCTCGGCCAGCTTGTCCGCGGTGGACCTCTTTTTCTGCTGGACGGGGCGTGCTCTCGGGTCCAGGTTGAGGCGGTGACAAGCCACGTCCGTGTCGACCCCCGGCATCTCCGTTGCGCTCCGTGCGAAGATGTCCACATTCTTTTGGATGCATGCCAACATCCTGCCCTGAGCCTCCGGGGTCAGCCCCCCGCTGATGCGAACCTTCTCCACCCTATCTCCAAAGGTGAGAACTTCCATCTCTACCACCTCTTCTGCAGCCTCCAGCCTAGACTGCTCCCCCCATTCTCCGACGACCCTCTCCTACGGGACAAGAACCTCCGCTTCCACCTCTTCCTCTGCGGCCATCGCCTCGACCAATTCCTGGTCTCCTCCTGAAATCACCTACGCAGCTCTCTTCTATCTCCATCCTCTCTCCGCCAGCCTCCTGCTCCGCCTCCTCCATTCTCCGCTCCATCTCCTCGGCCCCTTCCTGTCAGGAGATAGAGTTCACGGCGGTGACATAACACTCCCTCGCTACTTTGGGTTCACCTCGAACCCGGATCTGGATCCCCTCGGCGTTGAACTTCAGGCATTGGTGGAAGGACGAGGGGACGCAGCAGAAGGCGCTGATAAGGGGCCTTCCGAAGATGACGTTGTAGCTACTGGGGGCATCCACGATGACAAATCGGCAGTTTCGAGATTGCCCCCCCCCCCCCCCCCCCCGGGTGATGTAGAGCCCCACTCCTCCGTCTACCTCCTTCCTCTCCCCCGAGAACCCAAACAAGGGGCCATCTGAAGCCATCACCCTCTTCGCCTCCACTTTCATCGCGTCGAACGCCTTCTTGAAGATGACGATAACGGAGCTCCCATTGTCATTGAGGATCCTGGAGACGGTGAAATTCTCGATGGCCGTCCGGATGACCAGCGCATCACAGAAGGGATTCTCATGATCCGGCATATTATTCCTTGAGAAAGTAATCTTCTCTTCTGGGAGTGGGGTCTGGGATGTGGAGCCAATGCTCCGACGGTACATGGTGTGGAGGTTCGCCTTCCGAGAAGCCTCAACCCCCCCCCCCCCTGGATCACTCCGATCCCTTCTCGGGTCCCGACGGCCGCCCGGCCTTCACATCGATCCTCCTCCGCCCGAGGCAGGATATCCTCAATCCTCACCTCTTGGCGACCCTGCTGTTGATACTGCTCCCTATTTCCTCTCATCTCGAGGAACTCCGGGCACGTGGCCGTGGCGTGCCCTTCAAATTGGTGGAAGTCGCAGTAGGGCAACTCCACCCTGACTTATCTCCTCCTCCGTGCTGCTCTCCTCCTTTCTCCCATGGCTATGACCATGGCCTGATCTTGATCGGGGAGGGGAGGTCTCTGGGCCTGCCTCCATCCTGGGGGATGGAACTGATCCTGGCCCCCCTGGCGGTTGTCCCTTCCTTGATTACCTCTCTGTAGCCCCTGATCCTGCCACTCGGGCCTCCAGCCCAACCGTCGGTCCGGCTCCTGACGCCCGCACCTGGGCTGCTGCCCCTGAAGTTGTCGCTGTTCCCTCTTCCGGGGATCGACTCTCCTCTCCTCCTGCCCCCTTCCGCCTCTCGGCTCCTTCTCCTCCTCTGTGGCCCACCTGGCCAACTTCTGGGCAAACTCCGGATTCGACGCCTCCCCGTCGACCTCTCTCGCCGCCCTCTCCATCAGCTCCTCGTAGGAGAGAGGCGACACTCTCTTCAGCTCCATCCTGAAGAAACTCCTTTGCAACCCCAGGGTGAAGGCCATCATCAGGCTATGGCCTGACATCTCCTGGACTTGGGTGACCTCCTCCTGGAACCGGTCGACGTAACTCCCTAACGTCTCGTTCACTCCCTGCTTGATGTGGAACAGGGACTCCGACTCCTTCCTCCTCTTGGAGGTGGTGAATCTCAACATGAACCCCCGACGCAAGTCCTCGAAGCAGTAAATTGAGCTGACCAGCAGCTGGTGAAACCACTCCCTCGTCTTTTCCTTGAGGGTGATGACGAAGAGCCGACACTTGAAGCCATCCGACATCTGCTGGATCGAGACCACGTCCTCGAACCACTGGACATGTTGGACTGGGTCTCCCTTCCCGGTGTAGTAAGACATCTCGGGCTCCCCGAACCCCTCTAGAACTGGGGCAGAAGAAACCAACTCGCTGAAAGGGCTGCCTCCCCCTGTCGGACGAGCTGGAGGGTCTCGTGCACTCGCCTCGCCGAACCGGCCTCCGCTTGTCGAGCCGGGGAAGAGCACGCGCCTAGGGAGCTCGTATCCCCTTCCTTCCTCCGCGACATCCTTCCCAGCTCGCCTGCCGGGAGCGTCCTTACCCAGAGACGGGGCGGGCAAGACTGGGACCGCTGGAGTCGAGCACTCGGTCTGCGCGCCGAGTGCGAACTTGACGAGGTTGATCACCTCCTGCCTGAAATCTTTGAACATCCCCACCGTGGCCAGCGGGGGTGGGGGTGTCGAGTCAGACCTGTCTGAGCCTTGTCCTTCTCCTCCTGTCATCGAGCCTGCCGAAGATTTTCTGTGCTGACCACTCTCCACGCTCACCGCTCCAAAATGTTGAAACCGAAAACTCGGTCTCTTGTGGAGTTCACCCTTGGGGAAGGGGTGATCGCACACCTACTTCTCTCCTGCAAGCCAAACGACAAAAAAAAACTGACCCAAGGGCTCGACGTGGAGGTCCCACCACACACCCAGAAGATCTTGGAGCGCTTCCCCTCCTTAGCCAAAGGCCGAGCTAAGGCTACCTCAGAAAGCGCAAGATCTGAGCACTCGAAAGACCTGCCTTCTGAGGTGCCCCTTGGGTCCTATTTATAGATTTCTGAAAACGGCATGCAAATAGACTACTTCCGCTGTTTTGAACAGCTCTGTGCAGCCCAACCGGGTCTGCCAACAGCGTAACTCCGTTATTCTAACAGGCTATAGGCAGACAAGCAGGAGCAAAAATGGTAAAAAAACATCATGGGGCGCTGGGCGAGTGCCCCCCCCCCACCTAAAGCCTCTGCTCTCCTGGGGCGGCGAATACGGGTTCGGCTGATCCTGCCGGGCCTCGGCGAGTACGGGCCCGGCTGGCCCTACTCGCCGGCTCCATCTGGTGAGTGCGAGCCTTTTGGCTCTATTCACCCCTGATGATTCCACCTCGCCTGGGCAAGCTGGGGGCTGTTGAGCCCTGGCCCCTTGAGTGCTCGCCTGAGACTAGGACTGCATGATCTTGCGGGTCTGCTCTTGAGAATTTGAGCCCGACGAATGCTGAGTTCCGTTCGACGAACTGAGTGAACCGGGCGGGCTTCTCTCAACGCCAAGGTAGAATGACGTTGAGTGTCTGGACTTCACTCAGCGATGAGACAGAACGGCGTCGAGTGTCTGAACTTCACTCAACGCTAAGGCAGAACGGCGTTGAGTGTCTGGACTTCACTCAACGCTAAGGCAGAACGGCGTTGAGTGTCTGGACTTCACTCAACGCTAAGGCAGAACGACGTTGAGTGTCTGGACTTCACTCAACGCTAAGGCAGAACGGCGTTGAGTGTCTGGACTTCACTCAACGCTAAGACAGAACGGCGTTGAGTGTCTGGACTTCACTCAATGCTAAGGTAGAACAGCGTTGAGTGTCTGTACTTCACTCAACGGTAAGGCAGAACGGCGTTGCGTGTCTGGACTGGCTGGTACTCGTCGCTTCTACCTACCTCCTGGCGAGTCCGGGCCCGGCTGGCTCTACTCGCCTGCCACTAGCCGGGCTCGCCTGGGCGAGCTGGGGGCTGCCGAGCTCTGGCCCCCCTTGGTGCTCGCCCGGGACTTGAGAGAAGAGAGCCGGCCGGTCTTGTTCCCGGCGACCCCACTCACCGGATACGGGGTTGTACACTTATACTTGTTGGTGACCCTGGAATCCTTGCCATTTGGGCTTGTCTCTCCTCCTCACCTCCTGTTGCGGAATAGGGGGTGTTGTATTGCACCGTGCAGTGCGTCATCCAATGGCTGCCAGTGCATCAACACTCACGCCATGATGCGTGCGCGAGATTGATGCACTCGCAGTCGTTGGATGTGCTGCATTGCACAGTGCAGTACCCCCCCCCCCCCCCCCCCCCCCCCCCCCCCCCCGCGCGCGCTTCCTCCTGTTGCTTTCTTCCTCCCTGCTTTCTCACCTCCTCTCGTACTAACCTAGCCAACTTTTGGTGAATGCCCGATTCGCCGATTCTCGCTCTATTTTCTTTGCCGCCCTCTCCATCAATTTCTCGAAGGATAAAGGAGGCTCCCACTTCAGTTCCATACTAAAGAATCCTTGACGAAGCCCAAGCGGGAAGGCTAGCATCAGGGTGTACTCTGGTAACTCTTGGACCAGGAGAACCTCCTCCTGGAACTCATCCACATAACTTCCCAATGTTTCTTCCGCCCCCTGCTTTATCGCGAACAAGAACTCCGCTTCCTTCTTCCTTTTCTTGGACGTCGAGAATCTCAACAGGAAGCCTCAACCCAGGTCCTCAAAACAATAGATCGAACTGGAGGGGAGCTGGTGGAACCAGTCTCTTGCCTTTTCCTTGAAAGTGTTGACGAAGAGTCGACACTTGAAGACGTCCGACATCTGTCTGATGGAAACTGCATCTTCGAACCACTGGACGTGTTGAACTGGGTCTTCTCTGCCAGTGTAGTAGGTCATCTCTGGCTCCCGGAACTCCTCCGGAACTGGGGCCGAGGCGATCAACTCGCTAAAGGGACTTCCTTCCCCTGCGGGGTGGGTCGGCTGGTCTCGTGTTGTCAGCTCGTCTGACCTTCCAACACTCGTCGTGCTAGGGAAGAGCTCTCGCCCGGCGAGATCTCGCTCACCCCCCTCAACTGCCACCTCCTTCTCGGGCCGCTGACCCGAGGCGTTCTCACCTAGAAACTGGGATGCGACCACTGGGACGGAAGGTGTCGAACACTCACCTCTCGCGACGAATGCGTGGTGTAAAGTCTGCAAGACCTCCCTCTTGAAATCTTCGAACATACCAACCGTGACCCCTCCCGCCGGTGGTGGCGGGTTGCTCGAGTCAGTTCCTTCTCCTTCACCTCCTGCCATGGGACTTAACTCAAGATTTTCCTGTGCAGGCTACGGTCCACGCTCACTGCACCAGAAATGTTGACACCAAAAAGTAGCCCCAAGAAGAGTTTGGACCCAAAGGTGGTAGCCCGCACCTACTTATCCCGAGCAAGAGCGCTTGGTCGGCGACTTGGAACTTTGGAACAAACCATGAGCTGCAGCGTGGAGGTCTCGTCACACACCCGGAAGATCTAAGAGAGCTTCCTCTCCTTAACCAAAGCTGAATTGGGCACCTTTGAGGACACTGAAAGCCAACCAAAACCCAGCAGAGGAGGGAAGCCAAAGAAAACGGATCCCCTCCAAAGGTGTCCTTAAGATTCTATTTATAGTTTTTCAAGTCTGGCCTGCAAATAGCGAAATCCCGCTTTTGGTTATACTATACGCAACTCAAAGTGGTCTGTCAACAGCGAAATTCCGCTGTTTGGAGAGGCTATTGGCAGACCTAGTCGGGCTTCTTCTAGAGGAAAATTACCGGGCGAGTTGACCTCTCGCCTAAGGTGGGGAGTGCTCGAGGAGACTCGCACTCGCCACCAACCTTGACTCTGGGGCGAGTCGCTCCCTGCTAGCCTTCAGCCTCTACCACGCGCGATCCGGGGTGAGACCCAACCACCCGCCCACTTAGCTTGCCTAGCCCAAAATGACCTGAACGACCCTTCTGGGTGTTGAACCCTTCTGAGGGACCTACTTGCCAAATACGGGGTTGTACACTTCATTTATTCCAACATGATATCAGAGATTCCAATTGACTTCTCTCCTGCTAAGGTCGATCTATCTGAGCTCTTCGATTACTTCTGTCGGCCCTCGTCGATTCTGGTTGTGCTTCTGCGGATGATCCCGCTTCCTGTCAGCATATTCGCTTCCATTGCAGACGGCAAGGGTCCTGTTGTTGCTCCTCGCCTTCGTTCCCGTCGAAGACTGTTTTTGCTGATTTCATCCACGATTTTTCCTCCCCCGACAATCCCTTTGACGAAGGGCTCCGCTTCTTCTGAATCCGTCAGTAAGTCCCTCTTCTGGATTCGTCGAGCCCATCGCTGATCGTCGACCATGTTCCTTTCGCTGCTTCTAATCCCGCATGGAACATTTTCTGCCGACGACACTTGCTGCTGATCTGAAGCTTCCATGCCTCTATGGACTGTTCTATGTCACTTTTATGGAGCTACCACTCCTCTCCTTATATGGAGCGTCCAAATCCAACCGCTGCTCGCTTCTCTCTATCAATTTCGGTCGTCGCGCACCCTCTTGTAGGGCGGTATCCTCTTGCTGATGTTATTACTTTGATATGTTTATGTTGTTTTTTATGTGTTATTAGTGTCTTGTCTTTATGCCTTCATGCACCTGTGCTCTACATGAGAGGAAGTGTTTGGGATGAGGCCGACTCAAATGATCTTTCCCGACCTTTCGTCTTCATTCCGCGCGGCCTCTAGGCATATGTCGTATGTTGTTATGTGTCTCCCCAATTTTCTTTTGATTGGTTGTGTGTTGGGACACGATTGATGTTGGTGTTCTAATCTCAGCGGGTTGTGTTGTGTGGGACCGTGTCATGCGGGATTGTGTTGTGTGGGACCTCCCTTTGTGCGCATTATCCCCAACAGATTATCATTGTTTGCACGTGTAACTCCCCGACTCTCCCCTTAGGGGCCACGTAGGCACGTTACCGGGCTGTAGCCAGTAGCCCAAACACCCCAAAATTCATTTTAAATAAATTAAGGCGTTACAACGCATTTGATGATTTGCTCCACATCGTTTGTTCTCTTTCTACATATTGTGTGTGTGGGTGATGTTGGTTAGCTGTTTCCAGCGAGTCCTGCGTCGTGTGTGGGTCTTGCGTCGTGTGTGGGTGGGTCTGCATCGTGTGTGACTATGTCCCCCGCTTGATTCCCCGGTTTAGAATTTCTCATGGTGACTCGTCTTATGTTTTGTCCCGCATCGCTACCTCTATTCCCTTATTTGATGTGTCCAAGTTGAAGGTTGCCCCTTCAGCTTGAGGGGGAGTGTTGGAGTTTATGAGTTTATAGTAATATGTTGGATTATTAGTATCTATATAATAGATCTAGGGTTTAGTCACATCAACTATCAGTGTTATGTGTCTCCTTGTAATGCTTTATATACCCCCTATGAGGATGAATAAAACACTCAAGTCTTTCCTTTCTTATTATCAGTGTTATGTGTCTCCTTGTAATGCTTTATATACCCCCTATGAGGATGAATAAAACACTCGAGTCTTTCCTTTCTTATTATTTAACAACGTAAAAATATGAAAATTTGAGCCTATCGCACTCACAGTCACTGATCATCCATCTGACGTTCCAAAAAATCTCGGCCCGATAACTCAAATGGTCGGTCAATCTCCATCATCTATGCCATGGTATTGTTGTGTACACTAGTGACCGTGGATGTTGAATGTCTTATAAATTGGAAAATCTGGTCTATGACTGACATTAAAAAATCTTTTACAAGTGCAAACTATTATTGTAAGTTAGGGAGTTCTGTTAAGCTTATAAATAAGGAGATTTGAGAAATGTAAATTGCTTGATTTTATATTTCAATATTTCCATTAATTTTTTTGGCTGTATGTGTAAACCCTTCTATATTTTCTTGGGATATTATCTCCTTGTTGTGTCAGAGACAACTCTATCTAATTTGTAGCCTCTTATCCTTCACGTGTTATTTTATTGGTTTGCATGCATGATTGAATTTTTTCAAGTCGGATTCAATAGCGATGTATGACTTTTCAAAATATGTGTGGTCTTCGTGCTTCCAAATTTAATTGTTCTATTTCTGATTAGACGATTATTCATTTATTTTGTAATGGATTTATTCGTGTTTTTCAATTTGTATCTCATGTAATGAAGATTTGTCTAATTAGGAATTTGCAAGCAGTGAATTCATGTATGTTTGCCTGGCACATCTAGACGTCTTGCATTCTTCAGTACCGCTCCTTTGTCACCAAATAATTTGTTGAAGCTTGCCTGAAATAGTTGGTAAGACTAAAAGATAGTGATGATGACAATGTTTATATTTTTGTTATCCAGCACCTTCTCTAATTTCTTCTATTGTTTGTTCTAACGAGTACTGTAAAGCATTAATTTTATCTTTCTCCTAACTAATCATTTCAATTCCACATCAATATTATTCTATCTATACTATATATTATGAAGAAAGACTTTGTTTTGGTGTACTCCTTTTTGCTTTCCACAGTTTACACAATTTTCACAGTTTGGAGTTTTATTTTTAATGTTCTTCGTTTTTGCAAACTGCTGTGTGGAGTGAAATGGAGAACGCTAGTCACATGATCTCGCATTAGATAGTCGGTTTTTCCGCCTTTTCTCTTCTCATGGCTCTGCACAGTATTTTTCATTGTGTGAAATCTACCCCCATCTCTTCTTTGCTTCTCATGATCGTTTCCTCTTCATTTCTCATCTCAGTTCTCACCACATATCACATGCCTGTTTGCTTCTTTTTCTCTTTTCACCACTTTGATTCCTCTCTTTCACTATCTCTTTCCCCACTTTGATTTCTCTTTTCAATCTTCTCGCAGATTGAATAATTTGCAGTGATCTACAAGCTTTTATTTTGCAGATAGTTGGACTCATGCCACGAACCCTTTTTCATTCTATATTTTAAATTTTTTTATTCCAGCTGTAGCATGAAATTCATGAAAGAAATTTTGATGATTCCATTTTTTAGGACCATTATCTAATTATATATACTCCCGACATCCCTGAGGATAGAACTATCTAATTATGTATAGTCCTGACATCTTTGAGGATAAAAAATATTTAATAAATTAAATCACGTTTACATTTGTATGAAATAGCAACCCATTTGTCATTGCCGCCTTATGCCATCCCACTTGCTTTCACCCCAAAAGTCTACCAATGACCTTTAGATGTATTTTTAACGCTTACTTCAGATGTTAATGTTCTAACACTGTGATGGGGAATTGGGGATCCATCAGATCATGCATCAAAAGAGGTTCGCCGCAAGGCGGGACCCACGTTCGTGTATTCACGCAGGAGGGCTTGATCGGATCGCCGATCCGACTCCGCAGATGTGTCCAGATCCGTGTTCCGAGTCAAAATCATATATTACTGTAGTATTTTTGGTTTCTATTTGTAGTATTTGAGTGGCTCCACCTCCAACAAATCATAGCTGTCGGTGGTGGGATGTCCTAGTTCTTCTTTTATTATAAATATGTAGTTAGTGGACTGATTTAGGTCATTGCAAAGTTTGAATAATAGAATTCCCGGATTCCCGCAATCCCACCACGGTGCCAACTCCGTGGAACCCTAGGTGACGACTCCTGGGTGTGTATCTTCCTCCCCAAGGCTTCCCCTAACCCTAAGTCACTTCCCCCCCTCTACAGCCCCTTTTCCGCCTCCAAGGCCCCAAACCGCCAGCCGCACCCTCTGTTGTTTCCCTTCCACACCAGGCACACCACCCTTCAACAACCACCAAGCCGCCGACCTCCTCAGCATCTCCCAGCAAGCCGCGGCCACCCCATACACCACCCCCCTCTCACTGCCTCCGCCCCCTCCAGCATCTGGAGCAACCACCACCACCCCTTTCTCCTCTCCCCAAGTCACCACCGCCCCCTATATACCCTTCCCAGCAGTCGTCCAACATCCTAGCCGCCGGTCTCAAACCCCCACAACCCCTGCTCTCGGAACCACCTTCCCAAAGCCTTCCCCCTTTCGGATCAGCCCAGATCTTGAAAAACAATCCCAATCCACCTTTTCTCCTCACCCGTTCCTTATTCCCTTGCCCGGATCCCCTCTCAAATTATCGGATCTTCCTCCCCCCAGATCCACCCATACGTCGCTGAATCTACTCATTTCCGGTTTGTTTCCACCTTCCACTGCCGAGGACAGCCACCTACGTCGTTTTCCACGCCTGGGGTTCCACCTCGGATCGTCGTCCATGCATCTCCGGCTCTGAACTCTTCAGTGTCTTGGTCAACTCACTACTTGGTGAGTCTTCGTTGTATTGGACTATTTTATTTAGCTTCTTTTATTGGATTGGACACTGTGTTTTCTTGGGGATCTTGTTTGTGGAAGTTCGCTTTGACACACTTATAACTTGCAAGTGAGATTCATTCGCCGCGTGCTTTGTCTTGGCCCTCCGAGCGGAGGAAAACCGTCAATTGTTTGCTAATTGAATGATATTTCTGTTTTTTAAATATTTGCATGGGTTGAAATCTTTATTTCTCGAATTAATCTGTCGCCGTCACTGACGGTATCATTGCATTTAGATTTGAGTTAGTGTGTCAAGTCTACTTTTCACCCCTAGAAGTCTTGGTTGTCCCCCGTAGCCTTACCCTACATTAGTTAGTATCAGAGCCCATGTCGGGCCGTTTGCATGCTCTGTAGTGGTAGGACTTTTAGAGCAAGCATGTCAGATCCACTAGTCACCGACGACCGAGCGGCGAGCTCGAATTCGGGTGTCGCTTTTGCTGAGTTTCAACATTGTATTCTAGATCGTTTGGACGCGTTAGGCACCCAGTTTGACGACGTGCGTCATGAGCTTGCTGAGGTGAACCTTCGTTTAGATTACTTAGAGAATGTCAGGGATACTCTCACACAACACGATGACTCGCTTAAGGATGACCCTGATGCTCCTCGTCATCTTGACCAGCGTCCGTTGGATGGTCAGCCTCCCGTAGACCGTTACCGTCTTGATTTTCCTCCCGAGCCCCAGCACCGCCGGCGAGGCGGAATCCCAATCTTGCAATTGAGCGTAGACAAGCTTCGGCTCGTGATAGGAACCCACACCAGCGTGATGAGAATCGTGTGCCCCATCCGCCTCAGCCTGACCCCAGAGATCGCGTGCCCCCACACGGTCGCCGTGACCATCACCGTGACGAATATTATCTCCCGGGTCGGAGAGAGCGTGGTCCCCCCACCTGCTCGATATGATTACGCCCATGATGATTATCCTGAGGATTATCCCAACGCACGGAGAGGTGGCCATGTCTACGACATCACTCGTCGTATTCGCCTTGACGCCCCCTCATTCGATGGTCGCCTGGACCCAAAAGCCTTCAACAATTGACTCTTGTACATGGACCACTACTTCGAGTGGTATTATATGAGTGACGAGCGTTGTGTTTGTTTCGCCAAAAATGAAGTTGGTTGGATAGACCAAAGTATTCTGGATTAGCCTAAAGAGATGTTGAGCGGGATAGGTATTATCCTATCACCCGATGGGTTGCTATGAAGCGGAGGCTGAAGGATAAGTATCTCCATGCCTCCTACCGAGATCAGGTGCTTGATTATATGACTCACTACTACTTGGGTCACTACTGTCGCTGAGTATATGGATCGCTTCGACGAGCTTGTTGTTAGGAGTGACATTTCAAAGGAGCCCAATGTCACCGCCTCTCGTTTCAAGGTTGGCCTACGTTCTGAAATTTGGAGAGAGCTGATTTCCCATCATCTCGAGACCGTCGATCAGATATTTCAGCTTGCTCTAGAGTACGAGCAGTACCTCAACTCATCTAGCACGAGGCAGTTCCCCTCTCAGACTGATACCTCCACATGTAGGAAACCCGCTCCGCCGCAAACCACTGCGGTTGCTCCCCCACGTGTTCCTGCGGACACGAGGGGCAAGGCCGTCGCCACTGATGACCAGCGATCTGGGGGTATTCTGTTTTATAGATGTTCTGGCAGAGGACACGTGGAGGTGCAGTGCCCCACGCAAAGTCTACTAGTTGAGGACGAGGAGTAGGGTTTTGAAGAAGGTGAGGAGGTTACTGAGGAGATCACAACCACTATTGAGGAAAGATGGGAGAGTGACGCTGAGCGATCCTTAGAGATAAGGAGCAATTAGACGTCGCCTTCACACCCCATATGTAGATGAGGATTGACGTCGCACTACCATATTCTACACGTACTTTCCTAGTGCATGCGGATCCTTGCAAGTTAGCTATCGATAGTGGGAGTTGCGTTAATATCGTGGCCCAAAAGGGTCTTGACCGCATGCAGGTGAAGGTTGAGCCTCACCCACACTCCTATCATGTCGTCTGGGTAGATAAGACAGCGATCCAGGTCACCCAGCGTTGTCTCGTACCGAGTAGCATCGCCTCATTCTAGGATCGGGTCTGGTGTGATGTCATTCTCATGGACGTCGCTCATGTGTTGCTCGGCCGCCCCTGGTTATTTGATCGTGACGTCACGTATTTCAGCCGCTCGAACACCTGTCTTTTAGGACAAGGGGCGAAAGATTACATTTAACACCTACCCAACCCAAAGAGAAATCCATGGGTCAGATTGAGCCTTCTGTGAGCATGAGCGCCTCGAGACCCCTACATATCTTGAGGTGAAGCGAGTTTCTGCGAGACAACATTGAGTCTGATATCATTTATGTTGTGGCGGCCACTATGGCTTCTGAGTGCCCTCTTGACGACCATCCCCCAGCGGTGCGTCCCCTTTTGGATGAGTTTGCAGATATCATGTCTGATGACCTCCCCGATGAGTTGCCCCTCCACGGGACATTCAACACGCTATTGACTTGGTCCCAGTGGCTTCTCTCCCGAACCTGCCCCACTACCGTATGCACCATGATGAGCACGTTGAACCCAAGAGGCGGGTTGATGAGCTTCTTCAGAAGCAATTTATTCGTGAGAGATTGAATCTGTGTGCGGTTCCCTCCTTTCTTACCCCTAAGAAGGACGGTAGTTGGCGCATGTGCATCGATAGCCGGGCCATTAATAAAATCACGGTCAATTATCATTTCCCCATCCCACGACTCTATGACCTACTGGATACTATGTCTGGTCCCCAGATCTTCTCCAAGATCGATCTCCGTAGTGGGTACCACCAGATTCGAGTTCGTGAGGGAGACAAGTGGAAGACAACATTTAAGACCAAGGATGGTATGTACGAGTGGTTGGTCATGTCATTTGAGCCATTAAACGCCCTAAGTACGTTTATGAGAGTCATGACGCAGCTCTTATGACCATACATGGACAAGTTTCTGGTGGTATACTTCGACGATATACTGATCTATAGCTAGACTCAAGCCGACCACCTCTATCATCCGAGGCTTCTCTTTGGCACCCTCCGTCAGGAGAAATTGTATGCGAACTTGAAGAAGTGTTCCTTCCTTTCTAAGTTTGTTCACTTCCTGTGATTCATTGTGTTGTCCACTGGAGTTTCCGTCGACCCTGAGAAGGTCAAGTCCATTCGAGACTGGCCTGTGTCTGCGACCATCCACAAGGCTCGCAGCTTCCATGGATTTGCCACCTTCTATATGATGTTTGTCCAGGTGTTCAGTATGATCATGACTCCATTCACGTGTTGCCTTCGGAAGGGCGAGTTTCAGTGAACTGTCGGGGCCATTAGGGCTTTTGAGGAGATCAATGAGAGATTGACGACGACTCCTACCCTGAGACTTTCTGATTTTAACCGCGCGTTTGAGGTCGCGTATGATGCATCTGGTATTGGTATTGGTGATGTATTGAGCCAAGAGGGACATTCAGTTTCTTACTTTAGTGAGAAACTGAACGAAGCAAAGCAGAAATACTCAAATTACGATCAATAATTTTCTGTTATTGTCCAGTCTCTGCGCTACTGGAGGCACTATCTCCTCCCCTGGGAGTTTGTGCTTTACTCTGATCATCAAGCATTACGATATCTAGATTCGCAGCGCAAGTTGGGACACCGACATGCCAAGTGGGTCGAGTACCTCCAGGATTTCCATTACATTCTCAAACACCGATCTGGTGTTGAGAACAAGCCGGCTGATGCGTTGAGTCACCGTGTCTCCTTATTACAGACGATTACTGCACGTGTAGATGAGCTTGAGAGAGTGATCCTAGATTATCCGACATGCCCCGATTTTGACGAGATTTATACCGCCTTGTCCCGAGACCCTCCGGACCCCGTTGAGGGCTATCAGATATTTGAGGGATATCTGTACCGGGGCTCTCGCCTGTGCACACCCCAAACTTCCTACCGTGATTACTTGATTTGAGAGTTGCACGCCGGCGGGGCCGCTGGGCACTTTGGGCGGGATAAGTTCATAGTCATTGTTGAGGATCGCCTCTACTGGCCCAGCCTGAAGAAGGACGTGGCTCGCGTTGTCAGTCACTGCCGTATCTGCCGGGCGGCCAAGGGAACTAAGCAGAATACGGGTCTGTACACACCTTTACCTGTCCCACACCGCCCTTGGGAGGGCATCAACATGGATTTCGTGCTCGGACTCCCCCGCACTCTTCAGAGACACGACTCCATCTTTGTGGTGGTCGTTCGATTCTCGAAGATGACGCACTTTATTGCTTGTTGCAAGACGACAGATGTGACACACGTAGCATCCTTCTTTATGAGGGACGTTTTCAGGCTGCATGACCTATCCAAATCTTTTGTGACAGACCGCAATGTGAGATTTATAAGCTATTTCTGGAAGACTCTGTGGCACAAGACTGACACCACCCTTAAGTTTTCCTCGGCCTATCATGCTCAGTCGGACGGGAAGAATGAGGTAGTGAACCGTATCTTAGGAAACCTGCTGAGGTGTCTAGGGGGCAAGCATGTTACTAGTTGGGACCTTTATCTCCCTATCGCGGAGTTTGCGTATAATAGTTCAGTCAATAGATCCACTGGGTTGAGTCCATTTCATGTAGTGTCAGGATACGACCCTAGGAAACCTACTGACCTTATCTCCATTCCTCTAGAGTCACGCTCTAGTGAGTCTGCTGAGTCATTTGCACGAAATTTGCATGAGTTCCATGAGTCAGTCCGCCGACGAATTATTACGAGCAATGAAAATTATAAAACACATTCAGATAGGCGAAAGCGGGAATAAGTATTTCAGGAAGGCGAACAGGTGATGGTGCGAATCCGCCCTGATAGGCTCCCTTCGGGGCCTGCCAAAAAGCTAAGCGCCAGGAGAATAGGATCCTACTCAGTCATAAGTCGCATTGACACGAACACCTACAAGCTCGATATCCCTGTGAGTATGGTAATCCATCCAGTATTCAATGTTGAAGATCTGACGCCATACTACGAGTCTCGTGAGTACGTGGATCTAAGCAGTGGAGACTCTCAGCTGCCCACACCTCCACTCTCATTACCTTGCCACCCTCATAGCCCCCCCCCCCCCCCCCCAATGTCTGATGGCCACCACAGTTCACCCATTGTTGACACTCACCCACCTCGGGATTCGTCTTCTTTGGTTTCACCGACGGCACTGTCGATCGCATGCAGATCCACCACGCGTGAGATGAGCGATGAGAGCATTACACAAGTAAGATCCCACCAATTCGTTCCTACCACAGGCGGGCCACTATGTCGTTACTTAGTACATTGGCAGGGCCGCCCAGATGCAGACGATACTTGGATACTACCAACAGAGCTCGATCGACTCACCCCTAGACTTCGACTTTAGAACGTTCGCCTCCATTCATCAGAGATGAAGGATTTTCAGTCGGGGGTAGTTGACGGGGATCCATCAGATCATGCATTAGGAGGGTTTGCCGCAAGGCGAGACCCACGTTCGTATATTCGCGCAGGAGGGCTTGATCGGATCGCCGATCCAACTCCGCGGATGTGTCTGGATCCGTGTTGCGAGTCAAAATCATATATTACTTTGGTGTTTTTGGTTTATATTTGTTGTATTTGAGTGACCCCACCTCCGACCAATCATAGTCGTCGATGGTGGGATGATCTAGTTCTTCTTTTATTATAAATATGTAGTTAGTGGACTGATTTAGGTCATTGCAGAGTTTGTAGAATAGGATTCCCGCGATCCCGTCACGGTGCCGACTCTGTGAAACCCTATGTGACGACTCCTAGGTTTGTATCTTCCTCTCCAAAGCTTTCCCTAACCGTAAGCCACTCCCCCCCAACCCTGGTAGCAAAACGAGAAATTGCATTACATGAAATGATAAAAGATACAATCGAGAACAAGTTCTCGCCAAGTATTCAAAGGCTGGATCCTCCTTGATACTCCACTCTTCAAGAGAGTCAAACCCTAGACTTCCAAAAAGTGTCTCCCTAAAGAAACTATCACTCATATATATAGGTGAGTGGGGGAAGTACAAATTACAAAATTGCTCATGGGCTACATAAACTAAAATAGCATGTGGCGACCGATTAACGGCGTAGCTCGCGGCGAAAACGCTGATGGAAGAGGTCGGCGACGCTGTAGAGGCTGGATCAGTCGGCGTAGCGAGGAGAGAAGGCACCGTCGGCGGTTGACAGGGTTGAATGCGGAGGAAAACAGTGCTGGAAGCTGCCAGTGGCGTTGGACTGGCAGGAGCAGTCGGTAGTGTTGCGGATCGGGCGACAAAGGCGGCGCAGCGTGCAGACAAGCAAGGCGGGGCCGGGGCGGAGACGATGCAGCGATGCGTCCTCGTCGTGCGGAACAGAAGTCACCGGAGTCCGGACGAGGCTGGATCGAGATAGATCGAAATGGTGGAAACCACCCACGCAGAAATGGAAGCTGCGAGCGGCGAAAATAGTGCTCACGAGGGAATTAGGGTTCACGGTAGAACCGTAATCGAGGCAAATCGAACCAGTTGATAGCAAAACGAGAAATTGCATTACATGAAATGATAAAAGATACAATCGAGAACGATTTCTCGCCAAGCATCCGGAGGCTGGGTCCTCCTTGAGACTACACTCTCCAAGAGAGTCAATCTAGACTTTCAAAAAGTGTCTCCCTAAAGAAAGTACCACTCATATATATGTGAGTGGGGGAAAATACAAATTACAAAATTGCCCACGGGCTACGTAAACTAAAATAGCATGTGGCGGCCGCCTCGTATCAAACCTCTTTTCCGCCGTCTCTAAGGCCCCAAACCGCCAGCCACACCCTCTGTTATTGCCCTTCCACCCCGGCCGCACCACCCTTCAGCAAACACCCAGCCGCTGGCCTCCTTAGCATCTCCCAACAAGTCACCGCCGCCCCATACACCCCCCTGTCACTTCCACCACCCCCTCCAGCATCTGGAGCCAACACCGCCCCTTTCCCCTCTTCCCAAGCCACTGCCACCCCCTCTATACCCCTCCCAGCAGCCGGCCAACATCCCAGCCGCCGGTCTCAAACCCCCACTACCCCTCCTCCCGTGGAACCACCTTCCCAAAGCCTTCCCCTTCCGGATCAACCCAGATCTCGAAAACCAGCCCCGATCCGCCTTTTCCCCTCACCTGTTCCTCATTCCCTAGCCCATATCCGCTCTCAAATTATCAGATCTACCTTCCCCCGTCCGGATCCGCTCTCAAATTATCAGATCTACCTTCCCCCGTCCGGATCCGCTCTCAAATTATCGGACATACCTTCCCCCGCCCGGATCCACCCATACGTCGCCGGATCTACTCATTTCTGGTCCGTTTCCACCTTCCACCGCCGAGGACAGCCACCTATGTCGTTTTCCATGCCTCGGTTCCACCTCAGATCGTCGTCCACACATCTCCAGCTCTGAATTCTTCAGTATCTCGGTCAGCCCACTACTTGGTGATTTTTCATTGTATTGGACTATTTTATTCAGCATCTTTTATTGGATTGGACACTGTGTTTGCTTGGGGATATTGTTTGTGGAAATTCGCTTCGATACGCTTATAACTTGCAGGTGGGATTCATTCACCGCGCGCTTTGCCTTTGCCCTCCGAGTGGAGGAAAACCGTCAATTGTTTGCTGATTGAATGCTATTTCTGTTCTTTAAATATTTGTGTGGGTTGAAATCTTTATTGCTCGAATTAATCTGTCGCTGTCACCAATGATATCATTGCATTTAGATTTAGGTTAGTGTGTCAAGTCTACTTTTCACCCCTAGCCTAACCTACATCACACTGACTGTTGAGAATTTAGTCTCACAAAGAGAAACTCTTGTAGTCTTATGCGGTCGGTATAGATATTATGTCTATCCACCTACACCAAATTGATTTTAGGTGTAATTTTAGATTCTAATCTGATATCTGAGTAGGCAGTGTCCTACGGCCCCCTCAAACTAGTTGAAGGGGTGTGTTGACAATTTAGTCGCATGTCTCGGAACCCATATGGCATTTTGCACAAAAGATAGATTCTACAACCCGACCTACAACCAATTGATTTTAGGCAGACTAACTTCTGATGTTATTGACGATAATTTACAGTTTAATCCCTGGAATATAACTAATTAAAAAAATGCAATTCTTCTCACAGGTTAGGCTTATGGATGAGGCTGGTTATGAGCTTGGAAACTTGGATGCCACCCTTATTCTACAGAAGCCAAAGTTGAGTCCCCATAAGGAAACAATCAGGGCTAATTTATGCCAGCTCCTAGGCGCCGACCCTTCCGTGGTGAATCTCAAAGCAAAGACTCACGAGAAGGTTGATAGTCTCGGCGAAAACCGTAGCATCGCAGCTCACACGGTCGTGCTTCTTATGAGGAAATGATGGTCAGTATTGCTTTCACGTAGCTCCACAATCTGTTGTTTACTATATTGCATATTTAAACGCACCCATTCGTTTAACTTGTAAATGAAGATCTTTCTTTTTAAATTAATTAATACTTTGTAGGTATGGTTTACAACTAGGATAATTATATATGTTGGTAGCAGAAGATAGTTGGAATTATATGGAGATAATGAAGTAAGGGAGCAAGTGCCCGCAAAAATAGGAGGAAGATAGAATATGGACTCTCATTTTTTCAGTGATGATGCAAGTACATGGAGGCTAGTTTCCCTCGAAGAAACTGTTATTCTCTCTCCTTCCTCTATCTGTTGGTTGCTTTTTTTAAGATGGGTGGGGAGAAGCAAGTAGGAAGACTCTGTGAGATCAAATATCTATGTTTTGTGTAGACGTGTTGGCAATTGAAGCTTGGTGACTTGGTATACGAGATCCAATCATGAAGACCATACATCCATACCAAATGGTTTCATATGAATCAGCATGGCTGATTCATGGCTGTATCAGGTTGTAAATGAGGTGGCTAACATCTTCGCATAATGTAGGCGACAATTTAAGGAGTTGAAGTCTTCTGCTGAAAATCCCAAACCAATATCTTGGTCCGAACTGACATTTGCATCGTTCGGGCTAGTTCGATTTTCTATGACTTGATATCAAGAAAACGAACTGTCTCTACTTCATCCTATGTTTAAAACGTTAGGATTGAGTGTGATCTTTAGTTGTCTATGAATTTAAGTGAGACTCTATTTATTGGCGTTGAAAGGATTGAAATTGATTCACATTCATTATACAAGTATCACTCATTTATATATAGAAGTGACAAAATACAGACCACGAGGAATACCAAAATATAGGAATAAAATAAACCAGAAATTCTAACACCCCCTTAAGTTGGGCTTGTGATGTGTATCAAATCCAATTTGGCCATAATGTTTCTTAAAGCTCTATGACTCAACCCCTTACTAAGAACATCAGCCAACTGTTGATCAGAGAGGATAAGTAGAGTGCTCACAACTCCCCTCACTATGTTCTCCTTGATGAAATGTCAGTCGGATTCAACATGTTTAGTGTGGTCATGCTGAACATGATTGTGCGTGGTGTTAATAGTCACTTTGTTATCACAATAAAGTTGGATGGGACCATTGCTTTGAATCCCTAGTTCGGACATAAGGGATCGAATCCACATTCCTTCACATATTTCATGGGTCGTAGCTCTGAGCTCATCTTACTAGACTTGACAACAACCTGTTGTTTTTTACTTTTTCGGCTTACTAGATTTTCCCCAACCAAGATCAATATTCAATAGTGGATCTATGGTCATCAACAGATCCCACCAAGTCATTTGTGAAAACTTCAATGGTTAATATTTTGTTGGGAGTAAACAAGATACCATGCCCAGGTGAGGTTTTGAGATGTCGAAGAATCCGATGAGCAGCATCTACGTGGTAAGAAAACTTCAACGGTTATTTTTTTGTTGGGAGTAAACAAGATATCATGCCCAAGTGAGGTTTTGAGATATCAAAGAATCCGATGAGCAACGTCTAAGTGGTAAGAATTAGGTGAATGCATGTATTGACTGATAACTCAAACAACATACGAGATGTCTGAGCGAGTATAAGATAGGTAGATGAGCCTCTCTACAAGCCGTTGAAAATCATTGATATATGCAACAACTTCTCCACCATCCCTCTCCAATCTATAGTTGGCTTCAATAGGGGTGTTTGCAGGTCTACATCCACTCATCCCTGTTGTCTCAAGAAGGTCAAGGGCGTACTTATTTTGAGAAATAAAGATACCATGCTTGGATCTTGCAACTTCAATATCAGGGAAGTACTTGAGGTTCCTGAGATTATTTTTTTCGAATTCACTAGTCAATCTTGTCTTCAAATTTTTGATCTTCATGTCACCGCCAGTTATGACAATGTCATCCAAATAGACAATCAGAGCAATCAATTTTTCTTTCTTGTATTTATAAACAGGGTATGGCCAGCTTTGCTCTGAGTATACCCAAATGTCATCATGGCTCTTTGAAACCTTTCTTATCAAGCCCTCAGGGATTGTTTTAGGCCATATAAAGTCTTCTTCAGCTTGCATACTTTTTCCTCAGACCCTTCAAAGGCATGACCAAGAGGTAGTGACATGCATACTTCCTCTTCCAATTCTCCATGGAGGAAGACAATCTTCACGTCTAACTGGCTGAGACTCCACTTTTTGCATGCAACATATGAGAGCAGAATTCTGATGGAATTCATCTTTGCTACGGCAACAAAAGTTTCCTGATAGTCAATCCTAACAGTTTGAGTGTATCATTTGGCCACCAACCTAGCTTGGTAATGTTCGACAAGACCATGAATAAATGCACTTACACCCAACAATGGTCTTGCCTTGAGGAAGAGAAACCAGATGCCACGTGCAATTCTTTTCAAGAGCCATCATCTCTTCCAGCATAGCTTCCTTTTACTTTTGGTGCTCCAGAACTTCCTAGCAAGAGGAAATGATGGATATGAAAGGCAGAGAAGTGGCAAAGGCTCTATGTGAGAAAGACAATGAATCATAAGTCACATAATGTGATAAGGGATATCGAGCGGAAGCACGTTTACCTTGGAGACTAGTAGACGGTTCAGACAGTGGCTCCAGTATGGTGTGTGAAACTTGATTGTTTGTTCCATTTCGTCGACGAATATACATCTACAAAGGAGGTGTAGGACGAGGAGGCAATGTCGGAGGTAGAGCAACATGAGGAGTAACAGGCTGATATAAAGGAGAAATAAGTAGAGGAATAGAGGGAGAACTCACTTCCATGGTAACCGACTCTCCTTGAAGTGAGCTCCCATAATAAAACTCGTATTCATGACAAGTGACATTCATGGAGACAAAAGTCTTTCAAGTCATTAGATGAAAGCACTTATACCCCTTTTGGGTGGGAGAGTGGCCAATAAAGACACACTGAAGTGCACACGGGTCAAGCTTGGAGGTGTGGTGTACGTGGACAAAACACACACGAAGATACGTGGAGGAATCTGAGTAGGAGTAATATTGAGGGTGCCCAAGTGGGTTTTGTGGCGAAGGATGTGAGTAGGCATGCGATTAATCTTTTATCTGAGTACGAGTAATATTGAGGGTGCCCGAGTGGGTTTTTGGGAAGGTGCATCTTAAGTAAGAGACATCGAGGAACCTCAATGAGGTGTCGATTCTTATGCTCAACGACCCCATTCTGAGCAGGGGTGTAAATGCATGTTCGATGGATGATACCCAAGTCACTGAGGTAGCATTCAAAGTAGGAGTCAATGCACTCAACCATTATCGCTTTACAACACTTTAATGACAACATGGAACTAAGCAACGATCATTCTATGTAACCGCTGGAACAGGGGGAAAACTTTGGTTTTGGTTTTCATTAGCTAAACCCAAGTGCAACTAGAAAACATTCTATAAACGTGACAACATTTATAACCAGAAATAAAAACATGTGGGCAAGGGCCCCAAACATCAGAATAAATAACCTCAAAAGGTGTAGCACTAAGTGTGAAAATATGAGTAAGCGAAGTCCGTTTGTTTTTACTAAGTTCACACACATCACAAGTAAAATGGTTAAACAAAAAATTTGACATAACATGCAACAAAAGTTTCATGAGGGGGATGTCCTAGACAATATTTTAAATATCGGATGCCAGACACATATCAGATTGTGTTTTTAAATGTCAGATGTCGGAAGTCGGAGACATGTCGGAGATATTTTAAAATATCGGATTTCCATATATTATAAATAAAAATTTTATTTAATGTATACTAAATATAATTATATGTTATAAAAATAGAAAAATAATATAACAAATAGATAAAAAATGAGGCATTTATATTATGAAATAAATTTAAATAGTATTTAAGAAAAAAAATATTATTAACAAATACAAAATGATACATTGTAAAATATATTTAATACTATACACTAATTTTATTATTATTATAATAAGTTTATTACAAATTAAAAAGATTTAAAAGTTAAAAATACTAAATTTATTATAATTTTTTCAAGCTTATAAATTTATATTAAAAATATGAAACAATCACATAATGAATGTATTAAATATTTTTCTATTTTTTATAATATGAAATTAAAAATTGTGAAACAATTATACAAAATTGATTGTAAGAATAAAATGTTAAAAAATTGAAATAATAAGTTTAATCGATTTAAACATACATAATATAGTATCCATATGTGATTTAAATATATGATGTTTGTCTGCAAATATAACATAAAATAAAATAGCGAGTGATATATTTAAAAGTCGTGTCGGCTGATATATCAAAAAAGATCGAACATGTCGGACTATATTTTACAAAAGGACATAATCTATTCTTTTGAAAAAAACATATCGTTTTCCTCTAAAAAATGACATGTCGGGAGACATGTCGTACATGTCAGAGGACATTTAAAACAATGGTCCTAGGTGACAATGCCAAAAATCCAAATTAGAAGACAAAGCCACATGAAGAGCCCGCGGGGGAGGAGCCGAGCTGGAGTGGTCAAACATATAAAGGCCATCACACATGCTACCAGAGTCAGTCACCGTCCTCATCTTCAGGTCCTAAAAAATACAAGAAGAGGGGAAAAGTCACTGAGCAGTTCATAGAGTTAGTCAAATGACTAATAAAAAGAAAGTTTTGGATAAACTTAGGAACATGAAGAACCGAAGAGAGAGTGAGGGAAGAACCAAAGAGAGGGTGAGGAAGAACCATCAACAACACTCTCTTTGTCTCGACCAGATAGAGGAGAGTTGGATACAAAACCTGATGCAGATCCAATCATATGATCGATGGAGCCTCTATCGATGATTCACTTGGTGGAGGAGCGGCTGGTAACAGAATGAGCACCTGGGGGCCCCTTGTGGGCATAAGAGGATGATGAAGTCGATGTCTCAGAAGATTGACCATGCATCAGATGACGGAAGGCTTGAATCTCTTCAGATGAAAGCAGAAGTAGCACCATGAGTAACATGACAACCATGGGAGAGCAATATCTTCAGAAGCATTCGATATATGTGCAAATCTGAATGGAGGACGGCCTTGAGAACGACCATAAACATGACCACCACGAGAGGCAGGAGCCCCTCTGGGATGGGTAGATCTATGAATCTTGAAGCAAGTTTCCCTAGCACGATGAACCTTCCAGCAATAATAACACATCAGATGATCCTCTCAACAAACTTGGGCCTGGAGTCACGAGAAGGACGCCCACCGGGGCTAAACTGAGCAGCAAGAGCAGAGCCCTCTAAGCCAAAGTCGGGATGTAATGTCTGGCGGCGATCAAATTCTTACGGAACAAGACTGTAAACGTCTGGTAGAGAGGGAAGAGGAGAGCGCCCAAAAATCTGGACACTAATAAGGTCAAAATCTTGGGCAGACCATGGAGAAATTCAAAGATCTGGTTGCATTCCTCGCAAGAGTGATAGAACGAGCCCACGAGAGATAATTGGTGCAATCAAGTTTCATGGTAGCAATTTGAGGAGTCCCATGATCATGGATAGCGCAGCCGGAGCCCAACACCGACATCGGAGAGGATTCAACATGCACGCCAGAGGACATATTTGAATAATCAACGCTCCCTTCCATACAACCCGAAGATAGAAACCATGGGAATACATGAACGGGAAGGAAGGGGCGCATCCCTAATAGCTTCTTATAGAAAGAGAAGAACTCAAATGATCTTGGCGAAGGAACCGAGCAAAGAACACATGCAGACGATCAATGGGGGTTCATCCCCTCAAGCACATGAGAAATCGGATGCCAGAAAATAGATTCTTACGCTGCATACTTCCGGTGTCTCAAAAAAACTAACAGGAAGAGGTAGGCGGAAGAGCGGAAGGGAAGCGGAGGGTCGGAAATGCAGGTGGCGCTGCTAGGATGAGCCCCTTTGGAAGACGATCGGGTGGAGCAAGCGGTGTCGGTGGGAGGAGCGAGCGGTGTCGGCGAGAGGAGCGGAAGACGAGACGCGGCGCGAGCGGTTTCGGCGGAAACAACGAACGATTTGGCGGAGTGCGATTGGGATTGTCTCGGCTCTGATACCATGTTCAAGGGAATGATATTGATTCACATTAAACAAGTATCACTCGTTTATATATAGGAATGACAAAATGCATAACACAAGGAATACCAAAATACAAGAATAAAATAAACCGAAAACTCTAACAATTGGCATTAGAAAGATGCGATGCACCATGTCCCACTTTTCCAATCTTTGAAGGACTTCAATATCCACGGGAAAAAGGTTATGGTTATATCGCAAGGGCCGAGAAACTCCGTGGATTAAATAATAGATGAAGATAGCGCTCAGTAAGGTGTTCAAGGAAGAAGTGGCTTTGGTGCCACTAAACGCTCTATTTAGGCTCCGTTTGGAGGACTTATTTTCACCGGTCAAGCGGTTACGACCGCATGAACCGGACCTTAATTATGACCCGATTCATGCGGTCGTAACCGCTTGACCGGTGAAAATAAGTCCTACCAAACATAGCCTTAGTCATATTGTAATTGACAGTTTGAAGGGCTCGCAAGATATGTGCAATGGACAAATAGTAGTATGGTGATGTCATTCCAAAGCTTCTTGGTAATTCGTCGAAAAGGTCCCCGTGATAATCAGACTCCATTTAGAAGCACATGTGACCTTTCCATGCCTTATCATAAAATGAATATCGAAAAGTTTGTGACGGACTCGCTTAAATTTGGTTTTGTTCGCGTAGCAGTTATCAGTGTTTCTACAAAGGAAACGCGATGCGCCATGACAAATGTATGTTGATTATAGAGCTCTCAATCAGAATATAATGAAGGACGGACTCCCAAATCCGACCGTGGATGAGCTTCTTCACAAATTGCATGCAACAGATTTCTTCATTAATCTTAACTTGTGGTCAGATATCACTAGATTCACATGCGTACAATGAAGTTCCGAAGACCATTTTTCACACACACGAAGGCTACTACAAATTTATGGTCATGTCCTGTTTGTCAAGAGCGCCTTCAAACCTCCCGTCCGATGATTTGTTTTTTTTTTCAAGTTTATCATTGTATGTTTGTTTTGATATTCTTTGACGACATCCTAATTTAGAAGATTATTACTTCGTCTCGATAGACTTGCTGAAAAACCCGATGGACATCACTGGCAAAATCGTCGAGTATCTGATAGGGGATGAATGTCGCACGAGAGAAGAATCACATGAACCTATCCAAGAAGAACCAACCCCCATGAACTTCTTATGGTTGTTGCTCGCTTGTCTAAGTTCACCAATTTTATTCTCATAACTCGTATGTAGTCAACGTCAACTAGCTCGGATTTTCTTTAACCTCATGTTCAAATTGTATGATTTCTTGCCAACCCTTCATCAAATGTTCCTAGTTCAATAGGGTTTGATTTTAATCAATATGAATCATGGAAATGTGTCTGTGTTGTTTCAACCACAATAAACCAAATGAATAGTCTAATGCCAATTTCTTATTTTATAGGCATTACTTCACCGTCTTAAGTACTTTTGAGTGCTCATTCATTCCAAAATTATTCTCATCCGAGCATGCTTAGGTTCTGTTTGAGACAATTTATGTTGACGAATAAGCTATCAATTGAAAATTAATGCTTGCATAGAGATTTTATAAAAGAAATGATGAATAAACAGTCGACTGTTTGGATAGTTTGTTCATAAGTGTTTATCTATAATTTCATTCATAATGGTCCGTTCGTTTGGACACGTTTTTTCGCCCGGGAGCGATTTTTTCGTCCGTACGCATTTCTTTTCGGCCGGTCGTGATTTTTTTCGCCGTGTCGCGATATGTTTCGCCTGAGCTAGATTTTCTTCGCCCGGGCGCGATTTTTTTCGCCGGACGTGTTTTTTGCCCGATCACAGTTTTTTTCTCTCGGGCGTGGTTTTTTTCGCCGGGCGCGTTTTTTCGCCCGGCGCGATTTTTTTGCACGACTGCGATTTTTTCGCCAGTGCGTGTTTCTTTTCTCGGACGCGTATTTTTGCTTGGGGCGTTTTAAATACTCGTCCCGGCAAAAAATACGCATTCGGACGAAAAAATATGCGTCTGGGCGAAAAAATGTGGTCGGACGAAAAAATCGCGTCCGGGCAAAAAGATCATGCCCGGGCGAAAAATTCGCGCCGGGGCAAAAAAACGCGCTCGGGCGAAAAAAAATGCGCCGGGAGAAAAAATCGCGCTCGGACGAAAACCGCGATCGGGCGAAAAAAATTGTGTCCGAGCAAAAAAAATGCGCCCGGGCGAAAAAAATCGTGCCCTGACGAAAAAATCTCGTCCAGACAAAAAAATCCCGCACGTGTGAAAAATATCGCGTCCGGGCGAAAAATATCGCGCGGACGAAAAAAATGCTCCCGGGAGAAAAAAAACATGTCATAGCGAAAAAATTGTGCCCCGACGAAAAGATCGCGCCGGGGCGAAAAGATCGCGTTTGGGCGAAAAAATCACGCCCGGGCGAAAATATTCGCGCCCGGTCGAAAAAATCGCGTCCGGTTGAAAAAATCTCGGTCGGGTGAGAAATTCTCCTGCGGACGAGAAATTCGCGCTCGGGCGAAAAAATCACGCCCGGGTGAAAATATCTAAGGGTGCGAGCGGTTCGGTTTGGGTCGGTTTGGACTCAAATCGAAGCCGAACCGACATGCCTCGGTTTTTGGTTTGTCCAAACCGACCCGAACCGAATCGATCAGTTCGGTTCAAAGTCGGTGCGGTTTTTTATCGGTTTTTGGCGGTTCGGTGTCGGTTTTTTTTATGAACTTAACTCCAACAAAAAAACATAACAAAAGATTTGTGAACATCCTGCGGTCATATCCTAACTTTAGCTCTCAATTTAAATCCTCATACTCACAACCCACCTTGATTTTCCACTACTTATTATTTTCATTCATTGGCTATGTGATTTCCTAATTTAAGCTTCTGAAAGATCTACTAGCCTTTAGGACTTCATCTCTAAAGTCTTCGTAGGTCTGTAGAATTCTTTGGAATAAATTCCTTCCTTACCAGTAATCAAAGCTATTGATTTCCTAATCACAGGACATTAGTTTTGCATTGCCCATTTATCGTCCAGGGTCCTCTTGGATATTAGCTTCTTAATAAGACTTTTCTAGTCTATATTTTCTTAAATCATTGAAGCTATTTAGAATTTTATTTCAGCAAACTATAACTCATTTTTCTCCAATTAATCTTACTTGTCATAGTGTTTTAATTCTCACTTACCCACTTGATTTAAATCAAGGTTTGATAAAATTATATTTTCCTGCGCCTAAACTTCATGTACACGTCTTTATATGGTCTACTTCAAGAGTAAGATTATTTCAAAGTGCGTTAACAAGAGAAAAAATAAAACATTATTTAAACTTTCTGTTCAAATACTAGCAAGAGTCAAGAAGTGACTTCTCCTTTTACGGCGGCGCAGGCGGCAAGGAAAAGGAGTCTTTGGTGACTCTCTTTCACACCTCACGATCAGCGCGACGGCGCCTCAGGCAAATGAGAAAAGACAGTCTCTTGAGAACTGAGAAGACCAAAATTCTTTTATACATTTATTATTAACTATAAGTCCAACTGTGCAGACCTCCTTCAGGATTCATGAATCACGAAAAATCGGAAACCCAGGCCTTCGATACTTTACAGATGGTCTCGAAGATAAGCCTGACATAATATAAATATATAATTTATGGAATAATTTATTGAACATATATGAAATGATTCAGCTATACATTATACGTAATATAATTTATGGAAGCCCACATTTAGTAATTCAGATCAAAATATCAAATAGAAGCTTGCTTATGCATAATTTAAAATTATTATAATATTAGTCGGTTCGGTTCGGTTTGGTCGGTTTTTACAACTTGAAAACCGACCAGAACCGATAAGCCTTCGGTTTTCAAAAGCTCCAAATCGAACGACACCGGACCGGGCGGCTCGGTTTCAAATCGGTGCGTTCGGTCGGTTCGGTCGGTTTTGTCGGTTTTCGGTTTTCACTCTCACCCCTAAAAATATCGCGTCTGGACGAAAAAATTACATACATGCCAAAAAATCACGCATATGACTTTTTTAAGAGATAAGTGCTTATGAGAAAGTATAAGCTGTACCCGAATAGCTTATGAAAAGTCAACTTATCATCAATTTTAAAATAAGTGATTTTGTTTTAAATGCACAAACAAACAGCTATAAACAAACAATTATAAAATTATGTTTGCAATTTAAATAGAGATTATTCATGAGCATAAGCTGTCCCTTAGAGCATTTTCATAATGATTGGCTGTAATTGATTAAGTGCAAGTTGTTTGAAATTGCGTGCTTTTTATTTGGCACTCCATAAGTTTCGCTCACTCAAATACAATATTGATTTCCGCTCCCTAGATGCCACGTTCTCCTCAATTTTAATATTAGATTTTGGCTTCGTTTGGGGGAACTTATTTTCACCGGTCAAGCGGTTACAACCACATGAATCGGACCATAATTAAAGTCCGATTCATGCGATCGTAATCGATTGACCGGTGAAAATAAGTCCTCCCAACGAAGCCTTTGTCCATTATAATCCCTCGCCAAACCACATAGGGTGTGACCTTAAGTATCACAAAAGTAACATGCATATTCGTTCATCCTTGGTTCCTTCATTCCGCTGTTCTTCGTTCCTTCATTTTTTCATTCTTTGACACAACATTTAAAATTTTTTTTTAAGTGGATGTAAGTCACCATTCTTATCCACAATGCAATGTATCAGGTATCAGTGTCACAAAGGCAAAATATTACAATTTGGATATCCTTATTAAGGTTGCATTGCATATAAACATGAAATACAATGCATATAAGAATTGTTATAATGCATCTAAAACTTAATATCATTATCATTTGAAATTTAAAATCAGCACATGTCGGTAGTCGGCCATTAGGGAGGGTTATGTTAGTTAGTCGGCCAACATAAAATTTAGTTATTCTTATGAATATAGATCATTTGAGAAATTTTGCAAAAAAATAGGTTACACGGGAGAGGGGTAGACCAATAAAAACTTGGAATGAAACTACAAGGAAAGACATGATAGACATTAGTGAGATTATGACTAAAGATAGGGCACAATGGCAACAAAGGATCCATATGGCTGACCGCACTATAGTGGGATAAAGTGATGGGGAGCAGCCCGCCCGACCCGTTCGGGTCTACTCCCGGTGACCTCGGGCGCAGTGACGATCGGTACCGCTCATTTCAAGCGGCTCGCCGATCATAGTGTTTTTGTCTCTTGTTATATTTTATTTTGAGTTGTATTTTTTCAGTCGGAGCGTCGGCCAATCATAGCCGTTCATTGCTCCCTAGAAAAATTATAAATAGAGGGTGAGGGCTCTCATTAGAGATATTGAAGATTGGAGTTTTAGAAGCTCAATCCTTGATCACTACCGCGCCGAAGCAATTCCTGGTGCGAAGCTCGGGTCCACTCCTCCCCTCCATTCTCCTTGGCCGACCCCTATAACTCTCCCTCTAGGCCAGCCATTCCTCCCCTCCGGCTAGCCATAGCCGGCCATCTCCACCACCCTCCCCTCTTCTCGTGAAGCTACATCAACCACTTCCCCTCCTCCCCTCCCTCAAGCTATAACAGCCACTTCGCCACTTCCACTCCTTTGCAACAGCCGGCCACCACATCCCCACCCCCCTTCTTGTCGTGGAACAACCACTGCCATCACTCCCTCCCTCCAAAACAGCCTCTATTTACTCCTTAAAACATCTCCGGCGATCACCGGAGTTCATTTCCGGCTACCTCCGGTGGTCCTCCTATCCCTCTACATATTCCCAACATTTATAGTTTTCTAGCGATCGTCGGAAAACGTCTCCGGCAAGTACCACCACCAGTAATCACCTCCGGCCACCTCCGGCCACCCCCGACCACCCTCCTCCCCCTCCACCATTCAAAACCTTCATAACTATCCACCACTTCTTATTTTTCCCCTCCTTAATTTTAGGAATTAATTCCTAAAATTAGAGGCAGCCATCTCCCCATTATCTAAATAACCGGCCCCTCTAAAACTCCTCACTAAACCTTTTGACCGGCCATCTTATTTTCCCCTACATTTAGGTTTTTTTTTTGGTTCGGCGGCGGGTGCATCCGGTGGGTCGAAATGGAGCTTTGGAACCAGAGGGGGAGAGGCGGGGGTCGAAACTGAGCGGATCGGGGCCGATTCCTCCTTGTTGCAGGTGCAAACGGACGCCGCCGGCGCCCATTTGTTTACCTGCCGTCTGGCGGCATTTGCTCCAAACGGAGGCGGCAAAACGGCGAATCAAACGGTGCGGGGGAGGTAAAGTGCAAAAGTGCACTTTACCGTGAAATGCGAGCATCCACATGAGCCGTTGGATGCCCGCACTTTACCGTAAAGTGCATTCATGCACTTTACTCCCCCCGGCCCCGCCGGCGGGAAGGGGAGGGTAAAGTGCAGCGCGAACCGACAGATGCAAGCACACGGAGATGCGTGCGCGCTTTGAGATGCGTGCGATCAGATGTGCACACATCTCCGCGCGAGCTAAGATGGGCTCGCAGCCATCGGATCGTCCGCACTTTACCGTGTAGTGCATTCGCTGCACTTTACTCTCCCCAAACCCTACTTCCCCTCCACCAATCTCCTATCACTGTAGGAACTTCCAGACAGCTAAGTGCTGCTTTCCAGCCCCATTACAGCCATCGTACAGTCCCCACTTTTTCTGCCCCCATACAGCTCGGCAAGTCTTCCAAAAGAACCTCCTGCCCTCCTCTTTATAGCTGTGGTACTCTTGATTTGTAAGTCCATTTCTTTAACGTTGGACCATGTGCCTATTTCTTACTTAAAGGATAGTCATTTGTAAGTTTTTTTTCAATTATTTTCATCTTTGTAACAACTCATGTTTTTAGTATTTGTTTTCGTGCACTCTCTCGCTCCTACTTGTCACATCGTTACTTTGGTTTTAAATTACTTTAATTCAAACGTGGAAAAATCTAGTTATATGATTTATAGATATTATTTTGTAAGTTTGAATTCGCCGGACATTTGCATTTACATTTGCATTTACATTTGCATTTGCATTTGCATTTGCATTTGCATATAGCCTTAGTATTTGCATTTGCATATAACCTTAGTATTTGCCTTAGAGCATTACCTATTTTTCTTTAGATCTGGGCCTCACGGTCAGGGCCACCGCCGGCGGTGGCCCCGTCGGAGCGCCGCCGGATCACCGCCGGCAGGTTCGCCTGCGCCCGACGAACCTGCCGGGGGCAGCCGGTCAGGCCGCCGGCGGCTCCGCCGCCGGCGGTGGAGGAGACGTGAAAGGGGGGGGGGATTTTTCTTTTAATTAAAATATTAATATATATAATATACGAGTGACGCCGGTGATCGTGGTGTCGAGATCGACGATTTTAGTTGAGGTTGACGAATTCCGGTCGACGATACGAGTCACGCCCGGTGTCACGGGCGTGACCATGGGCGTGACCGGGGCGTGACCATGGGCGTGATAGGAGTCACGTCTGGTGTCACGGGCGTGACCATGGGCGTGACCGGGGCGTGTTCTCCGTTCGACGATTTTAGTTGAGTTCGACGAATTCCGGTCGACGATAGGAGTCACGCCCGGTGTCACGGGCGTGACCGGAGCGTGTTCTCCGTTCGACGATTTTAATTGAGTTCGACGATTTTAAAAACGTAAAATATAAAAATTATATAAAATTTATATAAAATAATTTTTATAAAATATTTTAAAAATGTTAATTTAAATTAATATATAAAATATTTTAAAAAGTTAATTTAAATTAATATAAAATTTTAAATTGGGCGGGCGCCGCCCGCCGGGGGGTGCGGGCGGAGCCTGCCGGGGGTGGTGGGGCGGGCGAAGCCCGCCGTCGGCGGCCAGGTACTGTGGCGCGTATCCATCGGGCCGGAGGCCCGTGCCTGCGACTCGTATACACACACACACACACACACACACACACACACACACGAGTGTCCGACACGGTGCTCCTCCACTACTGCCCCGCGCGACAGTACCCTGTCGGCGACGGCGGGTTTCGCCCGTTCCTGGCAGGCTTTGCCGCAACATATACATATGAGTAGTCAAAAATGATCGTAAAAAATATACATCAATATTACAATATTTATTTTATAAAAAATATCAGTGTATACGTAAAAAATTATTATTTTTTCTTCTATTTTCTCCACTCTCCCCCCTCTCTCTCTCCCTCTCGAGAGCACTCTCTCCCGCTCTCTCTTCCCACCACATGCTCTCTCTCACACACTCTCTCTTCCCTTCACTGTTATAGGTTTAGGAAGGCTATAATTTTTCTTTTTTTAATAATAAATGAACCAACGGCTTATGATTAAAGCACATAAATCCAATGTCCACAATCAATTCTATGAATTTTTATTTCATGAGTTTGATACTTTTATTATAGTGGTAGAGATATATATGGGCCTCACGGTCAGGGCCACCGCCGGTAGTGGCCCCGCCGGAACACCGCCGGAAGGTTCGTCGGCTACCAGCGAACCCGCCTGGGGTGTCCGGTCAGGCTGCCGGCGGCTCCGCCGGCGGCGAAGAAGAAGAGCACGTTTTGGGGTTTGTGCGGATTTTAGTTATCGGGAATTAGGAGAGAGAGAGAGTGAGGTTTTTTGGGTTTTTTTTATTGGAGACTTATTTCGCTATTGCAACCAAAGATCCAACGGTTCTGGATCAAAACACTCAAATCCGACGGCCATCTATTTTCCCCTATTTTTTGAACTCACGATATATCTTTTTATAATATATATATATATATATATATGAATACTGCATTATATTTTGTTAGCTAAATGTGAGTTTCACGTGTCTTTTGAAAATAGTCCTACTATATTATATTTTTAGGAAAAGTGTTCAACATGAAAGTTGTCGATCTCGACGAGATCGACAACTTTCTTGTTGAACAATTTCCTAAAAATGTCATATAGTAAGCACATTTTTTATCATATAGTAGGTCTACTATATGATATTTTTAGGAAAAGTGTTCAACATGAAAGTTGTCGATCTCGACGAGATCTACAACTTTCATGCTGAACAGTTTTCCTAAAAATGTCATATATGTTGAAGCCAAAATTTGACCTCAACGAAAGTTCGAAATCAGGGGCGTAGCCAACACCTACTTGTCTCAAGCTCTGATCTCCGACTGGTTGTGAAAGATCAGAAACCGACCCAAAGCCTCAGCAGGGAGGTCCCACCTCTTACCCGGAAGATCTCTGAGAGCTTCCCCTCCGAAGCCAAAAGCTGGGCTTGGAGCTCCTTAGAAAGCACAGGAAAATCTTTTAAAGTCCCGGGAAAAAGTCCCTTCTGAAAAACCCCTATGAGTCTATTTATAGGCCTCCGAGTTTGAACTGTCAATAACCAAACTGAACCGACCTGAAATTACCAAAATACCCTTGGTTGAGTCTGCCAACAACCAAACTCTGTTGTTTTGAAGGGTTATATGCAGACCACCGAGGGCAAAAGCATAAAATCACCTGGGGATAAAAAGGTGAACCACCTTCCAACTGAACCAGTTCCTGACCAACCACTGAACCGGCGCTCGGCGAGAGCACCGCCTCGCGGGCGAGAGCTCCTTCCCATGAGGCTCGTCTCGCCTAGCGAATTGGCCCTCGCCTCGCGACTAGCCCTCTCTCTGGGTCCGTCTCGCCTAGAAAGGCTCTCGCCTGAGCCGTTGGGCCCCTCTCGCCCGAACCGCTGGGCCCCTCTCGCCTAGCGAGCCGGCCCTGGCCCGACGAGGGGCCCTTTTCCTGGGACCCACTCGCCCAGCGAGTAGGCTTTGTCAAAGAGCCCATCTCGCCTTACCTTCCACTCTCTTCGAGCCTGAACTGTTCCTGCGAGCCCGAGGTTGTACACAATCCCTGCTCTTTTCGAGGTTGTTTCAAGCTCGGAAAGAAAGTCCAACCGAGGCTCATGTCATTAAAGCGTATTTATGAACGTATTTATGAGGGAATCTTTAGTGAGGCCCTCCACCGGAGCCTATAAATATAGGATTCCTACTTCGTATGGAGGATACCCCCTTTCACACTTCCTCCTTCCTTGGCTCTACTGCAATCATGTCTCACAGCCAGAGTTTCCGCGAGCGCCTTGCGATGGTGCGCAAGCAGAACAAGGCCAACCTAGACGCTCTGACCACGACTCTGGTTCGCACCCCACCCTCCTTACCATCATCATCGCCTCGCCCGATGAAGGTAAAGACAGGCGACCCCCCCCCCCCCTCTCGGCCGAGGAGCCATCTCGCGCTGCCCTGGAAATCCACCCTCTCCTCCCGCATCTCCTAAAGAGAAGGAGGTGAGTTCTCGCTTTTGTCCCTATTACCCCTTCATCCGCATCTGCTTATTTACCATTTGCTTCTTCAGGGAGCCCCCACACCTCTACGCTGACCAGAAAGTCCGAGGGATGACACCGTCGTCTACCGCGAAAACTCTTATTTACTGCTGCTAGCTTAATCTCTTAATTTCTTTCATTCTTTTTTATTCATTTATTCTGTCCTGCCTTGCTGAGGAAGCCTATGATGGGCCACACGAATCGAGGTTTAAGAGAGAGAGTGAACCGTCGGCCGACTCTCCCCCTTCCTACATACATTTTCCCGCCCATTTCATCTGTTGACCATATCCACTATAAATACTCCTGCCCCCCCGGATCAGAAGGATATCTGCGCCTTCACCCCTGCCGCGTCCAAGCCCTTGCCCTCTTGCTTCTTCCGTCTCACCCATCCATCTCGCTCTCACTACTTCTTTTCCCTCAACCATCTCGCCTCCATCCGTCTCGTCTAGAATGGGGAAGAAGAAAGTCTAGGAAGGCGAGGGGCGCAGTCGCTGCGGGAAATGGTTTACCGATCACGACTTCCCTCCCGACAAGCTTCCTGACGAAGACTACCGCAACTTTGTTCGCGAGTATATGAGGGAGGGGCTCGAATCGCGGCCCCCCAAGGTCGGCGAGGCGGTCAACACCTACTACCCGGGAGAGCTCGCCTTCTCTGTCTCACACTTCGAGGCGGGGTTGAGATTGCCCCTCTGGTCGGAGGTAAAACAGGCCCTAAAGTACTTCGGCGTCGTCCCCGCGCAGCTTAACCCGAACATTATTTCGGTGTTAATCGCTTTCGCCAGCTACATGCGCCGGGAGCGCATCGAGTTTAGCTTGACGGTTTTCCGCAAGCTCTTCATCTACCACGCCAACGCCGACGACGTCTCGTACTTCACTGGGCAAGGGCTCAAGGTTTGCGAGACGCCCAATAAAAACCATAATTGGCTCACCAGGTTCGTGCTCATCCGTGACAACTTCGGGGGCGTCCCGCTCGCGCCTGTGTCGCCCCCCCCCCCCCCCCCGAGATATTTTATGTGTCTCCGCAGGTGGGCGGCACAGACAAGCTTCTGTACGACTTTTTCGTCGGCAAAACTTCGAGGTCAACTTCTTGCGGCGGGGCCTCGACTCGCTACCTCCCGTGCTCCCCGGTGAAAGTATTCTCGCTCTCTTGTCTTGCGTTTTATTATTTTTCGTCTCGCCATCTCATCACCTCCTTGCTTGTTTTAGGAGAGTGGGTCATACCAGTCCAGCCCCCCCCTCCCTCCCCCACAAGAGCAACAACCAATCAACCAAGGGCCTCGGTCTCGCCAGCGCGGCGGCCGAGGCGGCGAGAGGGTCCCTGGCTCCTGCCCCTTCGAAAAGGCCTGCAGACGACACCCCCCCCCCCCTCTCGCTCCAACCCCCCAAGAAAAGGATGAAGAAAGTTGTGACCCTCTCTAAGGGAAAAAGAAGGCCCTGAAGGAGAAGATGTCGGGGTCTTTGAGCCCCATCTCCATAGGGGACTCACAGTCGCCCCGCTCGCCTCCCCCTCAGGTAGTCTCGCCCGCCCGCGAGACGACTCTACCCGACCGGCCTGCCACCACTTCTAATCAACCGGCCATCTCTACGTCTCGCGAAGCTGCTTCCTCCAGTCGCCCCGCCCCCTCTTCTCATCCAAACTTCTATCTGGGCCCCGTGGTTCAAGATGCTGTCGGCGACCCCGTTCTGGTGTGGGAGAGGGACGTCAACTGTGTGTCCATCTCCACCCTCCTTCCCTCTTGGAAAGAGCAGGATCTTCCCACCAGCCACGCCTTCTCTGTGGGATACGACTTTTACGGCGGTCCCGAGGCAATCTCCCCCGAGAACGAGTCCTCGCGAGACCTCGTCCTGAAGACCTCCCACGCCCAACTTGTTGGGTATTGTATCCACAACGTACCTGATTTGAAGAAGCCCCTGAACAAGCTAAGGTAAATAGACAATGTATTTGATGAAATCTTTTAAGTTGTGCTTGCAGTTATTTCACGCTAAGTACACACCAATGTCAGGGTGCAGGTCAATATACACGGGTCTGCGCGACGTAATCCCTCGTTGAGCAGATCAGTGTGTTGGCGTACGTGTACTCTCTCTATTGGAGTGTACTTATTTTCAAGTACAGGCTGTGATAATGCAAGAGCAGACAAGGAGCAAGGATGAGTCAAAGAGCAGCTCATGGGTGGAAAGACGAAAAATCGTCCAAGTAATAATCGACTAGAATCACTAAGTGATTCTCGCTGAATCATCGAGAATCACTGGCTGATTCTCGCCGATTCTCTCCGGCTAACTCAGAGCGTGCTTATCTGTCGCTAAGTCAAAATCGTCGAGAATCACTGACTGATTCTCGCCGAATCTCTGAATGAAGATCGCCGAGCTTTGTTGACTTATTGCCTTCGACGATCGTCGATCTCGTATGATGATCGTCGATCTCCGAACAACGATCGTCGAGCTCCGGCTTGCCGTAAATTTCCTTCGACGAGAATGACCTTCGATTCTCGCCGACTTTGCCTTAGGAGAATTTTTTGGAGCCCGCTGGACCGGACTCAGCCGCTGGCGCTGTTTTGAACGGGCTGGGGTTTCTTGTTGGTGGGGCCCACAACGGTCATCTTGAATACCTAATGTATAAATACATCTGTATTTTTGAACAGTAAGAGAAGAAAATTTGAAAAGAAGCCGAGCCGCCGACGTGACCTAGATCGGAAATCCTTCTCCGCGCCGTCGTCGCCGCTCGTGTAGTTGATCGCCGCGTTGATCTTGGTTTCTTCCAGATCTCCCGTCGACAGAAGCTCAGCCATGCACTGCGTCTCACGCGTCTAACCAGAGATCCTTTGTCTCTTGATTCGTTGATCGGGAAAACCTTCCCCTTCCGAATCGATCGAGACGATCGATCCCAGTGTGACCGTTGGAAGATCTTGATAGCTTTGCTACGAAGATTGAATCTCCAAAGAACAGCCGCAGCACGCCGTTGTCGCCGCCGATCCCGAGAACCAAGCCGCCGCCCTTCTTGCCGCCGCCGGTTTCGGGGAGATTCTCTCCAAGTGAGATCTAGGGTTGTGGACTTTTCGTTGACTTCAAGAACACGTCATCGAACGAAGAGGAACACCTTAGTCTCCATAAGTTGTTTGTATTTCTTATACAATCTATTTTCAATTTCTTTGTAACGGACCGATTGGTCCCTAGTGGTAAGGGTTGAGTGCAACCCGTGTTGTGGGAGTGGTGACTCCTACGTGTGGAAGGGTTCCTTCCGTTAGTGCAAGGATTGTATTTCAATCCTGTTGGTGAAGTGACCGAGTCGTCCCTGGTTGGGAGATAGGTCGAAGGGGGAAAGTGGACGTACCCAAATCGGGGAACCACTATAAATTGCTTGTGTCCTTTCTGTGCCGTGTTGTTTTGTTTTCTTGTGCAGGTACGATTTTAATTCCGCAAAAACGCTGCAAGACACCTATTCCCCCCCCCCCCATAGTGAAGGTAGTTGACACTAAGTGGACTTTCAAGTGGTATCAGAGGGAGGTTACTCATCAAAAAGGTTCACACCTTGAGTAGAATCCTGCCACCAGTGTCAAAAGCATGGAGCTGGATCATGGGATCTCTCCACTAAGACTTCCCACGTGCACAAAGGAGTATTATCTCATCTGGAAGATGAGAGTGTCCTATCACTTGGAGGCTATCGATCCTCGAGCATCTCTCATCTTGGAAGAGGGTCCATTCATTCCTATGAAGACCTCCGGCTCTGGAAAGGATATCTAAATTCCCAAGTGTATTACTGCGATGTCGGAGACTGAACTCTCATTATTTAATCTGGACAAGATAATTCGTCAGATCATCATGGATGTCTGGTCTGGACCTTCTCGATCTAGATTGGAAAAGTGTGGGACGGCCAACTCTTTGTGGGTAACCATCTCAGATCTCATGGAGGGATCAGAGAAAGCAGGGATCTGCTGTCAGCAAGAGGATGAAGCCTACGTGGGGGTCCTCGCCTCTGAAGATGAAGGCAAGGATCAATCGGACAGCATCAGGGCTCTGGTGTCCTTGTCAGAGACTGAAGAAGAAATTGAGGAAAGCAGTTCTGATGAAGCTGACACAACGGTCTCTGGCGATAGTAACAGTAACTCTGAAGAGCAGGTAACTTCTTCATCTTGCCCCTTTCTCTTGAAGTTCCTGAAGACAGTAATTGTTACCCTTCAGAAAATCCTGATTCCCTGAAGAGAGCCCTTCAAAAAAAGCAACCTATTTGTTGAGGAGCAAGCTCAGGAGATTGCTCGGCTGAAGATCTTGTTGGTTCTCCAATTGGCATCCAACAGGTTAAGGACTCTAAAATCTCAGATCTAGAGAGTAGTCTAGAGAATGAGAAAAGGATAGTATCCAACTTTTCCAAGGTTGATGCTATCAAGAGAAAGGAAGAAAATGGGTGGATCTCTCGAATTATCAATTCATGGAGAAATGGGGAAACGGTATTCAGACCCCCACTCCAGGCAGGAAGGGTACTCATCATGCCTTCAGGTATGATCACAGGAACAACCGTGGTCACTGCAAGGGTGATCTGCCCTCATGTGGAGACACCCATAGTGCAAGGGCTGTCATGGCCACCCTTGAGAGAATACCTAAGGCTCATTCTGAACCCTTTGTATTCTCGGCCACTGCCCCAACTCGGCATGAATCTGCTGGTATCAGCTCTCAGTGCGCTTCTCACCACCCTAGGACACAGGAAAGAGAGGTTAGAAGTCACGCAGTTAGTTCTCATGGGGCCTCTGGCAGGGTGCTGACTGAAAGGAAGGCACCACCTCCCAGGCCTCATGACGCTCGCCACATGCATTCCTTCCACCCTTCTAAGTGTCACGGTGGAAGAGGCAATTTTGTGAGCAGATCCGGCTCTATCCCGTTTAGACCTAGGACCATGACTACCTCAGTCACTGGATCAGGTCAGAAACGGAGGTACAACATTCACACGTGTTGGTGCTGTGGCAAGGTGGGACACTTTGCCATAGACTGTTGGCACAACCCCTCTGTGTCAAGGGCAAGGGCTTATCCACCTCTTCTGGGCAGAGGTAGTCTTCCTGACAGGATTTGTGAGGGAAGGCATTCGAGTTTTTATGCTAACAAGAACCTAGGACCCAATACATATTGGGTTCCTAAGGTAAGGTAACACTCTTTTGCAGGGTAGTCTAGGTTCCCGTAAATATGATGGGAACTAGACAGAAGATGTTTCAAGAATGAATTGGAACAAGTATCTGGAATAACAGAAGTACTATCTACAATGCGGTATTCTTGAAGATGCAGGTGCACGACTTGAACAGCTGAGTCTCGATGAGACCACTAAAGATGAAACTCCTAAGTACGTCAAAGTTTCCACCTCAACGTCAACTGAGAATGTTGAAGATCAAAATGGAGCAAATCTCTTAGAAGAAGGAGAAGCCCAAGAAGTAGTCGAAGCTCCACACGCCAGACTTTTAGAGCTCCGGCACGTGAGGGATCATCTTAGAGATCAGATCATCGGAGATCCTCGTGACGGTGTCAGAACTCGAAGAGGTACTATTAACGAGATTTTGCATCTTAGCTTCCTGTCACAGGCTGAGCCAAAGAAGTTCGACGAGGCGAACAAAGATGCGGCATGGATTTTGGCCATGCAAGATGAACTGCATCAATTCGAACGATGCAACGTTTGGTTCCCAGACCACAAAAGCAGAATGTGATTGGCACCAAGTGGATCTTCAGAAACAAACTGGATGAACATGGTGTCATCATAAGAAAAAGGCCAGGCTGGTGGCTCAAGGTTACAGACAGGAGGAGGGGATTGACTTCGACCAGACCTTTGCACCAGTGGCAAGGCTCAAGGCAATCAGATTGTTCTTGGCGTATGCTTCGCACAAAGGATTCACAGTCTATCAAATGGATGTGAAATCAGCATTCTTGAACGGAGACCTGAAAGAGGAAGTATACGTCGCTCAACCCCCAGGTTTTGTCAATCCTACTTATCCCAATCATGTATATTTTCTTAATAAAACTCTATATGGTTTAAAACAAGCTCCACGAGCTTGGTATGAGACTTTATCTAGTTTTCTTCTTGAGAACAGTTCTCTAGAGGTAAAATAGATAAGACATTGTTTCTCAGGGAAGTCAAAGGCAAGATTTTGCTGGTGCAAATCTATGTCGATGACATTATATTCGGCTCAACGGACAACAATCTTTGCAAAAAGTTTTCTAAACTTATGCAAGGAAAGTTTGAAATGAGCAGTATGAGAGAGCTAAAGTATTTCTTGGGACTTCAAGTGAAACTGTCTGAGGATGGAATCTTCATCTCTCAGACGAAGTTCACAAATGAACTCCTCAAGAAATTCGGTATGGAGAATGCAACCTCTATGAGGACTCCAATGGGATCCACTATGTCTCTGGATAAGGATGAGAAAGGTAAACCTTTCGATAAAACCAAATACAGAAGCATCATTGGATCCCTGCTCTACCTTACTGCCAGTAGACCGGATATCATGTTCTCCACATGTATCTGTGCCAGATATCAGGTGAACACTAAGGAATCTCACTATGTCGCTGCAAAGCGAATTCTAAGATACCTTAAAGGTACTCCCAATCTTGGCTTGTGGTACCCGAGAAACAATGATGCCGAGCTAATAGATTTTTCAGATGCTGATTTTGCAGGGAGTAGGGATGACAGGAAAAGCACTTCCGGGACGTGCCAATTCCTCGGAAGAAGGCTTATCTCATGGAACAGCAAGAATCAGAATTGTGTAGCAACCTCCACAGCAGAGTCTGAGTACATCTCGGCAGGCAGTTGTTGCGCACAACTTCTATGGATCAGAAACCAGTTAGCCGACTACGACCTTCAGTTCAAGGAAGTACCAATGTACTGCGACTCTTCCAGTGCAATTGCAATTGCCAACAATCTGGTATCGCACAGCAGAACGAAGCATATTGAAGTGCGCTACCACTTCATTCGGGAGCATGTGGAGAACAAGGACATCTCTCTTTGTTATGTCCCCACGGATAAGCAGATTGCAGATATTTTCACAAAACCCTTAGACGAATCCAAGTTCAGTCTTTTCAAAACTGAATTGGGGATGCTAAACTACAGAAGCTCCAGGCTCGTGCATCTAGGGGGAGCCTCTGCCAGGAACTCAAGTGTGAGCACATGTGCAAGAACTGAGGGGGAGCAAGGGGTCAAATGCAACAGACCCAGATTTGCAGAAGCCGAAAAGGGGGGGATTACCCTCTCGACTAAGGCCAAGGTGGCTCCAAGTCAACTCTCAAGAAATTGGTATTGGTAATGAATATCTCCCTCAACTCAATTTTAAGTTTATGATTTTCATTCTCATACGCTCTATTCACCTTAGCTTGTAGGGTTTAGGCTTCTTCAAATAGGGGGAGATTGTTGGGTATTGTATCCACAATGTACCTGATTTGAAGAAGCCCCTGAACAAGCTAAGGTAATAGACAATGTATTTGATGAAATCTTTTAAGTTGTGCTTGCAGTTATTCCACGCTATGTACACACCAATGTCAGGGTGCAGTAGGTCAATATACACGGGTCTACGCGACGTAATCCCTCGTTGAGCAGATCAGTGTGTTGGCCTACGTGTACTCTCTCTATTGGAGTGTACTTATTTTCAAGTACAGGGCTGTGATAATGCAAGAGCAGACAAGGAGCAAGGATGGGTCAAAGAGCAGCTCATGGGTGGAAAGACGAAAAATCATCCAAGTAATAATCGACTAGAATCACTAAGTGATTCTCGCCGATTCAGCAAGAATCACTAAGTGATTCTCGCCGAATCATCGAGAATCACTGGCTGATTCTCGCCGATTCTCTCCGGCTAACTCAGAGCGTGCTTATCTGTCGCTAAGTCAAAATCGTCGAGAATCACTGACTGATTCTCGCCGAATCTCTGAATGACGATCGCCGAGCTTTGTTGACTTATTGCCTTCGACGATCGTCGATCTCCGTATGATGATCGTCGATCTCCGAACAACGATCGTCGAGCTCCGGCTTGCCGTAAATTTCCTTCGACGAGAATGACCTTCGATTCTCGCCGACTTTGCCTTAGGAGAATTTTCTGGAACCCGCTGGACCGGACTCAGCCGCTGGCGCTGTTTTGAACCAGGCTTGGGGTTTCTTGTTGGTGGGGCCCACAACCGTCATCTTGAAGACCTAATGTATAAATATATCTGTATTTTTGAACAGTAAGAGAAGAAAATTTGAAAAGAAGTCGAGCCGCCGACGTGACCTAGATCGGAAATCCTTCTCCGCCGTCGTCGTCGCCGCTCGTGTAGTTGATCGCCGGCGTTGATCTTGGTTTCTTCCAGATCTCCCGTCGACAGAAGCTCAGCCAAGCACTGCGTCTCACGCGTCTAACCAGAGATCCTTGTGTCTCTTGATTCGTTGATCGGGAAAACCTTCCCTTCCGAATCGATCGAGACGATCGATCCTAGTGTGACCGTTGGAAGATCTTGCTAGCTTTGCTACGAAGATTGAATCTCCAAAGAACAGCCGCAGCACGCCGTTGTCGCCGCCGATCCCGAGAACCAAGCCGCCGCCCTTCTTGCCGCCGCCGGTTTCGGGGAGATTCTCTCCAAGTGAGATCTAGGGTTGTGGACTTTTCGTTGACTTCAAGAACACGTCATCGAACGAAGAGGGACACCTTAGTCTCCATAAGTTGTTTGTATTTCTTATACAATCTATTTTCAATTTCTTTGTAACGGACCGATTGGTCCCTAATTGTAAGGGTTGGGTGCAACCCGTGTTGTGGGAGTGGTGACTCCTACGTGTGGAAGAGTTCCTTTCGTTAGTGCAAGGATTGGATTTCAATCCTGTTGGTGAAGTGACCGAGTCGTCCCTGGTTGGGAGATAGGTCGAAGGGGGAAAGTGGGCGTACCCAAATCAGGGAACCACTATAAATTGCTTGTGTCCTTTCTGTGCTGTGTTGTTTTGTTTTCTTGTGCAGGTACGATTTTAATTCCGCAAAAACACTGCAAGACACCTATTCCCCCCATAGGTGAAGGTAGTTGACACTAAGTGGACTTTCACATCTACATGCCTTGGAGCTCTCGCATCGCACCTCGTGCCGCCTGATTTACACCAACAAGAAATGGAAAGACGCCGAGACGGGCCTGACGACGGAGCGAGAGAAATCTGACGACCTTGCAAAAAGGCTATCCGTCGCTGAAACCCTCCTCGCAAAGGCCCAGGGCGGCGTGGTAAGCCTTAACCTTATCCTTGGATTATCCTTTTAAACACTCTTTGCTAATGATCGGGCGTCTCGCAGGATGCCGAGACGGCGGAGCGGATGCACTCGCGCATGGTGGCCCTGGAGGAGGAGAATAAGGATTTGAAAGCTCAGATCACTCGCCTCCAGGGCAAAGCCACGTCATCGTCTCGCTGTGAACCCCTCCAGGCCCATCTGCCTCACTATTCTCTGGATGAAGTTGAGGAGCAGTGCCGAGACGCCAGCATCAGGACGGCGGAGTTGGTTCTAAAGATGATGAAGGAGCTGGGGGTCGTGAAGGAAGACTTCGAAATGGTGACCGCTCACGATCTGGTCCCCCAGCTCAATGGCGTGGAGAGCGAAGATTCTTCTTCTAGCGAGGAGGAATGACATGCTGCCTGCGAGATCCAGGACCCCTCTCCCCTTTTTTGCTTATGTATAACTTTACTTAGCTTCTTTTTGAGTTTCATTCTGTGATCAGTTTCAAAATGTATTCATAACACTGTGATGAACAGATACTGATCAAATGCACAAACTCTTGTCATGTACTTTATTTTACATTTTGCGAAATGATTAATTTGCTTGCTTCTGTTTGCGAGTCGGTGATACCCACCCGTCTCGCCGCCTCGCTTTTACCCTTTTCACTTTGCTTTATTTTGTCTACTGCGAGACGATCCTTTGATGCGCTCATGCCCGCGAGACGGTGCTACATCTCGTCTCGCCGCTTCGTTGGAGAGTTGACTTTTTTCAAAGCGCGAGTCGTCACTTCCCCCATCTCATTTATACATGAGACCAACTGATATAACCCTCTCGTCTCGCCTCAGGGTACCTCCGGCGCGAGTGACTTTTAGTGATTTAACTTGCTCCCTTATTATTAGGCCGAGCCTTCTGTCCCGCATGAGTGCCCACTCGCCGTAGGCAAGACCATTCCCGAGGCCGCCAGCTCGGAGTGCCTCCACTTGCTCTGCTCCAGCCTTTGCCTCCCATAATTTATTTTTCATGAGATTAAGTAGGGATGCTCCTTAAGGAGGTCTACCCAACCACTCTGCCATCGAGTGAGCTTATAGCCTTGCTAGCTTGATGAGAGCCTGGGCAGCGGGTCTACCGGGGACCGAGCCAGGCTCGGGGTGGTGCAAAAGTCTCCAAGAACCAAGAACCAAGTCTCCAAACCAATCCTTTCCCCCACAGGCGAGCCTTCGGACCTGCCAGCTAATGAGAGTCTGCGCAGCGGGTCTACCTGGAGCCGAGCAGCGCTCGGGGTCCCTTACCCCCACAGGCGAGTCTTCAGACCTACCAGCTAATGAGAGCCTGCGCAGCGGGTCTACCTAGGGCCGAGCCAGGTTCGGGGTTGTGCAAAAGTCTCCAAGAACTAAGAACCAAGTCTCCAAGAACCAATCCTTTCCCCACAGGCGAGCCTTCGGACCTGCCAGCTAATGAGAGCCTGCGCAGCGGGTCTACTTGGGGCCGAGCAGCGCTCGGGGTCCCTTACCCCCACAGGCGAGCCTTCAGACTTGCCAGCTAATGAGAGCCTGCGCAGCGGGTCTACCTGGGGCCGAGCCAGCCTCGGGGTAGTGCAAAAGTCTCCAAGAACCAAGAACCAAGTCTTCAAGAACCAATCCTTTCCCCCACATGCAAGACTTCAGACCTGCCAGCTAATGAGAGTCTGCGCAGCGGGTCTACCTGGGGCCAAGCAGCGCTCGGGGTCCCTTACCCCCACAGGCGAGTCTTCGGACCTGCCAGCTAATGAGAGCCTGCGTAACGAGTCTACCTGGGGCCGAGCCAGGCTCGGGGTAGTACAAAAGTCTCAAAGAACCAAGAACCAATCCTTTCCCCACACAGACGAGCCTTCGGACTTGCCAGCTAATAAGAGCCTGCCCAGCGGGTCTACCTGGGGCCGACAGCGCTCGGGGTCCCTTACCCCCATAGGCGAGCCTTCAGACCTGCCAGCTAATGAGAGCCTACGTGGCGGGTTTACCTGGGGCCGAGCAGCGCTCGGGGTCCCTTACCCCCACAGACAAGCCTTCAGACCTGTCAGCTAATGAGAGCCTACACAGCGGGTCTACCTGGAGCCGAGACAGACTCGGGGTAGTGCAAAAGTCTCCAAGAACCAAAAACCAAGTCTCCAAGAACCAATCCTTTCCCCCACAGGCAAGCCTTCAAACCTGCCAACTAATGAGAGCCTGCGCAGCGGGTCTACGTGGGGCCGAGCAGCGCTCGGGGTCCCTTACCCCCACAGGCGAGCCTTCGGACCTGCCATCTAATGAGATCCTGCGCAGCGGGTCTACCTGGGGCCGAGCCAGGCTTGGGGTAGTGCAAAAGTCTCCAAGAACAAGTCTCCAAGAACCAATCCTTTCCCCTACAGGCGAGCCTTCGGACCTGCCAGCTAATGAGAGCCTGCGCAGTGGGTCTACCTGGGGCCGAGCAGGGCTCGGGGTCCCTTACCCCCACAGGTTAGCCTTCGGACCTGCCAGCTAATGAGAGCCTGCGCAGCGAGTCTACCTGGGGCCGAGCCAGGCTCGGGATAGTGCAAAAGTCTCCAAGAACCAAGAACCAAGTCTCCAAGAACCAATCATTTCCCCCACGGGTGAGCCTTCAGACCTGCCAGCTAATGAGAGCCTGCACAACAGGTATACCTGGGGCCGTGCAGCGCTCGGTGTCCCTTACCCCCACAGGCGAGCTGCCTCTTCAGCATTTGGGCTAGATCCTCCCCCTCCTTTGGGATTTGAAGTAGAGGAACCAGGGAGAGCTGCCTGTTCAGCATTTGGAAAGCATCTTCACATTCGGCGGTCCACTCGAACCTTTGAGTACCCCGCAGCACTTTGAAGAACGATGAGCATTTTTCTCCCGACCTGGAGAGGAATCTGCTTAGCCCGGTCATCTTTCCTGTCAAGCGCTGGACCTCCTTAGCTTTGTGTGGTGACTCTAGCTCTAGGATGGCCTTCACCTTATCTGGGTTAGGCTCCACCCTTGCCGGGGGGTTAGAAGATGCCCAAGGAAATTCCCGCGGCTCGCCCCGAAGACGCACTTTAAGGGGTTCAGCCTCATCTTGAACTTCCACAGGGTGGCGAACGTCTCCTCCAGGTCCCGAAGGTGCGAGTCAACACACTTGCTCTTGACCATTCGATCGTCAACATAGACCTCCAGGTTACTCCCCTTTTGACCCTAGAAGACTCGATCCATCATGCGTTGGTAAGTAGCCCTGCGTTTTTCAACCCAAAGGGCATCATCTTATAGCTGAAACATCCCTCCCTCGTGATGAAGGAGACGTCCTTGACATCAGGAGGGTGCATTCGGATCTGGTGGTAACCTGAAAAAGCATCTAAAAAACTCATAATAGAAAAACCAACGGCTGAATCAACCAACGTGTCGATTCTAGGCAGGGGGTAACAATCCTTGGGGCATGATTTATTTAATAAGGAAAAATCGATACACATGTGCCACTTCCCTCCCCCCCTTTTTTACCATTACCACGTTGGAGATCAAGCCTGGATACTGGATCTCCGAGATGAAGCCAGCCTCCAGAAGCTTCTTGACCTCCTCGCGGATGGATTCCTCCAGCTTGGTAGTGATGGTCCTCATCTTCTGGCGAATGGGGCGCGCCGGGGGTCCAGGTTCAGGCGATGGCAGGCCACATCTGCATCGATGCCCGACATGTCAGTCGCGCTCCAAGCAAAGATGTCGACGTTGCTCTGGATGCAAGCCCGCACTCGCTCCTGGTCCTCGGGACCCAAGCCCCCGCTGATCCGCACCCTCTGCACCTAGCCAGCGCTGGTGAAGACTTCCATCTCCACCACTTCTTCAGCCGGCTCCAGCCGCGTCTGCTCCCAGCCGGCTCTTGCTCCCTCTTCCTGCCCAAACTCTTCCTCCCCTCCTTCTTACTCAACCTCCATCGTATCCCCCAGGCTCTCACGCTGCTGCTGCTCGACCTCCACACCTCTCAAGGCCTCCCTCTCAACTCCTCATACTCTTTCTACCTGCCGACCCTCTTGCGGCTCCGACTCTTCGTTCCTCTGGACCTTATGCACACCTCCTCCTCTTTGCTCCTCCTCAATCTCCTCCTTCGCCTCCTCCAGGCTTACCTCCTCCTCTCCGACAACCTCTTCCTGCTCCGTCATCTCCCTCTGCATTTCTTCCGCCTCTGCTATCCAAGATATGGTGTTGACCGCCGTCACGTAGCATTGCCTCGCCACCTTCGGGTCCCCCCTGATCCTAACCTGCACCCCTCCGTTGTTGAACTTAAGGCATTGGTAAAACGAGGAGGGGATGCAACGAAAGGCGCTGATGAGGGGGCGCCCAAAGATGGCGTTATAGCTGCTCGGGGAGTCCACGATCACGAACCTGTAGTTCCGGGACACGCCCCCCAACTTCACATGCAGCCCTACCCCTCCTTCTACCTCCTTCCTTTCTCCTGAAAATCCAAACAACAGTCCGTCCGAAGCTAAGACCCTCTTGGCCTCGACCTTCATCTCATCGAAGGACTTCTTGAAAATCACATTCACGGAGCTCCCGTTGTCCACCAGAATCCTGGAAACCGTGAAGTTCTCTACTGCCGTCTAGATCACCAAGACATTACAGAACGGGTCCTCATAATCTGACATATCTGCTGACAAAAGGTAATTTTTTCTTCCGGAGGGGGAGCCTGGGAGGTCGAAGCTACCCCCCTTTGGAACATGGTCTGGAGGCTCCCCTTACGAGTTGCCTCAATTCCAACTCCTCCGTGGATCACCCCGATCCCTCCCCGGGTTCCTATGTCTGCCTGGTCATCACACCTGTCTTCCGCCTCCCCCTGTTGCACCTCCACGATCCTTATCGCCGGATCCTGCCTCCCCAGCCCCCTGGCTTCTCTCATCTCCAAGAACTCTGGGCAGGTGGCCGTCGCGTGACCCTCCTCCTGGTGGAAGTCACAGAAAAGCAACGTCACCCGGCCCCCTCTTCCTTCTCCACCTCCTCTTCTTTCGGCTCCTCCCCGAGCTCCTCTCCTTCCTCCTCTACCTCGGCCGACCTCCATGGCCTCCTGCTGCTGCGGGAAGTGACCCCTTGGCCCCTGCCTCCACGCCGGTTGATCAAACCTCCTCGGCTCGCGGAAGTTGTCCCTTCCCTGAAAGCCTCCTCCTTGCCCCTGGGGGCGACCCTCCTGAGGCCTCCAACCTAACTGGTTGTTCGGCTCCCGGGCCCCCCATCCTTGATGCGGTCCCTGCTGCCTCTGTCCTCGGGGCTCCTCCCTCCTTCTCTCTGCTCCTTCTGCCTTCCTACTCCCGGCTCTTTCATGTCATCCTCCGCCAACCTGGCCACCTTCCTGGCAAAAGCCGGATTGTCCCTTTCTAAGTCTATCTCCTTCGCCGCCCTCTCCATGAGCTCCTCAAAAGAGAGGGGGGCACTCTCTTCAGCTCCATGCTAAAGAATCCCGACCTCAGCCCCAGGGTAAAAGCGAGCATCAGTGCATACCCTGGGACCTCCTGGACCAGGAGGATCTCTTCCTAAAACCGGTCAACATAATGGTCCAACGTCTCGTCTTGCTTCTGCCTTACCGCAAACAGGCACTCCACCTCCTTCTTACGCTTCTTTGATGTCGAGAACCTCAACAGGAACCCTCGATGCAGATCCTCAAAACTGTAGATCGAACTTGCCGGCAACTTGTGGAACCAGTCCCGTGCCTTCTCCTTCAACGTGATGGCAAACAGCCGGCACTTGAAGGCATCCGTCATTTGCCTTATCGAAACAACATCCTCAAACCACTGCACGTGTTGCACATGGTCATCTTTCCCCGAGTAGTAGGACATGTCGGGCTCCCGGAACCCCTCCGGCATCGGGGCTGAGATGATGAGCTCACTAAAAGGGTTCTCGCCACCTGCCTGCCGAGAGGGCACGTCTCGCGGCCTCGGCTGGCTGGCCCGATCCACGAGACCATGCCCAGGGAAGAGCTCTCGCACAGCCGCCTCCCTCTCGCCAACCTCTGTCGGAACCTCCTTCCCCGGACGCTGGCCTGGGAAAAGCTCTCGCGCGGCCACGTCCCTCTCGCCAGCCTCCGTCGGGACCTCCTTCCCGGGGCGCTGCCCAGGAGCGTTCTCGCCAAGAGTGGGACCGCCTCTACCGGACCTGAGGCGTTGCCCACTCGCTCCTTGCCGAGAAGGCCAAGCTGATGGTCTGCAAGACCTCTCGCCTGAAGTCCTTTAGCATCTTCCTTGTCGCCTCCTCTCCCCGGGAGGGGGAACCTCCTGAACCAGATCCTTCACCTTCACCTCCTGCCATAGGACTGAACTCAAGACTTTCTTGTATTGGCTACCTTCCACGCTCACCGCACCAGAACTGTTGAAGCCAAAATTTGACCTCAACGAAAGTTCGAAATCAGGGCGTAGCCAACACCTACTTGTATTAAGCTCTGATCTCTGACTGGTTGTGAAAGACCAGAAACCGACCCAAAGCCTCAGAAGGGAGGTTCCACCTCTTACCCGGAAGATCTCTGAGAGCTTCCCCTCCAAAGCCAAAAGCTGGGCTTGGAGCTCCTCAGAAAGCACATGAAACTCTTTTAAAGTCCCGGGAAAAAGTCCCTTCTGAAGAACCTCTATGGGTCTATTTATAGGCCTCTGAGTTTGAACTGTCAATACCAAACTGAATCGAACTGAAATTACCAAAATACCCTTGGTTGGGTCTGCCAACAGCCAAACTACGCTGTTCTGAAGGGTTATATGCAGACCACCGAGGGCAAAAGCATAAAATCACCTTGGGCTAAAAAAGGTGAACCACCTTCAAACTGAACCGATTCCTGACCAACCACTGAACCGGCGCTCGGCGAGAGCACCGTCTCGAGGGCGAGAGCTCCTTCCCATGAGGCTCGTCTCGCCTAGCGAATTGGCCCTCGCCTCGCGACTGGCCCTCCCTCTGGGTCCGTCTCGCCTAGAAAGGCTCTCGCCTGAGCCGCTGGGCCCCTCTCGCCTAGCGAGCCGACCCTGGCCCGGCGAGGAGCCCTTTTCTTGGGACCCACTCGCCCAGCGAGTAGGCTCTGTCAAAGAGCTCATCTCGCCTTGTCTTTCCCTCTTTTCGAGTCTGAACTGTTCCTGCGAGCCCTAGGTTGTACAATATATTAGGCCTATTTTCAAAAGATGCGTGTTCTGTATTTTTTATTTAAATCCGGGGTTTCACGTTTTTCAATCAACTCTTATATATCGTTTTTCAATCAACTCATATATATATAATATATATATATATATATATATATATATATATTATATATATATATATATATATATATATACATACTACTACTTAGGGGTGCACAAAAAGACCCCGGTCCCGGTCCGGGACCGGTCCTGTGCAGGACCGTCTTTTGGGATACCGGTCCGGACCGGTCCTGCCAAAACCGGTCCCGGTCCGGGACCGGTTTTTCCTTTGAAAACCGGGACCGTCTGGGACCGGAAGGACCGGTCCTAACCGGTCTAACCGGTCCCCAGACCGGGACCGGTTATTTAAAATAATTATTTTAATTATTTTTTTATATTATTATATTTTAATTTTAATGATTTAATTAAATTAAATACTATTACTAACATGTAAATAATACAAATTACAAAATACAAATTACAAAATTGAATTGCAAAATTGCAAAGTAAATAAAATTTTTATTAAATTTGAAATTAAACTACAAATCAAAATACAAATTACAAATTATATAAAAAATCAAAATACGAAGATTTTTATTAAATTTGAAATTATATTACAAAATACAAATTCAAAATTTTGAGTTGAGCACTTGAGCCTTGGACTCGTCTTCATTCCGCCGCGCTCCCCAGATTTAAGTTATTAAGCTCGTCTTCAACTTCAGACTCACTGTCTTCAATTGACGAGACGTGTTGTCTCCTCCTCAAAGCGTCCAAATGGTCCTTGTAGCAAATGCAAATCTCCAAAGATTCTTCGGTCAAACGGCTCCTTCGCTCGTTCAGAATCCTGCCACTCAAAGAAAATGCAGACTCCGAAGCTACTGTACTAGCTTGGATGGTTAGTAAATCACGGGACATTAAGGCCAAATAGGATAATTATTACATTTAATTTTCACCATTTTAAAATATCAAAATTTTCTATTTCGTATGCGGTCATAAAATCTTGAAACTGGGTTTTGCTATATAAACCTAATTCGTTAAAGTACTCGAAGTTCGTTGTTTTTTCTTCGAAGCTAATTCTAAAAATCTATTTTTTAAAATATCTTTTGTTCGAGGGGCGGTGGATCCTCGCGAGGTCGCAATCCATATAGTTGATCGTAATAATTATATAGGCGAGTAAAATCGAATTAAATTTTGCAACGCTAACGTTGTGAAAATCACTAGAAGATTCGTTTAACTCTAAATTTCGATTATTTCCCTCTATAAAATTTTCAACCCCGTCTACACCATTAAAGGGTTTAAAGCCGCAGCACAAGAAAACATAGGTGGCATATGCGTATAATATTTTAAAAACTTTTCCTCCATTACTAATATTAACGGACGCCACATTGGGTTAATTTTGTAAGTTTTAAACGTTTCAGTAATTAATAAAAAATTTCAATAACAAGCGAGCTAGTAGGATAATAAACGCCCGATAAAATAGTTGTTGCTCGATAAAAACTTTCTAATAAATTTACGTAATCTTCGATTATAGCCCAATCTGACGCATCTAAATCATGTGATTCTTCTACACTATTATAAAATTCTATCAATAACGATTTTTGTGACAAAGCCCGTTTTAACATTTTGTACGTGGAATTCCATCGTACCGACATATCATAAGATGGACCCAAAAATTTTTTTACCCTGTGCTATAACAAATTTTTTTGAAATCTTGTTTTCGCCGTTTTGAACTATAAATAACTCGTAATATAGTACGTATTTTAATAACATAATTTTTCATAAAACTTAAACTATCTTGCACAATTAAATTAAGAACGTGACATACGCAACGTGTATGAAAAAAAATACCATCTAGCATAGGTTCCAAATCATTAATCAAATATTTAATAGCCATATTATTATTCGAGGCGTTATCAAACGAAATACTTAAAATTTTTCTTTTATTTTAAAATCTCTAATACACTTAATAATCACCTGATAAATAGCTTTACCGGTGTGCGGATATTCAAAACCTTCAAAACAAATTATACGTTTATTTAACTCCCAACTATCGGGATCGACCAGTGACAAGTTATGCAAATGTACGAAAGACCGTCAACTAAACCGTTAGTCCAAACGTCGCTCGTTAAACTAACTCGACCGTCGAATGTTTCAAAAAAATTTGTAAAAATAATTTTGATTGCAGGTAAGCTTGTAAAGCATCACGTCGAGTTGTAGTACGACTTACCTGTTGATATTTTGGTCGAAGTGCTTCGTGTATGTAAACTCATTTCGTCGTTGTCGTAGTGGTTGAACGGAAGTCCGCTTTTGATGACATTCTCCATTTGTCGCTCCCGTTGTCGAGCTTGGTCATACGTCCAAAATGTGCCCGGTCGTCGAAATTTGAGCTTGGTTGGCCTCCGATGGGGCTGCTTGGAAAGACACGATTTGTTGTGTCGGTCGAGCGTTGTGTTGCTACTATTGGCGGCCATAAGCTTCGCGCAAAGTTTGCACTTCGCCTTAATTTCGCCGCCGATCCGCACTTTGTCGAAGTTATCCCATACCGCCGCTTTATGTCGGTGCTCAACGATCTCATGATCGACGGACGCTGAGGAGGACGCCGGCATGGAGGAGGAGGAAGCCATTAAACACGAGTATGAGTGAGAGAGAGTGAGAGAGGTAGTGAGAGAGATAGTGAGAGAGAGAGAAAGAAATATGAGAGAGGGAGGGGGGGTTTAAATAAAAAAAATTATTTTTTTAATTAAAATAGAGCCAAACGGCTCTTTATATGAGCCTGCCACGTGGCAGGCTCATATAAAGAGCCGTTCGGCTCTTTTAATGAGAGCCGAACGGCTCTCATTAAAAGAGCCGTTAACGGCTCTTTTAATAGAGCCGTTAACGGCTCTATTAAAAGACCGTTAAGGCTCTATTAAAAGAGCCGTTAAGGCTCTTTTAATAGAGCCGTTAACGGTTCTATTAAAAGAGCCTTAACGGCTCTTTTAGCCGGTCCCGACCGGTCCTGAAACCGGTCCCTGACCGGGACCGGTTTTTACCCTTTTACAAGGACTGCCGGGGACCACAGGACCGGTCCGGGACCGGACCGGTCCTAACCGGGACCGGACCGGTCCTAACCGGGACCGGTCTCTGTCCGGTCCCAACCGGTCCGGTCCCAACCGGACCGTTGGGACCGGTTTTTTGTGCACACCTACTACTACTACTATAATAGAAATAGTAAGGACATGAGTTCAAAATTCTAATCGTCTTCGATCTGTGACATGATAAATCAGCTGCCGTCCGATCTAACTTAACAAATTAACTCCAGCTCTTCATATTTTCGTAGGTACCCTAAACCTAGGACTAGGATGTGTCCTAAACCTATAAATTTCATAGGCTCTTATCTTAGGGTATGAAATTACCAATTTATCCCTTTAATTTTGAAAAAAATCTCCGCTTCATGTTCATAGGAAGGATCTAACCGCTTACCAAGCCCACCTGCTAAAAGCCCAGGCGATCAAAGCAGCCCGTAAGCCGGCTGGCCCGCAAACAAGCCCACAAATTGAAGGAAAAACGGCCAGGCCGCCAGCCGCAAGCCCGCCAACCGGCAAGGCCCCAACTTGCTGATTTCAAACACTACTCACGGAAACCTATATTTATACTCATAAATTCTCATTTGTTTGGCAATGTGGGACTAAAACAATGCGGGCAAGCTTGCGTGCGGGTGTACGGGCAGGGCATTTTGGGGATCAAGACGGCTCCAAATCAAAAGGAGATCAACATGAAAGTTGTTCGTCTCGGTAGCGATCTCGCCGCCCCATAATTTGGTGCCCAAATCGAGGGTCGAGACGGCTCCAAATCGAAAAGTGATCAACATGAAAGTTGTTCGTCTCGCCGAGACGAACAACTTTCATGTTGATCACTTTTCGATTTGGAGCCGTCTTGCCCCTCGATTTGGGCCACGAAATCTGGGGCGGCGTGACTGCTACAGTAGTGATCTCGTCGCCCCAGATTTCGGGGCCCAAATCGAGGGTCAAGACGGCTCCAAATCAAAACGTGATCAACATGAACGTTGTTCGTCTCGCCGAGATCTATAACTTCATGTTGATCACTTTTCGATTTGATGTAATTTTGACTCTTGGCCATATTTTCTTTTTTAATTTTTCATTATTAATTATTTCATTATGTTGTTGTCGTGGCGCAAGCGAAACAATTATAATATTTACTTATTTTCTTTTTTAATTGTTTCATTATTAATTGTTTCATTAATTAATTGTTTCATTAGATTGCTATCGTGGCGCGGGCGAAGCCTGCCGTGGAGCGCGTGAAGCCCGCCGGGGGGGGGGGGGGGGGGTGGCAAGCCCGCCGTCGCCGGCCTCCCGGGGGGGGAGAGCGAAGACCGCCTTTGCCGGCCGCCCGTCGGTGGGCGGGCGAAGCACGCCGTCGCAGGCCAGGTACTGTGGCGCGTCGCTATCGGGTAGGAGCCCGCCGGAGAGGGGCGGAGCCTGCCGGGGGTGGTGGGGCCGGCGAAGCCCGCTGTTGCCGACCAGGTACTGTGGCGCGTGACCATCGGGCTGGAGGCCCGTATAAATATGCAGGCATGCTTGCGTGCGGGCATACGAGCATGTCATTTTGGGGGTCAAGATGGTCTCAAATCGAAAAGTGATCAACATGAAAGTTGTAGATCTCGGCGAGACGAACAACTTTCATGTTGATCATTTTTTGATTTGGAGCCGTTTTGACCCTCGATTTGGGCCCCGAAATCTGGGACGGCGAGAGTGCTACAGTAGCAATCTCGCCGCCCCAGATTTTGGGGCCCAAATCGAGGGCCAAGACGGCTCCAAATCAAAAAATAATCACCATGAAAGTTGTTCGTCTCGTCGAGATCTACAACTTTCATGTTGATCACTTTTGATTTGAAGTCATCTTGACTATTGCCCGTACGCCCTCACTAGATATTTCTCATATATATATATATATATATATATATATATATATATATATATATATATTAATATATATATATATATATATATATATATATATTACTATTCTAAAAGGAAATATGAGGGTCTGTCAATAACAATGAGTTCAAAAATAGGCTATTTATATGAGCCATCAGATTTGACTGTTTTATTCCTGAACCGTTGGATCTGGAACTGCAAATAGAGATTTAGGTCTGCAAATAAAAAAATCCAAAAAATGGCATCATTCTCTCTCCTCAAACCCGATCACCCAAATCCCCCCCCCCCTTTCACGGTCTCCTCCACCGCCGCGGCGGAGCGCCGGAGGCCTGACCGGCTGCCCCCGGCAGGTTCGCCGGGAGCAAGCGAACCTGCCGGCGGCGCTCCGGCGTGGCCACCGCCGGCAGTGGCCCCGCCGGAGCGCCGCCGATCACCGCCGGCAGGTTCGCCTGCTCCCGCGAACCTGCCGGGGAAGCCTGAGGCCGCCGGCGGTGGAGGAGACCGTGAAAGGGGGGGGCGAATTGTTCTTTTTTTATATATATAAAAATTAAAATATTAATATATATAATTACGAGTGACACGCCGGTGATCGTGGTGTCGAGATCGACGATTTAGTTGAGGTTGACGAATTCCGGTCGACGATACGAGTCACGCCCGGTGTCACGGGCGTGACCATGAGCGTGACCGGGGCGTGTTCTCTGTTCGACGATTTCAGTTGAGTTCGACGAATTCCGGTCGACGATAGGAGTCACGCCCGTGTCACGGCGTGACCATGGGCGTGACCGGGGCGTGTTCTCCGTTCGACGATTTTAGTTGAGTTCGACGAATTCCGGTCGACGATAGGAGTCACGCCCGGTGTCACGGGCGTGACCATGGGCGTGACTGGGGCGTGTTCTCCGTTCGACGATTTTAATTGAGTTCGACGATTTTTAAAAGTTAAAATATAAAAATTATATAAAATTTATATAAAATAATTTTTATAAAATATTTTAAAAATTTAATTTAAATTAATATATAAAAAATTTTAAAATGTTAATTTAAAATTAATATAAAATTTTAAATTGGGCGGGCGTAGCCCGCCGGCGGGTGCGGGCGGTGCCTGCCGGGGGTGGTGGGGCGGGCGAAGCCCGCCGTCGGCGGCCAGGTACTGTGGCGCGTATCTATCGGGCCGGAGACCCGTACCTGCGACTCGTGTGTGTATATATATATATATATTAAATAAAGTTCATTCCAATTCCAACTGTATATCGGTCACATATTATATAACGTATAATATATATATATGTACACTAACAATTCAAAATTATAAAAATAATTTAAAATTATAAAAATAATTAAAATTATAAAATTATAAATATATCTATAATTATAAATATATTTAAATATATATATATATATTATATTATATATTTATTATATTAATATATATATATATATATTATATAACAGTAAAAAAATTACAAAAATAATATTATTGTGATTCGGTCTCCGGGAGTTGTGAGTGGCGGGTGCGGCGCCGAATGTTGAATTACAAAAACAATATTATTCTGATTTGGCCTCCGGGAGCCGCGAGTGGCGAGTGCGGCGCCGAGATGATGGATTGCTTCTATGCGGCCGAAAATCACCCGAAACATCAAGATCGGGCGAAGCCCGTGCGCATGCGTCTTCGTCCGGCCGAAGGCCGTCCGAGAGCATCGAGCACGAGCGTAGCCCATCTTTGAACTACAGATAAAACTTTAATTTCATTAAATTAAAAAACTCGGTGAAAATCATGCAAAAAGAAAATTGTAGGGGCTGGTTTTAAAATTGTTATAAAATTAAATAATAATTGTGTAGAAAATAATATTAATTGGTTAAACATGTTTTTTTTGTAGACTTGGGATCTATATATTTTATTAATATCTGCCTATTTTCTTTTAAAACAAGCTACTTTATTGGAATAATAAAAAAAAAATTTCCCATGTTTTATATATATAAGGTTTTCAGAATCGGATGACATATTGAACCGGAAAAAAATGAGTGGTTCAAAGTTTAATCGGTTGAACTGAGGTTGAATCACGTCTAAACTACATATGCACAGATCGTAAGATATATCCTACAAAACATCAAATGAATAATATTATTATATAAATTAATATAAGTACTATTATATTATATAAAATATAGTTGCTAAGCAGTTATTCCGCATGGTGTCGTGTTTGGGTCTCTTGGAGTCACCAAAGAGATTTAGGCTTCATTTGGTTTAGCGGTGGCAGTTGTAAAATGAGTTGTTGTAAAGGCAGATTTGTAAAGAGAGCTGTTGGAAACTGGATGTTGTTTGGCTACTCTGCGTTTACAGAGCTGTTCGAAATAGAGAACTATTTGGCATTACTGTGTTTGGAAATGGAGATCCGCGACTGAAATTTTTTTTTCTTTTAAACATTATATATAAATATGCATATTAAACCTTTAAAAATAATGAAATGGAAACAAACAAATTTTTTTTATTAACCACCGACGATGGTTGTTACCATAAGGTGCAGTTCAAACATATATAAATATTCCACATTACATGTAAACGTTTTTAAAATATGAAAAATGCGTTCAAGCTCGGTGCAGTTGTTCGGCAATTGAGTCACGCAATGTCACCATCTCATCCACTCCTACCCGAATCTCTCTAACATTGTCTCCACTTGAGCCAACATTATTTTGAGCAGTTCTATTCTGAAGACCCGCTGGATAAATGAAATGTTCGTTTACATCACAAACACGAAAAAAATGTCTGAGCGGGATGGATGTCTGTGAATGTAGTTATGCAATGTCATTGTTGCAATCACAATGTCTCGTTGCTTTGATAAACTGTATGACGACATATCTCTTAGTATCTTCAACTTTTCTTCCATACGCCGAATGAACGTTCTATAACACTGCGCAACGACGAGTAAACCTGGTTGAATATTTCCCGACGCCCTTGTATGGGTCTATTGTCCCTTCTAAAATCTGGCAAATGATACCGCATGCCTGAATATGGTTTTAGAAAACCGCATTGTAGTGGATATCCGGCATCTACTACGTAATATTTGCCTGCAAAATTATATATTTCAAGCTAAGTATGTAACACATGTTCTTCAATACTTCTTATTAAAAAGAGATTCATGTTACAAATGACTCACCATGTGGCGGGTACGAGAAATTATAACTGAGGTTCATAAGAGCATGCTGAAATATACGGCTGTCATGAGTAGAACCCTCCCAAACAGCTAATGCAAAAGTGTAACACATGTTGAAATCGCAAACCGCCATGACATTCTGCGTTGTTGTGTCATGCCGACCAATGTAAGCAACTTGTTGATCAGCAGGAACTCGAGCGTCCACATGTGTTCCATCAATAGCTCCTATGCAGTCTTTAAAAAATGACATGTACCGAGCGTCATTTAAAATTTGCGGGGGAATATAATTGAAATGTGGATCTACAGGTCTAATAACATCAGAAGATAGTCTCTTAATTGCATTTATACCCCTTGCGAAGAAATTACTAATAGTTTCCGTAGAGTGTTGAAATCGTTCAATTGCAATTTGCATTGATAAATTGTGGCCTAAATCTGCAAAGTAATTGCAAGCACTTCGCGTGGGAGAGTCCTCCTAGATCCTTACATTTTATATTGTTGTGTGAGGAGTGTCAGCAAATTAATAAATATTACCTTCGACATTCTAAAGGCACTGAAAAATCTGTGAGGGTGTCCATCCAAAAGTTCATCAATCCATCTAGCGCCGGTTTGGCTTGATGTCATACAAGGTGTAGTAGAGGGTCCACCTTCCAAGGGTACAATCATTGGCACTAAAAACTGTCGTCCTCCGATCGCTCTATTATGATAAAACAAATCAGCCGCATGTTGTTGAGTTCCTCGTCCGAACTGTCAGTGTGATCCGGGCTCGTCATTGAAAATCTTTGGTAAATACATTGTACGTTATTTTCGACACCTTGTGAGACAGTATAATAAACAAACATAATAGTAAATGTCCTGCAATAACTGTAGCAATAGTATATGTCCAGCAATAAGTGCAGTCAAAAAATAAAGCATACTGAAACTTAGGGAAAAACACACACACATATCACATCACAGAAATGCAACTACTCCAAATTTTTGGCATAACAAGCCTGCAGCCATGTGAGACGCCGATCTTTCCGCATGCTCATAAATATTTCTCGATTCTGTTTCTGTCACAGAAAGATGATGCAGTAGTGGTAGAAGTCCAAATTAGACTCAGCCATAACCTCTGTCATTGTTTCCAGCTCTGATATAGCCTCAGAAATGGTGTACATGGATGAAGATATCTGTATGCGAGGCGGCTCCTGCATGCAACGACCAATAATGCATGATGTCTCGACTAACTCATCCATTGTTGAACTCATTGCCTTTGCAGAAATCTTAGTACTTTTCCCCTTAGATGCCCTTTTCTGTTTAGTTGCAGTATCCTCAATTTCGTTGATGTCCTGTGTGTCATGTTCAAGAGACCCGTCATGTTCGTCGATGGACTCATGCTCAAAGATTCTTGAGTTTGGAGCCCATGCAAGATCTCCATTTGCAACGACCTGGCTAAACATCATATGCAGCTTCTCCTCCAACTCAGGTGAAATGTCAGCAAACTGAAACTTCCTTGCAGTCGGAAGAACCTGAAATGAAGCACACAATGCGATACCGCATAGTTTCATATATTACAAAAAATTATTATTTTAAAAAGAAAGTTCATACCTTGAGACGTTCTTTCTACCAATCTTCTGAAGTAAGAATAGTTTTGCGAATAGGATCCCACCCTAGCCCGGTTTTGCCTAAATGTGTTGGATTGCATTTCATTATTTTTTATTAGCAAATTCTTCGCAAAGGGTATAAATGCAATTAGGAGACTATCTTCTGATGTTATTAGGCCCGTAGATCCACATTTCAATGATATTCCCCCACAAATTTTAAATGACGCTCGGTACATGTCATTTTTTAAAGACTGCATAGGAGCTATTGATGTAACACATGTGGACGCTCGAGTTCTTGCTGATCAACAAGTTGCTTACATTAGTCAGCATGACACATTAACGCAGAATGTCATGGCGGTTTGTGATTTCAACATGTGTTACACTTTTGCATTAGCTGGTTGGGAGGGTTCTACTCATGACAGCCGTATATTTCAGCATGCTCTTATGAACCCCAGTTATAATTTCCCGTACCCGCCACCTGGTGAGTCATTTGTAACATGAATCTCTTTTTAATATGAAGTATTGAAGAACATGTGTTACACATTTAGCTTGAAATATATAATTTTGCAGACAAATATTACGCAGTAGATGCCGGATATCCACTACAATGCTGTTTTCTAAAACCATATTCAGGCACGCGGTATCATTTGCCAGATTTTAGAAGGGGCAATAGACTCATATAAGGGCGCCGATAAATATTCAACCAGGCTCACTCATCGTTGCGCAGTGTTATAGAACGTTCATTCGGCGTATGAAAAAAAAGTGGAAGATACTAAGGGATATGCCGCCATACAGTTTGTCAAAGTAACGAGACATTGTGGTTGCAACAATGACATTGCATAACTATATTCGCAGGCATCCATCCCGCTCAGACATTCATTTTCGTGTTTGTGATGTAGACGAACATTTCAGTTATCCAGCGGGTCTTCAGAACAGAACTGCTCAAAATAATGTTTGCTCAAGTGGAGACGATGTTAGAGGGATTCAGGTAGGAGTGGATGAGATGGTGGCATTGCGTGACTCAATTGCTGAATAACTACACCGAGCTTGAACACATTTTTCATATTTTAAAAACGTTTACATGTAATGTGGAATATTTATATATGTTCGAACTGCACCTTATGGTAACAACCATCGTCGGAGGTTAATAAAAAAAATTTGTTTGTTTCAATTTCATTATTTTTAAAGGTTTAATATGCATATTTATATATAATGTTTAGAAGAAAAAAAAAATTTCAACCGCGGATCTCTATTTCCAAACACAGTAATGCCAAACAGTTCTCTGTTTCGAACAGCTCTGCAAACGCAGACTAGCCAAACAGAACTTCGTTTCCAGCATCCAGTTTCCAACCGTTCCCTTTACAAACCTGCCTTTACAGCAGCTCCTTTTACAACCGCCACCGCTAAACCAAATGAAGCCTTAAGGTTCGAATCTTGGTGGTGTTAATATTTGTCCACATTTTGGAAAAACCAAAAAACTTATAAATTCTACTCTTTATAGTAGTCCCACGGAGGCATGTCCAAAAGGCCCGATCGGGCCGGCCCCTGATCGGGCCCGGGCTTTTGCAAACCGGGCTGAGCCCGGGCCCTTCCTTTATCGGGCTCGGGCTTTGACCCCGGGAAGGGGCCCGAGCCGGCCCCCCCGGGCCGGGCCCTTATTTTTTTAAAAAAAATCATTTTATTTAAAAAATAAAACTTGAAATAAAAAATCGAATAAAATTTATTAATATTGAAATTTTAAAAATCAAAATTATACTTTTACAAAATAAAATTTGGAAAAATTGGAATTTATTATCTTTAATGATAATAAAAAAAATTTACACTTTTACAAATTCAAGTTGTCCATCTACTCTTCAATTTCTTCAGAGCTCTGCTCCAACGCTGAAATGTGTTGTTTTCTCTTTGTAGCATCCAAATAATCCTTGTAGCAGATGCATAGTTCCAGTGATTCTTTATTTAGTCGGCTCTTTCGCTTGTTCAAAATCCAGTCACTAAGAGAAAAAGCGGACTCCAAAATTACTGTACTAACTTGAATTGTTATTAAATCATGGGTCATACATGTCAAAATAAGATAGGTATTAGCTTTAACTTTCCACCACTTTAAGATATCGAAGTTTTCGATCTCTTCCGTAGTCATAAAATCACGAAATTGCATTTTCGGATATAGTTTTAATTCGTTTAAACTACTCAATGTGCGTGCTTTTTTTTCCCTAGAAGCTAATTCTAAAAAAAATTTTTGTACAAGACTCTTTTGTCCTAGGTTGCGTTATTTTTTCTCGGGGTCGTGAGACATATAAGTTGTCGTAATAATTAAAACATTCGGTAAAAATAGAATTAAATTTAGTAGTACTAACGTCGTCAACGTCACCGAAACTTATATTTATGTTTAAGTTAACGTTAATTTCATCTATCAAATTTTCTACGTCGTATACAGCGAATAACAGGTTTAAAGCGACGGTGCATGAAAATGCAGGAGACATTTCTCTATAATATTTTAAAAAATTTTCTTCTATTACTTCAATTAAAGGAAGCCATCTAGAGTGTTGCTTAAAATAGTTAAGTTTTTGTGCGATATTTACAAAATTTTCAACTACTAACGAGCTTGTTAGATAATACATACCAGATAAAAAACAGTCGCCCTATAAAAATATTTTAATAAATTCATATAATATAATAGTACGTCCCAAAATCGTTATCAGTTAAATCATGATTATTTGTCACCGTGTAATATTTCATATGAAATGTTTTTTTATTGAAACACACTTTTTAACATTTTATATGTTAAGTTCCATCTTACAGACTTATCAAATTGAGGTTTCAAATATTTTTGACCATGCGCGATCACAAATTTTCGAAAATCTTGACTTCATTGTTTGGTACAATAAATAAATTTAAGCATAGTCCGAATTTTTTCAACATATGTTTCCATAGCTTCTAAACTATCTTGTACCACTAAATTTAAAATGTGGCACACACATCGAGTGTGAAAAAACGCACCGTTGAGCATTGGTTTTAATTCACGTTTTAACCACTCTACTGCGATGTTGTTATTACTAGCGTTATCAAAAGAAATACTCATTATTTTATCTTTTATTTTAAATTCACGCAAACATTTAATAATTACCGAATATATAGCCTTACCTGTGTGCGAAAATTCAAAACCTTCAAAACATATTACGCGCTTATTTAACTCCCATGAAACGGGATCGATTCAAAGAGTCGTGATACAAATATAAGATAATCATACCTTTACGCTACTACTCCAAACGTCGCTCGTTAAACTCACACGTCCCTCGAAAGTTTCAAAAAAAATTAGTAAATCTTGTTTTGCGTCAAAATATAATTTTAGTGTGTCGCGTCTAATAGTGGATCTACTTACCTGTTGATATTTGGGCTGAAGCCCTTCGTGTATGTACTTCATTGTCTCATCGTTGTCGTAGTGACTGAATGACAACCCATGTATGATGATGTTTTTCACCTGTAGGTCCCGCTATCTTGCTTGATCGTACGTCCAAATTTGTCATGTTGCTGATATTTGTCCCTGACTGGACTTGGGAGCTTGCTTCGCAAAACACGATTTAACGTGTCTCGCTAGTGTTGAGTTGCCGGTAAAAGTTAGCAACTTTGAGCATAACCTGCACCGCGCCTTGAATTCGCCGCCGACTTTAACCTTGTCGAAATGCTCCCAGATGGGCGCCCTACGATTTTACTCCACTTCGGTCGTGCTTTGAGTCGATGACGTCGGCTTTGAGGAGGACGATGTCATGCAGCGAGAGAGATTAAGAGAGGGAGAGAGTAAGTGAGAGAGAGAAAGTGAGTGGAAGAGAGAGTGAGTGAAGGGAGAGAGAGGGTCGGGTAGGGGTGGGGGGGGGGGGGTTATTGATTTTTTTAATAAAAAAATTTTAAAAATTAATTTTTTTTAAAATATGGCCTAGGGCCTAGGCTGTTGCCTAGGCCCTAGGCCACACTCCACAGCAGCCAGCAGCTGCTGCTGCCGACAGCCCGGCAGCCGACGGGCTGTCAGCAGCAGCCCTGCTGGCAGCAGGGCCGGGCCGGCCTGTGGGCCTGGGCTGGCCCGAATTTCTGGCTTTGGCTTCATTTGTTTCGACGGTGGCGGATCGATCCGGCGGGTGGAAACAGAGTGTTCGAAACGGAGGGGGAGGTGGCTGCTCCAAACGGAGCTTTTGGGGAGTTTCTCAAGGTGGGCGGGTGGCGGAGCAAACGCCGCCGGAGGTTCATTTGTTTACCCGCCTTCTGGCGTTGCCCGGCGGCCGTTTGCGGGCCGTTCGGGCCGGGCTAGCCCCCAAAACCAGGGCCTTGAGCCCGACCTCGGCGCTGACCGGGCTTTTTCGGGGCCGGCCGAATCGGGCTTTCGCCAGACCGGGCTCGGGCCGGCCCACTGGGCCCGGGCCTTCTGGACAGGACTAGTCCCACGTCGTAGGATTTGATAAAGGCGGCCCCATATAAATTATGAGAGGTGGTTATATGGGGTCGAAAGAAATTTAGAGTTTTAAATAAAAGAAATATTCTAATTATGCATATCTCAACCTCTATTAAATTTAGAGTTTTAACAAAAAAATATTCAAATCGCCCCCCAGTTCCGCCCGTTGATCTAAACCCAAATAAAAAAAATATTCTAATCCCCTGCCCGGTTGATCTAAACCTGCTGCGATTTTATGGGTGGACGGGTCATTCGCCAGCTCTTGGTGAGCCCAAACCGAATCGCATAGTGCTCCGGTCTACGGTCCAACGAACCAATTTTCCAACAGGATATATTTTCATGGCCGAAGTATGCGATGCTTCTTCGTGTTCATTGACAGTTGATGTGAATATTTTTAATTATAGTTGTGTACAAAGTTAATATGCTTACTGCCGCCGTGATCTTATATTCGACTCAGAATATTTTATAATAAAAAAACATCAATTTATAAACTTTTAATTTATAGTATAGCAAAATTTATACATACGTCAATAATAATAATGTGAAAGTGAACATAAATAATGAAATTCTTAATTATTAAATATTACATTGTAGAGCATAGTGCAATAATCATATGTGAGCATGAAGAAATAATGGGCCGTATCCATAGTCTAATATTTCACCAAAGTGAAACTCTATCGCATATAACCACCTCCCATGCATAAGAAGACAGCCGCTCGCATTGCTTTTTCCCTGCATTCGTCCATTGCGAAGTAGGGATCGAGAAGGAAACATAAACACAGAGCCTGAGATAGCAATAGGGAAGCACATTTAGATTAGGATACCACAAATCCTAACTAAAGAAGGAAATAATCTTCCATGAAGAACGAAACAAAGCTGATTCTGTTTACCTGCGATTGCTGGTCTGCCCTTGGTTGCTCATGATCAAAGGGGGAACTCTAGAATTGAATCAAAATCGAATTTTAAAATCAAGTTCAAAATCGAAAATTGAAAGCATATTGCGTTCCTAATACATGTTCAATTGCTCGCCTGCTTAAATCGTAGCCTCTACCGCGGCTCCACAGCTCGATATTCCTATGTTTGAATGTGACATCAAGCTTCGTTGGTCGCCGATGACCCTATGGATGACGAAAGAAAAGGGGAAGGTGAACTGGAGAGGGGGCATGGGCCACACAACACAAAAAATTACTCGGGCATACACGAAAAGAATACGGATGAGTGCGTAAGAAAAAGCAAAAATAGGTGACCGGGTGGTTTATGACTTTGGCACACCCTAGTGTTTCTGTATGTAGATCCGCCTATGGTTGTTGATTACCAGTAAAAGTTTATATTTATTAAGAAAGTAACTGATGAGGCTCGACATAATTTATTGAAAAAAAATGTGCAAATAGCCGATTACTCATGATTCCCACTAACTTGGGGGTATCATATAAATAACCACCGCATCCGATCCGCCCGCGATTCGCACGCAAACCGACTCGGCCCGTCATAACGATCAGTCGTCGCCTCTCTTCATCGGCCAGCCCCCTCGGGCTGGGAGGCTCCCGGCCGCCTCATGGCGGCTGTGGCCGCACCGCGCACACAGATCGGTCGCCGCTTTTCATTCATTTATTTAATTGCGTTTGCACGTAAAAAAATTATATAAATAATAAGTGTTTAAAACTATGTTAATATGATCTGCACCTAATAATTTAGGTGATTAGGGTGTGTGAATAACTATATAATTATCGTAACCACTGTCTGGAGCCTATAAAAAGGATTTCAGATTTCTCTCTCATTTCTAATATTTTCTCCTCTCAGCTTTCTTTTTCCTCAAACTGAAGTTCTGTCAAAATTTTCCTACGAGTCACCCAAAAATTCGTCTAAGCCCACAATGCTCCAAGGAAGAAGGCGTTTCGACGACACTCCAAGAGGCCTCCTACGCGTGCGACTATCTGCAAGTACCCGCCAACACTCCATAACGAACCCCGCAACAGTATTGAGCAGTCCGATCGCGCCCAAGAATGTCTGTCGCTGCCAAGAAATAGTAGAAACGGAGCTTCGTGTGAGGCTGTCTGTCGTCCACCAAGCGCATCTGTATTTTCTCTCATCTTCAAGCTGAGACGAGGAACGACATATCTCCCTCAATTTCACCAACAATCTGTAAAACAAAATCAAATTATTCCAATACAAAGAGTGCACTCTCTGTCTAAAGAAAATGTGGATAGTGGATTAAGGGGGCGTTTGGCGCGGCTTATTCGCAGCGGTGTGGTGGAAACGCACCGCCCTTTTGCAAATAAGCACTGTTTGGCGCAGCTTATGATGGAAACGGCGTTTAATTAAAACCGTTGTTTTCTCTTATAACTCATCCGCGATAAAAAACTTCGGTCAGCCGCAGTTTCTTCTTCGCTCCCGAAACCTAGCGCGCTTCCTCTTCTCCCGATCCAAACGACGAAGAAGCTTGTCGCTGGAGCTTCCTCTTCTCCCGATCCAAACGACGAAGAAGCTTGTCGATGGAGCTTCCTCTTCTCCCGATCCAAACGACGAAGACCCGTCGGTCGAAGCTTGTCGCTGGAGCTTCCATCTGGATCGAGCATCGTGCGTGAAGCTTGTCGCTGGAGCTTCCGGATCACCTAACCCTAGTCGGCGGCGAAACTTCTTTGCTCGAGCGGTATGTGTATCTCTTTCGTCAATCAGGCAGAGGAAACTATGTTTCGTTCCCCTAATCTCATCCCTTATTTTTCCACACGCCCAGCGCCACCGAGGAACAATGACCGGCGAATCGCTCCAGATCTCCCTTGCACCGGCAGTTCCTTCGCTGAGGTATACTCCTCCCTTCATCTCCATTGCAAATTTTTATGGTATGTTTTTTGGATGGGGTATGTATATGTGTGTTTTTGTATGTTTGATGAGTGTGTGTGTTTGTTTAATGTGTGTTGAGTGTGTGTGTGTGTGTGTGTGTGTGTGTGTGTGTGTGTGTGTGTGTGTGTGTGTTGAGTGTGCGTTGTGTTTGTGTTTGTTGTGTCTGTTGAATGTGTGTGAGGAATGTCTGTGTTGAGTGTGTGTTGTGTTGAATCTGTGTGTGTTGAATGTGTGTGATGAATGTGTGTGTGTGATGAATGTGTGTGTGTTG